>OY759217.1:5390131-5644361 GCA_963662175.1 Aradus depressus | reverse complement strand
GACCAAAAGGTTTAAAATAAAGTATAATATTGCAATTAAAACACAATATGCTGTTTAAATAATAATTTAAAAAAAATATAGGTTAGGTTAGGTTTTATGACTCATGCCCGGGCTTTAACTACGAGGTCATATCGCCTACTACCAGAGCGCTCTTTCGTCACTCTGGTGGACATGAGCCCGACTCTACTGTGGGAGTCCTAAATTTTGCCTACCCTAAATTTTTATTCATCTAGGGTAGGGGTCTTTAACGAGTACCTAACATCGTACAGGCTCGGGACCATCGCTTAACGTCCCATCCGAAGGACGGCGTGCTTAAGTTTATTTTACCTCCCAGATAAAATAAACTAAGGGCCTCGGTCGGGCTACGAACCCACGATCTTGAGCTCAGAAGTCAAAAAATAAAGCGAAAAATATATATCATTAATATGTTCAATATTAATATGTTCACTCAGTTCAATCTGTCAGCACGTTTATTTACTAATCAGTGAAAAAAAAGAGGACGGGGTAAGCAAATACAGAGATCTGCTAATGAAGACATCAAGCTAACAAACCTATATTAAAGATAAGTTAAGGAAAGTGGACGGGATAAGCAAATACAGAGGTCTGCTGATGAAGACATCAAGCTAACAAACCTATATTAAAGATAAGTTAAGGAAAGTGGACGGGGTAAGCAAATACAGAGATCTGCAGATGAAGACATCAAGCTAACAAACCTATATTAAAGATAAGTTAAGGAAAGTGGACGGGATAAGCAAATACAGAGATCTGCTGATGAAGACATCAAGCTAACAAACCTATATTAAAGATAAGTTAACATTATAAAAATGTAAAGATTAATTACATAATAGAACGGTATATGTCAATACAGGCCCAGAAGAAGGCACACTCAGTGCCAAAAGCTTTGTAGAAATTCTAGAATTGTGTTTTTAGAGGAGCACAAGCCAGATCTCTCCTTCCTACTATAATGGAGTGTCCAACTAGTACAAGACTATTTCCTTCAATGTGCTGTCCTCTACTGCTCTCTGTTGATTCTTCCGTTTCACTCTCTTCTCAAGACACTCACCTACCCCACCTCGGATCAATAGAGACCCCCCCTGTCCCTCTGGACCAGATAAGCAAACCCTTGCTAATTCCCCATTACTTCCTCCCCCCTGAACAACTGATAAAAGAAAACAAACTCTTATCTCTTTAGGGGAGTCGCGGGATGGGACATTTGTGGGAATGTTGCCAACAAAGGTTGGCAAAAATGATGACGGGGGGGGGGGGGGGGGGGGGGGGGGGTGAGCCGAGTTTGATGGCAATTAGAGAGAGTTCCAACCCCTAGAAACCAATCCCTGGAAAATACCATAAATTAGAAAAATTTCATTGGCCTGGAAGTAACTTTCCGTTTTATTACTTTACCTGAAGTTCATTATGTGCGATATCCGGGCGAATAAAAAAAGGATCATCCCCCCCCCCCCCCCTTCTTATCCTCAGTAACACAGTTTACCGCTAGAGGCGTCATATTTTTTCCGATATGAGCCGTTTCAAAGTGTGCTTTTTTCTTCAATTTTAGTTTTTTTATTTATTTATTCGTTATGGCACAAATTCCAGAGCTTGATTCTGAAGCGCTCTAGCGGCGCAGTGACTAACTACTAGCTTCACAACCTAACCTTGAACCACTCTTGGCTCAATCCAATCATCCTTAAGTTTTACTTCCCCACCTCTACGAAGTATAGTGAAAGTTATGGAATAGTTCACAAATACGATGTTGTTGTTTTCACTGGAAGCTTATGTTTTCCGTACAACCAAATTAAAAAAAAAAAGTGTATTTTTGAAGGGGATAAATCCCGATAGAAATTTCACATATCTATAACCCATAAATCGGCACAACATTTAGTATGAGTCTCTAAGTAAAACATCTATTGATTTTCGAGAAAATGGGTAGATTGGTTTCAGGGGGGGGGGAGCGGGGGGGGGGGGGGTGAATGAATTAAACAACGGTTGTAATGAATGTATCCACACGTAATTTCATATCTGGATTCAAAAACCCATAAGGACAACACATATTAATTTTCAGCCGAATCAGCTGAAAGGAAGGACGAATCCGAAGGGCCGCCCAACACAAAAACCCTAATAACTCGATTTTTTAATTCGATCTGGGTAAGTGCATTGCCGATGATTCTACGAGGACTTTTTATTCTTTCAGTTTATTGATTCCATTGAGCCAATTCAAATTTACCACATCGTCGACTTTTCTGGAAGCTCGCATTTAACTTTTTTTTCTTATTTCCTGGCAACAGCTACTCTTCCCATAAAACAAGAGACAAAAGTCGTTAGAAAGTGGCACAGTAGAGCTGGAGCTGGAGCTGAAGGTGGGAGGTGTTGAAGGCACGTCTTGCTCGACCTGGCTCCTCAACTGGAAATATGGACTACACCTGCCACCTTCCTATAACACCAACTCTCTTTTTCTAACAGAATTAACACTTTAGTCCACTGCACAGTAGAGATGGAGCTGGAGCTGGAGGTGGGAGGTGATGAAGGCACGATCTGGCTCCTCAACTGGAAATATGGACTACACCTGCCGCCATCCTATAACACCAACTCTCTCTTTCTACCAGAATTAACATTTTAGTCCACTGCCCAGTAGAGCTGGAGCTGGAGCTGGAGGTGGGAGGTGATGAAGGCACGATCTGGCTCCTCAACTGGAAATATGGACTACACCTGCCGCCATCCTATAACACCAACTCTCTTTCTACCAGAATTAACACTTTAGTCCACTGCACAGTGGAGCTGGAGCTGGAACTGAAGGTGGGAGGTGTTGAAGGCACGATCTGGCTCCTCAACTGGAAATATGGACTACACCTGTCGCCATCCTATAACACCAACTCTCTCTTTCTACCAGAATTAACACTTTAGTCCACTACACAGTGGAGCTGGAACTGGAGCTGGAGGTGGGAGGTGATGAAGGCACGATCTGGCTCCTCAACTGGAAATATAGACTACACCTGCCGCCATCCTATAACACCAACTCTCTTTCTACCAGAATTAACACTTTAGTCCACTGCACAGTGGAGCTGGAGCTGGAACTGGAGGTGGGAGGTGTTGAAGGCACGATCTGGCTCCTCAACTGAAAATATGGACTACACCTGCCGCCATCCTATAACACCAAATCTCTCTTTCTACCAGAATTAACACTTTAGTCCGCTACACAGTGGAGCTGGAGGTGGGAGGTGTTGAAGGCACGTCTTGCTCGACCTGGCTCCTCAACTGGAAATATGGACTACACCTGCCGCCATCCTATAACCCCAACTCTCTCTTTCTCCCAGAATTAACACTTTAGTCCACTGCACAGTAGAGCTGGAGCTGGAGCTGGAGGTGGGAGGTGATGAAGGCACGATCTGGCTCCTCAACTGGAAATATGGACTACACCTGCCGCCATCCTATAACACCAACTCTCTCTTTCTACCAGAATTAACATTTTAGTCCACTGCCCAGTAGAGCTGGAGCTGGAGCTGGAGGTGGGAGGTGTTGAAGGCACGTCTTGCTCGACCTGGCTCCTCAACTGGAAATATGGACTACACCTGCCGCCATCCTATAACCCCAACTCTCTCTTTCTCTCAGAATTAACACTTTAGTCCACTACACAGTGAAGCTGGAGCTGGAACTGGAGGTGGGAGGTGTTGAAGGCACGACCTGGCTCCTCAACTGGAATATGGACTACACCTGCCGCCATCCTATAACCCCAACTCTCTCTTTCTCCCAGAATTAACACTTTAGTCCACTACACAGTGAAGCTGGAGCTGGAGCTGGAGGTGGGAGGTATAAGAAAGAATTATAAAAATAATTATTTTTATTTTTATTTTTATTGTTGTTATTACTGAACGGTAATGACCATATAAATGAACTTTTTTTCACACAAGAGTATATAATAAAATAAATATTTGCTATCCTGTGTAAGTTGAGATGGATGGATAAGCAGAGATATCTGTGTTAGGATTAAACTTAGGTTAAAGGATTACACCGGAAAAGCGATGGGTTCCTCAATGAAACTCACGTTGGAGCTGGCATTAACGTTTAATCGAATACCGATCCACTCTACATTTCGACATCAGGATTCTCTCGGAATTATATTCTCAATATTTGCGTACATTCAAATACAATGCTTTGATCGTCCCTTCGAAAATTCCAAACTATGACAACCCTGCTTCTAGTGTCGCTATTTGAAGAAGTCATCGGTGGATTAGAAAGACAGTTTTTAGACTTTTTGTGTTAAGCTTCCCTCCCCGTATTACCCCCCCCCTCCCCTCCCCGTAATACCCCCCCTCCCCTCCCCGTAATACCCCCCCCCTCTCCCCGTAATACCCCCTTCCCCTCCCCGTAATACCCCACCCCCCCACCCCCCTCTCCTCCCCGTAATACCCCCCCCCCCCCCCCCTTTGGCTGATTTGACTGAAAAACAGCAGTTGTCGTCCTTATGGTGTTCTGGATACACATCTAGAATATCGTGTCGATACATTCATTCTATCGAGAGACTGTATTCACAGTCACATAGAGACAGATTTTTTTTTTACGAGGGCTGATTGTATCACGGCGGCCAGAGTGGGCCTGTTGTGTGCTAGACATAAATTTTACTTCCAAGTTATACTAAGTATAAGGGAAGTTATGTAATCGGTCAAAAAATCGATGCGGAGTTTTCAACGGAATTTCATTTTTTCCAATCTTTTGATTCCAAAAACGAAAAAACAAGACTGTCTGTTTGTTTGTAACGACGATACCTATACATTTTCAGCACATCGGTCTAATGCAAATGGTGGATCAGAGGAGGGGGGACAACACAAAAATCGTAATAATTCACGATATACCGAATGTATCAACATGAAATTTAGTATGATGATTCACAAGTCTTTGAGTAAGAATCTACTGATTTTCAGCCAAATCTTTAAATTGGGAAAGCTTAGTTTTATCTTATTTATTCACTTATTTCTAAAAAATTTAAATTATATAAACATGAACGTACACTAATACAAATTAAAATTAAATATGAATACATTACTAGACATAAACATTAATAATGGAAATAGACAAATAGGTGGAACATAAACGAACGGAACTTTAATTTAAAAAGGTTACTTAGCCAAAGCAGACACCATATTTCTCCAATTTCAATCATTATATTTATATTATTTTCAACATTCTGGCTGTAATGTGACATTTATGACGGGGTTTTCCTAGCTCCCTGTACCTGGTTCCTTCAGCTCACCTATATTACTACGGTATCGATACCTACTTGTATTGATTGAATCGAGTAGTTCGTTATAATTAATTTTTAAAAACCTATAAATGTATAGAAATTTAAATAAAAATCGTATTGCATCGAGTACTTCGTTATAATTATTTTAAACCATGTCCAATATATATATATACCTATATAATAATAATAAAAAACAATAAAATTTGAAAGGTATAAATGAGATATTAAGAACATAAGAAACAAATAAATCAAATCGAATAAAATAAAATTATATTATTAAAAACATACTGAATGTAATAAAAAACCTTATAAAATAAACATAAAATTTATTTTTACTAAGGATATAAAACTACTGGAGACTGTTCGTATTCCGACAATATTTCACTATTTTAAAACACTTTTTGGAAGTCGCTGAGATCGAAACGTTCTTAGTGTAATAAATCCACACTTTCGCCCTAGGATGAATAATTTGTAATTGACAAAATGAAATGTAAAAATAAAATAAAATAATGAAATCGTAATCATGTTCACGGTTCTCTTCAAAATTAAACAAACGTATACCTTCATAAACGATAAACCATTTAATGTAAATAAGGTAAGAAATAAGTACGCATCATGCAGACTGCATGATGACATCACTCATGAGGTTATCACCATCGATATATGTCATTTGTCCGTGGACCGGAATTTGAGTTCAGTATTTTACTGCAACAACAAATAAAAGAAAATTGTAAAAAATTAAACGGCGAACGATTTTGACGAATTGAAAAATTTATATAATTTTTTTTAATTGTTGAAATTTGAAACGAGTACTTTGAATCGATACAAGTAATATCTATTCGATTACTACTTGGTATCGAAAAAAAGTATCGGTATCCCCGCTAACGCTGCTTATTCATAGTAAGTCAGTTTAATTTTTACTCTTTATTATGTTGCACCTATTTGTCTATTTCCATGATTATTAATGTTTTAGTAATGTATTCATATTTAGTTTTAATTTCTATTAGTGTACGTTCATGTTTATGGTTAACATTGTACCTATCTATATTTAATTTTAATTTTGACTAATGTATTCATAGTAAGGCTTAATTTTTAACTTGTTACAATATCTATTTTGTTTATCAACACACTAATTTTGTTTAATTGTGATTCTAATCTTGATTCCCCCCCATGCTTGTAGGCCCTGATGATGATATAAAATATATCGAAACGCTGGCGATTGAATAGTGTTGCCTGTTTTCTTCCATCTTTGACTGACCCTCAATATTCCTACATCATGGCCCCCACATTGGATTGCGGGGGCCCTGTAACCAGCATCAGGGTCGGGCCCCCCATCTCATGAGACTGACCCAAGGCCCCCACATTGGATTGCGGGCCCTGTAACCAGCATCAGGGTCGGGCCCCCCATCTCATGAGACTGACCCAAGGCCCCCACATTGGATTGCGGGCCCTGTAACCAGCATCAGAGTCGGGCCCCCCATCTCATGAGACTGACCCAAGGCCCCCACATTGGATTGCGGGCCCTGTAACCAGCATCAGAGTCGGGCCCCCCATCTCATGAGACTGACCCAAGGCCCCCACATTGGATTGCGGGCCCTGTAACCAGCATCAGGGTCGGGCCCCCCATCTCATGAGACTGACCCAAGGCCCCCACATTGGATTGCGGGCCCTGTAACCAGCATCAGAGGCGGGCCCCCCATCTCATGAGACTGACCCAAAGCCCCCCATTGGATTGCGGGCCCTGTAACCAGCATCAGGGTCGGGCCCCCCATCTCATGAGACTGACCCAAGGCCCCCACATTGGATTGCGGGCCCTGTAACCAGCATCAGAGTCGGGCCCCCCATCTCATGAGACTGACCCAAGGCCCCCCATTGGATTGCGGGCCCTGTAACCAGCATCAGGGTCGGCCCCCCATCTCATAGTCATGTGCTATATTATAATTACATGGTTATTCTTTAACCCTTTTACAATTTTATTTAAACTAAAAATAGATTGTAAGGTAATGTTACAGTATCAGTTAGATTTTAAAACCAAACTTTATTGATTAAATTATTTCACACATCAATTGCTACCGTGATTATATCATTTACTTTTATTTTACTGAAATTAACGTTTAAATTTTTAGATTTCTTTGACTCACTAACATTTTTAAAAAAATTTGACAAAAACTAGTATTACGATCTAAAAAAAAATAACATTAAGAGCTCTAAAAATTACGATGTTTGTGTGTGTTTAATACACTGGCTACAACAAAAACTTACTTATAGCCTAACGGCCTTAAATTATCATAGATTTCCTAGCTTTCTTTTGACTAAATTTATCAATAACATCTGAAAAGTCAATAGTTTTGGCCAATTCATTTTCAATCAGTCAAACTGATACTATGCGTCGATGCGTCTATTTTTAGAACACTGCTCTGAGGGAAACAGCTGGACAATAGGCTGGGAAATAGGAGTGGGGGAGGGTTGAGGGAGTGCGTGGGGCCCGTCTATACCTGTCTCGTGCCGACTGTTTTATACTAGTAATTTGCAAACAAGAGTAACTATCCATGCACGCAACTAATTAAATAATAACTTAATAACTCGCACAACTAGAATATGTATCTATTATACTAAATTTTCTTATAATTATATATTTTGCCTTTTTAAGCTATGATCCCTTGCAAAATCTACTAAAATAAAAAAAAAAAAGGACCCCTTGGGCCCGGGCCCTGCAACCAAAGTTGCACCAGCCCCACCCTTGTGGGGGCCATGTCCTACATACAAAAAGAGATTAATAAAATAATACTATGATGGTTGATTATAAAAGAGAAGGGAGGATGCCCAGACAAGGTTTGAAATAAAATTAATTTTAGAAAATAGGGGCTAGATAGAGAAGTGTGAGGAGAGAGAAGAAAAATAAAAAAATTAATAAAATGAGGTAAAATTAAAAAAATTAATAAATTCTTCATGAAATATATATATATAACAATTTATTTTGAAAAATGGGATAAGTAATTAATTTAAATGATTAGAATAATGAGGTTGACGAATTAGAGAATACGGGGGAGAGAGATGATTGGTTTGGAAGGAGAGCGAAAGTTAATTCGTTCTGGGGAAGTACTTTGCCGGTGATTGACCGACCATAACTGTAATTTTACTCCGGATTTCCATTAAAATAATTTCCTAGATAACTTCATTATTAATACAGTACGATATAAGTATGTTTAAAATTGTATATTCTACTTGAGTTGTTTGTCTAACAATATAAGGTTATAGATAAAATACTTATTGTGAAATATGTGTTCAATATTAACTGAAAGTGTTATGAAATACGTTAATATATTTAAACTTAAAGTAAGGAAATTTCTAGGGTAACTGCACTGTACTATTTCTAGGGTAACTTTGCACCGTACTATTTCTAGGGTAACTGTGCACTGTACTATTTCTAGGGTAACTGTGCACCGTACTATTTCTAGAGTAACTTTGCACTGTACTATTTCTAGGGTAACTGTGCACTGTACTATTTCACAGTAAAATACTGAAATTCAAATAGAATTCCATTTGGAGTGTAAATTGACCATTTTATTACATGGAATATAATTGAATAAAGATGGCGTTGTTTGTTAGAGACTTTCCTCTAGAGAAAATACTAAAATATTTGTACATCTAAAAACCCAGGATAGACAAATATTTCTCTTTTTTATCTTCGTTTTCTAGAATTACCTTTCAGACTATTCTATTCTTTAGTTATTCTATTTCTTTTTGGTCTGTTTTTGGTAAAGTATACTTACTTTACAAAAAGCTATTTACTATGCAAATCCATCCTTTATTTCTATTTACTTTTTTTCAGTTAGTTATTTTGACTCATTCCTGGGCTTTCCATACTAGGTCATATCGCCTACTACCAGAGCGCTCTTTCGTCGCTCTGATGGATATGAGCCCGACTCTACTATAGAAGTTATTTTGCCTACCCTAAATTTTTATTCACCTAGAGTAGGAGTCTTTAAAAAGTACCTGAGATCGTACAGGCTCGGAACCATCACTTTAATGTTCCATCCGAAGGACGGCGTGCTTTACCTCCCATATAAAATAAAATGAAGGCCTCGAACCCGACGTCTTGAGCTCAGTAAGCCTACCGAAGAGCTACCGGCGCCCTCAATTTTTAAAAATACTAATTTTTTTTAAAAATTTTTCCAATTTAATACTATTTTCAACCGAAAATTTTGGAGTGGTCTGAAAATTGTTTGAAAAGTTTATCTAATACTTTACGTACCTTTTCCGCCGGTGCGGAGTTGTACCATACTATTGGTCTTAGTGGTATACTGGGTTTATGGACTTTAGGTAAACAGTACAGTCTTGGAAGAAAAACGAAATATCGCGTTCTGATCGTGAAAAAATAATTTTTTTGCGTGAGTTAGGCAAAAGTTACCGTGAAATCGGAAAAATTGGGTTTTCAACAGTTCGATATATTAAAAAAAAAAAAGAATTGACTGGTAGTGTTGAAAACAAACCCCGGAAAGGACGACCATCCAAACTCACGCATCGACAAAAACGTGAAATAGTGCGAAATGCTCTTAAAAATCCAAAATCTAGCGCGCAAAAAATTGCTGATGACTTGGCGACAACATGGCGGAATGCTGTTACGTCACAAACAGTAAGGAACGTTCTCCATAATGAGGGAATAAAAGGAAGGCGCCCTCAAAAGAAAGACACTGTAATTTTCAGGCTGTGCAAATACGTATTTGGGGTAAAATTTTGTTAATTCTGTTACTGTTAAAGTTAAGTTAGTTATTATTAAATTTTTAAGGACAAATTCTTGAATCTTCTTACATTTAGACAAGAAAACAATTTTTATTGTGTTATTTACAATTACTAATTGTCGTTAAATAAAAAATTTCAGGCTGTGCAAAAACTTTTTTTGCCTACTGTACTTCCTTATCCATAACAACCACAGACCTGCCCTTGTCAGCCTTAGTTACAACTAGATCATTATCTATGATTTTCTTTCTAATGGATCTGTTACAGGCATGTCTGAGGTGGAGCCAACTGAAGACCCAAACGAGTCCTGCTTACTATATTTATTGATAGCTTGGGCACACTCAATTGCCCGTTCATTACTTAGTTTACTCTGTTCGAGAACTGCCAACAGCTCCAACACATCTTTCTTCTCCACTCCAGTCCTCGGACAATATTGCAAACCTCTCTCTAACAATTCTTCTTCTTTTATCAAACTCAACCCAGCTCGTGTTGACAACCCGGGGATAAGCGCCTGCCCAGTCATTCAAAACACCATTCTTATTGACAGAATCGTTAGTTGAGATATTATTTCTACGTTTACATTCTCAAATGTTGTTTATTTTGGTTTTAACTATGTTCTGTTTACGTTGTGTCTGTGTATAAAACAGGTCTAATACCTTGTCATCAAAACAGTCCCATTCTAAAGGATTAACAGTCTCCACTAGTCTCTTCCTAATACCATACAGACAACAACATATAAGATCACGTAACATAAACTTGCTTTTTAACTCGTTATTAATAAAACATTGAACGATTTGATTGTGAAGCTTACAATTATTTAATTTTATTACCAATATAATTTGGCGTTATTTTTAATTTTAGGCATGGTCGATTGAAACATATGTCTCTATTGAGGTTCCCAAATAGAAGTTTATACCTCTAAAATAGTTGCTGAAGTTTCGCTGTATAGAAATTATAGAGTATAGAAATTAAATTGGAAAGGAGGAAGAGAGTGTCCCCCCCTCCTCAACTCTAGAGAGGGGATGGGAGGTTTGTCCAGTCTCACGTACACCGTTCTCCCAGTTGTGACCAATGTTCGGAACCGTACGATAATTATCGTACATATGCGATAATTTCATGCCTACGTACGATGTACGATATCCCATTATTATCGTACGCAGATTGTACGATAATTTTCATTATGATGTATTGAAAATTTATTTTATTCCTGCCCTCATAGACAATAGCGCGAAGATTTTTTCTTTCTTTTTGCTCACAGCGCTATCTTTTATATATTAACGAGTAAGTATGCCGATAAATACTTTAATTCATTATCTGTAAACTATATATAACCAAGTATAAGTAAGAATAGAAATGATCTCAAGTGAATACCAAGGATAGGTTTAACATTCTAACATGTTGTTATTCTATTACTTGAAGAGTAGATGTAAAATGTTATCAAGTAGTTCTCGAGAATATGGAATATATTGAGATAACATGAAAAAGTCTTTCATTATATTCGTCACTAACCTACTATCCCTTCATATTTTTTTTTTTTTTTTTGTTATAAATTCGAAATATTAGTCCGCTGGATCTTAAAAACAGTGCAGTTTTTCCAATCGAATTTAAAATGTTGGCGCCATTATTGGACTTCAAGTTAAGGGGGGAGTAGTTGAGGCCTGTCCCATGTGTAAAAAATATAGTTAAAAAACGTTATTTTAATTTCGGAGCAATAGTTTACAAGTAACTAACTAGAAAGCATACACAAAAATATTGATATTACGTTTAATAAGATTTATTATTAATTATAGTTATTATTTTGAAAAGTACGATAATTTTGCTTCATGTACGATAATTCTACGCTACTGGTACGATAGTTGCCTCGCTTCCAGTTGTGAACACTGGTTGTGACTCAGATGGTGGACAGGTATAACTCGTCTGTCCCCACCCATGATATTTTAAATTGTTAAAGTTTTTAGATTGTTTATTAATTTATTTTTTTTATTATAAAACATTTTAGTTTTCATTCAAATTTTTTATAATTTAATGTATATTTGTCTTTGTTGCTTTTATATTATATTAAGGATGGTTTCTTTTGTAGACTGCCTGATGATGAGGGAAACCTCGAAAGCCGGCTAGCTACTACTATCTCTACATCAGCCATCTTCATATTTTTGTGAAAGTGTTGAAGTTATCAAACAGTAGTCAAATTCTAGTTTACCACCATATTGCCTTGTTAAGAGTCTTGAGTTTATTTTCAAACATTGTGTTGTCTGAGAATATATCTATCTTCTTATTCCTGCGGCGCAACGATCCTGAATGAACCTGGGCCTCCGTCATTATCCCTCTTCCTTTCGTCTCGATCTAAAACTTCTCCCTCCATCCTCTGATGCACAACACTCGGATATCCGCCTCGACGTCGTCCAGCCATCGGAGTCTAGGTTTAGAATTTATCCATCACCATTGTGAAAACGTAGAGAATAGCAGTGTATTGCCTACTACCAAAACGCTCTTTCGTCGCTCTGATCGACATAAGCCCGAGTCTTCTGTGGAGGACCTCCGTAACCTAACTTTCGCCTACCTAGGTATATTTACGGTGTTTTTAACGAGTTCCTGACATCATACTGGCTCAGGACCATCACTGAACGTCCCTCCGAAGAACGTAACTTGTACAAATTGACATCCAGTTGTAGTGGCTGTGGTTTAGTTATCCCGAAAAATATCAATAAATGGGTTTAAAAAAATTTAAATGAAGGTTGCCTGAAGCCTTGAAGAGTACAGATATGCAAACTCAAGTGCAAACATCCGTTGGTCACTGTAACGACTATGACGACATGAGGGCTTTTGGCGATTCGAAAGTCAGTGACATCATGGTAACATGTATAGACTCATACTATCGATATAAGAGTATCAATATATCAGTCATTATATATCGATGTTTGAGATATCACATTGGGCTGACGATACAGTTTGGTATCGCACTGGTAAACAGTAGATATTAAATATGAACAAAGGCTGTATAAGGGAGGTCAAATATGTATCTATACATTATTAAACAGTGACCCCCCCCGCCACCCCCGCACCCCCCACCGCCACCCCATGTCCCCCCTCCCTAACCAAACAACTGGGCACAACACAAATAACAAATGTTCCAATTAAAAACACATATTTTGAAAAAGGTTTTAAATATTTATGACTATGTTTCATAACAAAAAATGTTTTACTTTCCCAGCTATACGAAATATAGGGGAAGTTATGTAATCATATTCTACCACTAAATAGTCGTCAAATTTTATACTATTTCACATTTTGTCCAAATTTCACCCGTACATTTTTCAAAAACCAATATAATAATAATATTGGTTTTTTGAAAAATGTAAGGGTGAAATTTGGACAAAATGTGAAATAGTATAAAATTTGACGTCTACCTAGTGGTAGAATATGATTGGATGAGTAAATTATGATCATTCTATATTTACAATTGAAAATGACAGTAAGTCGAAACATCTTATGAAATAAAGAATTATTGTTTTAAAATAAATATACCTTAATTGCCTCAAAGTACCGTATTGAAGAAAGATCATGAAAAATCCTAATGCTTTAAATTGCAAAATTTCAATTTCGAATACCCCCTCCCCCGATTTATAGCTCCCGTGTTGCTAACCACTTACCCATCGCACCCTACTAACAGTGAGAATAACATAAGTTTGGCCACACCTGAGAGCATTATTAGATCAAATTATATGTTTGTGGGTTGTACATCCATTAACTTGGAATAACATGTCATCCGCCATATTGTTATTATGGCTTGTGGTGAAATGGGCTTAGCGTATTACATATTGTTGTCATTAGATATACAATAATATAACCGCTAATTATATATACATAATAATCAAATGTACTCCCATTTGGTGAAGCCGCACTACTGTCACCTCACACGCATTATGATAATTATCGATTAATATTTGATATTAAAATCCCTAATATTACTTTAATCGAATGGAAATATACACGGGATAATATCCCTCATCCTACTCTTTCTTATATTTATAGGTTTTTTATATTTACAGTAAACTTAATAGTAATAATTATAATAATAGTAATATTACTATAAAGTAATAATTTTTTTATATAATTTAGTGAGGTAATAATTGATTTGTTTATAGATTTTTAACTGTAATAAATTTTTAACTGTAATCTAATTTATACATTTAGTGCATTTTTTAATACATATATATTATCTTTCTCTCTTTTAGAGATTTATCTCCAACTTTTTAGGGCACATTCTCTTTCTCTCTTTCATTTTAAGACCCCTTTCTCTCTTTCAATCTAGAAAGCAAGAGAAACAGTAGTATTTGAGATACATTCTCTCTTCTCACTTTCTCTATCTTTAAGTTGTATCCTTACTTTTATTATTAAGATTTCAATTTAAGACGAAATTTTATTTTCCATATTTTAAGACGTAACTGTGCAAGAGGGACAGGAAAAACC
This sequence comes from Aradus depressus, assembly GCA_963662175.1. NCBI lineage: Eukaryota > Metazoa > Arthropoda > Insecta > Hemiptera > Aradidae > Aradus > Aradus depressus. Next base: position 5,629,918 of record OY759217.1, on the reverse strand, counting down.
CCAGGGGCTGAAGGAAGGCTACCTTTGGATTGTAAACTGGTTAAACTTCCATTTAGTATTTGTTAAGTATGACTGAAGATGGTAGCAATACTCAAAATACTCCCATATTGTATATATTTTATGAAATAGACAATATTTTAAAAAAACATACGTTTTTTTCTTTACTTTTTAATTTATATAATGTTTATTTAAAATACGTATAATTTCTGCCGTTCTTTTGAAACAAATAAATTAAAAGAGAGAAAGGAATTTTAAAATGTCCATTGTTCAAAGTAGTTCTCTCGTAATTTGCAAATGATTTAAAAAAAAAAAGGTAGGTATATATAACGTTAATTAAAATTTATTTAAATTAAAAAAAACGTGGAGAATGTATAATACTCAGAATTTGGTAAGTGACAAGAGACCTGAGTTCTAGAAAGTGGAGGACAGGAGTGGGGGTAAAAGAACCTTCATTGTCAACTAATTAATTTAGTATTTAACCTCTAATTAAATAATTAATTAACTGTAAAACTAATTAACTTGCGAATTCCACTTTACTTGGCCGCTCTCCCAACTTTCTACCCCTACCTGTTTAACATTGTTCCTTTATTATTGAAATATTCTCTTGATATGTAATAATATTACACCGGTCAGGGCATGTTCTGTTAGGTGTCCATAACGGAATCCTCTCTCCTTCCTTCAAATATTAACAGTTGATTGTATAGGAGAAGTTATGTAATCGGTAAGAAATTCGATGTTAAGTTTTCACAGGAATTTCATGTTTTCCGACCCACTGATTTCAAAAATGTCTAACTCCCGATAGAATGAACGTATCGACACGAAATTGTATATGTGTATCCAGAACCCCCCCTAAGGACACACATTTGACGAGTTCGTTTGAAATATGTATATAGAAGTCTCACTCTTGTCACCAGACTACATTTTGTTCACAAGCGACAGTGGCCTAGAGATCTCCTTACCAGCAGCAGTGACAGTGACAGTGATTAGTCACAAATGACAGGAAATCAGTGACTAGGAAGTGTCACCACTGGGTGATTTCTCCCCTCTTGACAATCTGACATTGCCATTATCTCTCTATTAGGATATTTGCTTGTTGTATTTATTTTTATACAGTTGTAAATATCTGTTTGTAAAAAAAAAAAAAAAAAAATCATTCATTGCGTAGACAGACAGTTTTTAGGGTTTTTGAGTTGAGCCCCTTCTCTTATCCCCCCCTCCCCCCTTCTCATCGACCGATTTCGCGAAAACTTTGTAAGTGTTATCCATATGAGGTTTTGAAATTGTTTGTCAATACATTCATTACATTAACAGTTATTAAAGTATTCGTGTTAAGCCCTTCATAATATCGCCCTTTTCCTGTTTTGACTGGAAATCAATTGTCGTAGTTCTCTGAGTATACGTATAAAATTTCGTGTCGAGACGTACATTCTAAACACATACATAGGAAATCATTTTTCCACCGAATTTTCTACTATATTCCCTATACTAGCTGGGTAGGAAAATCTCTGTCTGTGTGTGTGTGAATCCATAAGTACGTCACCAATTGATTTTCAGTCAAAACGGCCGAAGGGGGGACCGACTCAAAACTCTGATAGCAGCCCATGATGTAATGAATGTATCAATGCAAAATTTAGTATTAGGCGAAAACGTATTTGATTAATTCATTGCGAGTCATTCACCTGTGACCTTTTTCCCAAGATGTGACGTTTCGTGCCCGTCTTCACATCACACGGTACTCGACCAACAGCCAGTGACGACGGATTACACCGAAAGGTATGACAACAGTCGTGCCCCCAAGTTAAGCAAATGAGGATGCCTTTAAGCTGATTAACCTGGCCGCTCCGCCCTCAACCTAAATTTAAGGTTGACCATGTTTTGGCTTCTATGGTAGCGCAGTGATGGTATCTCCACCCAGGATGGACCTTTCAAAACGGTATTAAATTTCCAACAGACATTAATTTTCATTTATAATAATGGCAGTGTCATCCCTAACCTCACATTCCTTTTAGCCCCTAAAATAAAAGCATTTATTAAAATATATTTAAATGTCTTTAATTATCATTAATGACACAAAATTATATCTTAACTACTATAAAAAAAAAAAGTTGTGATAAATCCTTTTATCTCGTAATCTTCAAGAACACTTGAACTTTCTTCAATCTTGGTATAAAAAGTAGAGAATTAAGTAGAGAATTAGGTGGACAAGAAGTCCTTTCGGATAGTATTCACCCTTCAACGAAAGTATTCTTGTCCTCTCGTCTTCCTTAACAGCAACCCTTCAAAAAACGAAGTTCGCTACCTAGGCATCATACTTGACAAATGAATGACCTCACGCCAGACTGAAAAGACAAGAAATCTGAAAAGAAAGACGTTACAAACTGTTACTAAGACCGCTAGACAAAAAATCAAAATTAAATCTAAAAACGAAACGACTAATATAGGTATAACTCAACTGTAGACTTATGGACTTGGACTATGGTCTCTAGCGAATTCAATCCTAAATCCTTCGTAAAATAGCCAACGCTCCTTAATACTTCTTCAACAAATCCTTTCACATTGACCTCATTATTCCCTTTGTTTGCTAAATCCAGGTACAAAAAATTATTTTTCTCCTTTGGTATTCACAGCTCCTCTAGTCCCTTCTGCCACACTTCCCGAACGACGCCTTAACTGCCAATGGCATAGAGACCTGACAGCGGTTAGACATAAATGAGTGTCACCACTGAGTGATTTCTCCCCTCTCGACATTTTGATATTGCCATTTTTCTCCCTTATCACTTTTGCTTTTGTATATTATTTATACTGTTGTAAATAAAATGAAATAATAAAAATAAAAGTTTTATTTCGAATTTCTTCATCTAAGTAAACATGGCGAGCTGCTTCCAATAAAATAAAATAAACAACTTTATAATTATTAACAATTTTCTTTCACTAAGTTCAAATTTCGTTTTCATATTTTCATTGACTGGGTCAATATTTATATTTTAGAAAAGATTTTTCAAAATCATGGAAAAATCATTATTGCATTGACAAAATCTTAATATATTACAGAACTATATATTTATTAGTTATGTGTCTCATTTAACTACGAGGTCATATAGCCTAGAGCGCTCTTTCGTCGCTCTGGTAGACATGCGCCCGACTCTATGAAAGTCCTAAATTTGGCCTAGCCTAATTTTTTATTCACTAGAGGTACGGATTTTTAACGATTACCAGACATCGTTCAAGCCCGGGACCATCCCTTAAGGTCTCATCCGAGGGACGGTGTGCTCATGGCTTCCCAGATAAAAAACACATGGTACTTCGTTACCAAACGCGCCCCCCTTCACTATCAACAATGTTCTAATTCCTTCATCCCATCAGGTTCTACTTAGACAGCCGACTGACGTGGAACCCACACATATAACAAGAGTTGAATCGACGTTACGGACCACTACGTAGACTAAATTGGACCAAAATCAAAACTTTCTACTGCCAACATGACAATTTACAAGATCATAATACGCCCAATATGGACATACGGCCTCCAATTATGGGGTTCAGCCAAACAATCCATTATATCCAAGCTTTCCAGTTCAAAAACCTCCGTCGAATTGTAAATGCTCCCTTTCATGTCACCAATAAATTAGTACATGAAGGCTATATAACCAAACCCTCCAGGAACTAATCCAATCCCTATTTTCAACCTTCCACAAGAAACTTTTATCCCATCCTAACCCCTTTGCACAAGCCTTACCTCCACGCTGTCAGAATATGAGGTGGCCTCGAGACCTTCAAAGTAAAATTTAAAATGTTTACAATTTTCTAGGGTGTGCCAGCGCTGGGTGACTTCCCATCATTTGACACAAACACTATTTCATGTATATAGTTATAACATATGTTCATCATGTATGTAGGTACATTGGAAAAAAAATTATCATTACAAAAACCATTTTTATGAATCCACATATGAGGAGTTTGGAGCCAGAGCGGACCAACTGGTTGAAACTTAACAGGTAGAAAATGGCAATTGAAAATTGAGTACATTTTGTTTATCTCCATAAATGGGCCCCAAATATTTATTTATATTTGAAATTTTAGAATAGTATTGGATGAGTGATCCCTTTTTGTGTTCTATAAAGTTTTTGAAGGCCGTATGATCCATTGTGACTTTGAAAATATATGCACAAAATACTTGTGGACTAAACTTAAAGTGCTGCTATGTATCACTGAAGTGAAGAAACTAAGTGATCCACACTGGTTTTGAAAAAGGGAACCTATGCCAACATTAGGATGGTAATAACTCATTTTCCGAAAAATTGTGGGTTGGTCCGCTCTGGCTCCAAACTCCTCATATGGTGTAGCCATTTTCATTTTATTGAAAATTATCGTGCCTATAGTCATACACATACAGAAGAAACGTACTTGTTTTTTTACTTTTGAATTCAGGGGGTAGCAAAGCGTAAAATTTCAGACATTTTTTTTCTTTTCCTTTTCTTAGCCACAACTATGAAAAATGCTATTAGTATAAGAAAGTCATATTATGGACACATCATATATGTTTTGACAATTAATTTGTCAGCTTCAAACAATTTTCGCGAGGTCGAAACCCGGCCGAGGTCCTTAGTTTAAAATAAACTTAAGCACGCCGTCCATCGCATGGGACGTTAAGCGATGGTCCCGAGCCTGTACGATGTCAGGTACTCGTTAAAGACCAGGTTTAAGTTTTAGGGTAGGCAACATTTAGGACTCCCATTGTAGAGTTGGGCTCATGTCCACCAAAATGACGAAAGAGCGATTTGGTACTTGGCGATATGACCTCATAGTTAAACCCCGGGCATGAGTCATAATAACTAATTCTAATATGAAATTCGGGGAGGGGGGGGGGGGGGGGGGGGACATTTCCCGTAAAGTGAGGGTGTAAGGTTAAAGAAAAGCAACACATTATGTGAGCAGCCTCCAGTAGGAAATGCTGACAGGGGGCCGGGGAAGATTTTCTACAAGAATATATTTCATCCCTTGCTTTCGATCGACACGAGTCTCCCAGCACAAGTAGGTCACAAGGAAGGGACACTATATAGAAGGAAACATACACCACTCCAGCAAAAAGTTTATATTACTTCCAAATGTATCAAGTATAGGGGAAGTTATTGAATCAATCTGAATTCGATGTCCAGTTTTCAACGGATTTTCATGCTTTGCGACCTCCTGATTCCAAAAATGAAAAAAAAAAAGTTCTGTCTTTGTGTGTGTCTGTGAACACGATAACTCCCGATAGAATGGACTTATCGACGTAAAATTTTATATGTGTATTCAGAGGGTTGATAAAGACTCCGTATAACTGACGCTGTAACGAATTTATATTCAAAATCTAATTTTACGAATTCGCTTGAAATATATAGAAATCAGTGATTTCTAAATCATCATACTAAATTTTGTGTTGATTCAATTCATTATTTAGTCAGTTTTTGAGTTGTTGGTGTGTGTTGTTCGTATGAGGTTTAAATTGTTACTCAATACATGGGCAGTTATTAAAATATTGTGTTGATCCCCCCCTAATGCCTTGCGTTTCGACTGAAAATCAATAGTCAAAAATGAAAAGAAAAAGTCCTGTCTCCATGTGTGTGTGTCTGTGATGATAGTTTCCGATTAAATGAATATATCGATACAATATTTTATGTGCATCCAGATCCCCATAAAAACAACAATAGGTGTCACACAAAATTTTGTGACAATACTTCGGCAGATATTAGACTTTTTCAACGAACCCCAATGTATCCAGTACTCCATTAGGACAACACCTATTCATTTTCAGCCGAATCAGCCAAAGGAAAGGAGAGATTAGAGGGGGGCTTATCTCAAAAACTCAAATAACTGCTGATAGAATTAAGAAAACCTCGCTACACATCCTGGTCAAATTTATAGGTTATTCAAACCTCTGTTGGAGAATCTTTGATGTTCCTTAACCCAGAAGGCTTGAGGAAACAGAACTTCGAAATGATCCTGCGCTTCATTAAATAGGTACAACAGTAGGGTTAAATACTAGCGAGGGGCTGTTATACGGGCCTTCAAGCTTTGGATAACCAAGACCCACCCCTGCAATCTATCACTATCAACCCGACCGATTAAATAACTTCCCCTATACTTCATGTAGCTGGCTAAGAAAAAAAAATAACAAGTTTTTGATCAATCATTACAGTTGTCAAGAGTTATAGCATGTTGCCACTCTATTTATGCCCCAAAGTCCATTAAAAAAAATAAATGCTTGCTGCTAACAAAGAGACAGTTAGTTTGTTGTTATTGAACATCTTGCTAGAACTCTCAGATTAATGTTTTCCTGTTTTTCCAGCTGGTTGGGAAATAGTCTTTCCAACTTTTACGGTGAGTTTTCAAAAACACGATAATATAATAGTTGTTTACAACTTATTTTATTTATTTTTTATAAGATAGTACAGGTTCTTTTTCAGGGAAACATCTATTGAGTTCACAAAATAAACGGGAAAATACAAAAAAAAAGATTTATTTAGTAATTGATTTCACTTTCATATACCTATATAAGGATGTATATAGTATAATTCAATTCAATTCTTTATTAGCCTTTAGGAAATACATCTTTTAGGTTCAGGGTTCGGCCTGATATATACATTATTCAGTTAAAAAAAGTATAAATAAATGAAAATAGAAAATAATAATAATAATAAAATACAAAGTAATAGAACCTTAATTAACAAATGAAAAAAAAAAATAATGAAAAAACTTCTAGTGAAATAGTATTTTATTTAAATAATTCAATGTCCTCTAATTTTTAGAGTCCTTACTATGTATAGTATGATATTATTGAGGTGATGGTTGTCTGCAATGTTGAAAAGGGTCTTGTGAGGTTGCGGGCTCTTTAGTGCTTCTACCAGGTACTTTTTTCTTAGTTGGCTGAAGGCTGGACACTCCATGAAGAAGTGGTGGATGTCGTCCGGTCGGTCTTCGTTGCAGACACTATAGGTCTCTTCCCTGTTGAAGAGGTAGTTCACTCACCGTCACTCTAGCCAGCCTTTCTCTACACAGCCATATCTGAGCCAACACTCTCGTCCTCTCGATGTTTGTCCTCAGCTTCAGGTAGACGTTGTAGCAGTAAATATCCTTGTATGTGAGGTTATTATATTCATTCATTCACAATGGCGCGACAACCCACTAATGAGTCAAGGTCTCCTCCAACAGTGTACGCCAGTTATCCCTGTTTTGTGCAGCTGCTTTCCAGTGTCGGACTCCAAGCAGCCTCCTCGCATCATTCGCCACACCATCCTGCCATCTCAGCTTCGGTCTCCCGACGCGTCTTGTTCCGTAAAGCCGGTCCGACATCGTCTTCCTCGGGATTTCATGTTCGCCCATCCTGGCCATATGTCCGGCCCACCTGAGTCTTCCCAGCCTGATGACCTTCACAACGTCTGGTTCCTGGGTGAGGTAATAGACTTCTTGGTTCGTGCGTCGTCTCCAGTCTTCTCCATCGCGTATTGGGCCCATATATTCGGCGGAGGATCTTTCTTTCGAAGACCAGAAGATGTTGTTCATCTGACTTGGAGATACTCCAAGCCTCGGACCCGTATGTTAGGATGGGGCGGATCAACGTTTTATAAAGCCTGAATTTTGTTTTTCTTGTAAGGAGGCGACTTATTATATGATGCCTCAAGCCGAAGAAGCTCCTGTTAGCTGCCATTGTTCTTCGCTTTACCTCGGCTGACATGTCGTTGTTCACGTTCGAGGTTAGTATATAGTATAAGGATTTATCGTAATCGTGCGAAAATTCGAGATCGAGGTTTCAACGGATTTTCACACTTCAAGGTTCATAATCGGTCAGAAATTCTAAGGATGATTCTCAGACAAATCTGCCAACGGGAGAGAGGGAAAGCTCTGCTAAACTACAAAAACTGACCGTGAAATGAAAAGATCTGCACAATATTTTTTAGATGGATCCATGGACCCAATCAATTGATTTTCAGCCCAATCGACCAAAGGGAAGGGGAATATGAGAGAAGGGTTTTGATATAATGAACAATAATTAGTTCTAGGATTCCATGAATAAAACAGCTATCGATTTTCAAACAAAGTTATATATTTCACGGGTACATAGCCGGTGATTCACCATCCACCAAATTATTTTTTGTCATTAATCAATTGATTAATAACCTTTATATTACTATAAATAATTTAAACATGTTGTCTTAAGTGCATTTAGTTAGATTATTAAAAGGTGGATTATAGACAAGATGAAAACTGAACTTCTCTCCTATCAATTTTTCATAGAGTAAACTGGATAAAGTTGCTACTCAGTCTGTGAGGTTATTAACCCAAATTGCTCTCTGGAGGATTTTATCTCAGTTCTTTTACTTTGGAAAAATATTTTGACAAGACTTTCCCTAAATAGGTAGATTTTCAACCTTTCTCTGTTAGAAACTGGCTTCTTGGATTTGTGGAATATTGAAACGTACGCTTTTGAAAGCTAAATTAAGAGAAAAATAATAGCTCTGTTTTTTTGTTTTTTTTTTTACTTCTACTCGATTAACATTTCATGTAATCCGATGATTTTCCACTCAAAATGTTTCAAATTAAATGATCGGTAAAATTGAATGTTGCCAAGAGGAGGTTCAATTAATCCACTTGAATGAATGTTCAAATCCACACAAAATATGTATCAGAGAAGGGAAATTATATGTTTTTACTTAGCGGGGCTACACAATGTCCTTCATTCAGTTGGTTGTTGTCCTGGATGTCCTTCTTCTATATTCATTGAACCCAAAAAATGAGAGTAAAACAAAAAGATGGCTTAGGTATCTGTCTTGATATTTGCAGATGAACTGGATTTAGGTCATAATGACATCTATCTTGTTCGCTCTCTGGTATTTGCTGGTTTGGAGACTGTCTCATGAACCATTTCGTTAGTCGCTTGTTTAGGCTTTTATTAGTATTATTTATATTATATATTTAGTCACTAGGGTTATTATTTATAGGTTACTCGGCGTAGTTCGGGATTAACATTGCATCATATTACCTTACCTGAAGTTGATAACGCCGATACATTCATTCTATCGGAACTTACTTCCCCTATACTTCGTCAAGCTGGTAAAATAGGTTAGGTTAGGTTTTATGACTCATGCCCGGGCTTTTACTACGAGGTCATATCGCCTACTACCACAGCGCTCTTTCGTCACTCTGGTGGACATGAGCCCGACTCTACTGTGGGAGTCCTAAATTTTGCCTACCCTAAATTTTTATTCATCTAGGGTAGGGGTCTTTAACGAGTACCTGACATCGTACAGGCTCGGGACCATCGCTTAACGTCCCATCCGAAGGACGGCGTGCTTAAGTTTATTTTACCTCCCAGATAAAATAAACTAAGGGCCTCGGTCGGGCTACGAACCCACGACCTTGAGCTCAGAAGTCAAGCACGCATACCACTGAGCTACCGGCGCCCTCAAAAACAGTATATAAATAAGAAAAAAATAAATAGATTAATAAAATCGACACGCCCGTCTCTAGAATTTAGGATCGACGACTCTCCTTCTTTCCTTTCCAATTTAATCTCTACACCTGCTATTATATCCATCTTCCTACTTTTTTATAATATTATAATAATATTATTTAACGATATTAATAGATAATAAAAATATAGAAATAAATAAACACACAAACGTGGGGAACAAGCTTGAAAGCCGTTTCAGTTTCAGTCAGAGGAACTATTGCTGACAATTGCCCTGAAAGGTTGAGATATCTGTTGTTTTGACTTGAGTTCTGTTGTTTGCCAATTTGGGGGTTCTCTTGTTTGATGATTGGCTTGGTTGCTATTAGCAGGATTTACAGCAAGCTATACTCTCAGATAGCTGACACCTCCCTTCATCTTCAACCTGTCAACTCACTTAAAGTCACTTCTACTGTGGTACTGTCTCCAAAATCGGTTTTCACTTATCTTCTTATCTCAGAACATTTTGGCAAAAAGTATATATACATGATCATATATATATATATATATATATATATATATATTGTGACGTGTAGAATGGGGGGGTCACAAAGAATAAAAGAAATTGTTATTCTTTATAAAAAATTGTTATTCTTTATTGTTTGCTAGTTAATGTATTATTGCTTTAAAAAAAAAAAAAAAAAAAAAATTTGTTTGTTAGTTACCTTTATATAAAAAAAAAAAAAAAAAAAAAATGGTTTCTATGAAATTGTACATGTTATAATTATAATATTGGTTAGAGGATTGATTGCATAAGTATTTAAAAATGTTAGAAAGAAAATAGTGTATTAATGAAAAAAAAAAAAAAAAAAAATGTTTACATAAAATATGTGTCAAAAGGTTCAAAGTATTTGTATGCATAGGGCTGTAAAGAATAACAGATTTCTTTGTATATAGGAAGGGGATATGTGACGTGTAGAATGGGGGGGTCACAAAGAATAAAAGAAATTGTTATTCTTTATAAAAATAGTAGAAAAAAAAAATAGTAAGTACAAATAAATAAAAATGTAGGTACATCTTGGCAAAAGATATTAAAAGTAAGAAAAAAGAATATGATTAATTGTAAAAGAAAAGACTAACCTGATGACATTGGGTGGGGGAAAAGATGGCGAGAAGGGCAGAAGGAGCCGACTCGTGGCAGTAGAGTTTTGGAGCATCTTGGAGGAGGTGCAGTAGAGTTTTGGAGCATCTTGGAGGAGGTGTAGTAGAGTTTTGGAGCATCTTGGAGGAGGTGTAGTAGAGTTTTGGAGCATCTTGGAGGAGGTGTAGTCTGTTTTTGGAGGAACTTGGAGGAGGTGTCGGGTGTTTTGAAGAGTGTAGAAGGAGCATAGAAGATGGAAGGTAGCAAATTTATATAAAGGAGTGTCGTGGAAGTGAAAGAAAGAAAAATCCCGAGGAGTTAAGTTTTTATATATGGAAGGAGGATAAGGCTGAGAGGAGGGTGACGAAGAAGGAAAGATTCAAAAGAGGATATAGTGTGCCGTGAGTTGCCAGAAATTTCTAATCCATGTTTATAATCATCTAGTTTGTGTCATTTGCCAAGAGTACATTTTTTTCTGTCTAAATTAACTCATAAGAGGTTTATTTCATGTATTGTCAAAAATTTATAATAGTTCACTAACCCCGTAACCTTTTTTTTTTAACCATTTACAAAAAAGAAATTAAAAATATACACTTATAAAACATTATGATTTAAAAATTGTAGTTATCATTTTTCCTTTATTTTCACATAAAAAACTCTAAAATAAGAAAAGAATGCCACCCCTGTTTTTTTTTATAGATTTATGAATTAAAGAAGGAATAATATAAATCAAAGTAAGTAAGAATCATTTCATTGGCGCCCAACGTGGGGCAATTTAAAAAATAAAATTAAATTCATAGTATAAGAATCATTTCATTGGCGCCCAACGTGGGGCCATTTAAAAAATAAAATTAAATTCATAGTGTAAGATTCATTTCATTGGCGCCCAACGTGGGGCAATTTAAAAAATAAAATTAAATTCATAGAAATAAGAATCATTTCATTGGCACCCAACGTGGGGCATTTGCAATTTAAAAAATAAAATTAAATTCATAGAATCATTAATCATTTCATTGGCGCCCAACTAAGTGGCCAATTAGAGTGTGCGAATAAAGGGAAATCTAACAATTAAAGTGAAAATATATAGATTTCTATGTTTAATGTAGTTCAGTACAGTTTAATTTGATTAGAATTAAGAATATTTTTTGATCTGTAATATCTTGTAATTTTTTTTGTTGAATAAGTAGCATTGTGAAGCAAGATGGCGGACGAGGACACAGGTGAGTCGACCCATAGCATGGCGGGAGAGCAAGGTCCGGAGTTTGTTTACGATGGGGAGGCGGGAGAATTAGCTGCAGGAATGGACGGAATCGGGAGTGGCCTCGGCGGATTAGGACTCCGGAACGTAGATAGCGATGTTCGGGAATCTGGATTTGTAGAAGGAACGGGAGAAAATTCTATGAAAGTCATGAGTCCGCTTATAGGAAGGTCGAATTCGGGGGATGAGGAAGCAAATAAAAAGAAAGACGATAATCCGTTTAATCCGAGCCAATTTGAGCAAATGATGGATCGTATGGAACAGTTAAGTTGTAAGATAGAAACTAATAAAAAAGAAATAATCGAGTCGGTTGAGCAAAGGTTTGGGTTTTTTGAAATACAAATAAGTAAAAATATAGAGCAACTAAGGGGGGAACAACAAAATAATTTAATAACAGTAAAAAAAAATTTAGATCAAAGTAAAAATGTAAACAAAACCAATATTGAAGAACTAGATATAATAGTTAAAACCGTTCACCAGGGGATACTAGAGACAAATGCTAACGTTAATGCATCCGTGGAACAAGTGAGAATGGAAACGCTCCAGAATATAATCGATGAAAAAAAAAATACCGAAATAATAGTGGAGACAAAAACAGATCTTATTGAAGTTGAAAATAAATGTGAAAATAAATTAATAACAGATGAGAAAAAGAAATTAAATGAAATAGGTAATGCTCAGAAAAATGAATTAGAAATAAGTAAAAGCAAATCAAATAGAAAGGAAAATAGAAAAATAAAATTGAACAAAGAAATAAATAAAGATTATATTCCGTTTAATACATTATGTCGGCTAGGTTTTATTAGAAAAAGTTATAAATTGTCAAAAATATCCAAAGATAAAATAAAAAATAAAAATATCCTTATCTTGAAAGTAAAATTAACAGAAATAAATTATAAGAATATTTGTAAAGGAAATTTGGGCCATATTTGCCAAGAAAGTTGTGATAAGAAAAAATTAAAGAAAACTAATAAAAGAAAAGCTAAAGTAATGTTGCAGCCAAATTCTAGGAGAATTAGATATCGGAAGATAAAGTTGTACAAATATGAAAATAAACAGAAACAAAGTGCTTACTTTAAAATCCCACAACTAATAAAGTTAATTAAAAATCACACTAAATTAAAGAAAATTAAAAATCACAAGAAATTTAAAAAAAAAAAAGGTTTCCTTCAGATAAACCGATGGATTATTTTTGATAACAAGGAACTCGTAATTGGATTTTTAAATGAACTTATGGCTATGGTTTGTGTTTTTATAAATATATTTTTCTTAAATCATAATAATTAAAAATAAAACTAAATTATAAATTAAAAGTAATCAGCTAATGAATAAATTGTTTTTATTACGAAGTATCAAATAATAGCTGTGTTGTGTGTTTTTCACCTTGGAAATAAAGATTTAAAAAAAATCTTAAATTGAGAAGTCGAAACTATTGAAATATGAAAATCAAAATATAATAAAATCTGAATTGATAGTACGGTCACTTATAAAACTGATATCACTAAACCAACATGTTGATGGAAGATAGATTCTGGTGGAGAGACGGACTGCAACTAACGGGATTCTGTGGGACAGAGAGGTAGTACACACTTCAAATAGGATTATGATAGTTTGACCCATATAAACAATGCATGTAGGTCTGACCTAATGACCGATATCTAGCTAAAAAAATTGTAATAAAATTCGATTCTTGATATTTTGTGAATTTGTGATGTAGAGAGAATTTATTGAAGTCTTGTGTCATGTTGTAAAAATAATAATAATAACATAATAATTATCATTATGTGACTTGTCGGTCTTTGCTATGGCAATTTTGTTTTTGATCAAGTATGACCTCTTATATGTTAAAATCATGAGAGACCTTGCTCCATGTGTGTGTGGATCGGCTTGTCTGGGTCATATAAGCCTCGCTTAATCATATATTTTTCTTTCTTAGTTTATGAAATTGAATTTGTTTTTTTTTGGTTATACATGTTCTTAAATTTTATGGTTATATGTGATATTGTTAAAAAAAAAAAAAAAAATGTTTAGTGCCTTCTCCACTCTGAACAAAAATTTTGATATTTTAATGTTTTTTTATGATAAAAAAAACAAAATTATTTATTGAAATTATATTATATTTTGAAAAAAAAAAAAAAAAAAAAAAAAAAAAAAATATTGTTTGCTAGTTAATGTATTATTGCTTTAAAAAAAAAAAAAAAAAAAAAAATTTGTTTGTTAGTTACCTTTATATAAAAAAAAAAAAAAAAAAAAATGGTTTCTATGAAATTGTACATGTTATAATTATAATATTGGTTAGAGGATTGATTGCATAAGTATTTAAAAATGTTAGAAAGAAAATAGTGTATTAATGAAAAAAAAAAAAAAAAAAAATGTTTACATAAAATATGTGTCAAAAGGTTCAAAGTATTTGTATGCATAGGGCTGTAAAGAATAACAGATTTCTTTGTATATAGGAAGGGGATATGTGACGTGTAGAATGGGGGGGTCACAAAGAATAAAAGAAATTGTTATTCTTTATAAAAATAGTAGAAAAAAAAAATAGTAAGTACAAATAAATAAAAATGTAGGTACATCTTGGCAAAAGATATTAAAAGTAAGAAAAAAGAATATGATTAATTGTAAAAGAAAAGACTAACCTGATGACATTGGGTGGGGGAAAAGATGGCGAGAAGGGCAGAAGGAGCCGACTCGTGGCAGTAGAGTTTTGGAGCATCTTGGAGGAGGTGCAGTAGAGTTTTGGAGCATCTTGGAGGAGGTGTAGTAGAGTTTTGGAGCATCTTGGAGGAGGTGTAGTAGAGTTTTGGAGCATCTTGGAGGAGGTGTAGTCTGTTTTTGGAGGAACTTGGAGGAGGTGTCGGGTGTTTTGAAGAGTGTAGAAGGAGCATAGAAGATGGAAGGTAGCAAATTTATATAAAGGAGTGTCGTGGAAGTGAAAGAAAGAAAAATCCCGAGGAGTTAAGTTTTTATATATGGAAGGAGGATAAGGCTGAGAGGAGGGTGACGAAGAAGGAAAGATTCAAAAGAGGATATAGTGTGCCGTGAGTTGCCAGAAATTTCTAATCCATGTTTATAATCATCTAGTTTGTGTCATTTGCCAAGAGTACATTTTTTTCTGTCTAAATTAACTCATAAGAGGTTTATTTCATGTATTGTCAAAAATTTATAATAGTTCACTAACCCCGTAACCTTTTTTTTTTAACCATTTACAAAAAAGAAATTAAAAATATACACTTATAAAACATTATGATTTAAAAATTGTAGTTATCATTTTTCCTTTATTTTCACATAAAAAACTCTAAAATAAGAAAAGAATGCCACCCCTGTTTTTTTTTATAGATTTATGAATTAAAGAAGGAATAATATAAATCAAAGTAAGTAAGAATCATTTCATTGGCGCCCAACGTGGGGCAATTTAAAAAATAAAATTAAATTCATAGTATAAGAATCATTTCAATATATATATATATATATATATATATATACACAAATGAATTTACCGATTGTTAAATGAGAAAAAATGTTATTGTCATTTTGTTGTCAGCGTTTTTGACAGCTGTCATGTGTCAAAATAACTTTTTAACGTCAAGTTCGTGTTCTCCGACCCCAAAAACCATAATGTGGAAAATTTTTAGCCCATTTTGATGAAACGTGGAAGCGCCATATTGTTTCAACTTTAATACATATGAAAACCCATGTTAAATTCCATTTAAAATTCAAATGCCGTGGGGCACGGGTTATTTAAAATATTTTTCGTTTTTTTTGGCGCCAAAATTTTTTTTTCGTCGAGTTCTTCCACATTAGTTGACTTACATAGGGGCTCCTAAATCCTCATACTAAAGTTTGTGTCGATAACTTCATTACATCGGCCGTTATGACAGTTTTTGAGTTGAGCCCCCTCCCCTGACCTCTTTCTCTTCTGCCGATTTAGGTTTTGACTTCAAATATGAAATTTCATGTGGATACATTCATTACATGGGCAGTCTCTAACCCAGTTTTTAATCCGGGTGCGCTACGCCTCCCTGGACACTCCGAGTACTGGCTCTGTCCTCTCGATATGGCCTTCATGAACCTTCCATGGCCAGTCGGTCTGTTTCCTTGTTTCCCTAAATCCTCGAGTGAGCGTCTTTGGTCGCTAATAGTGGGAAGATAACGTCTGTTTCTATAAGACATCGAGCTAGTAGATGCTTCCTAGCCCAGCTGCTATATAACTGAATAGAGACTGTAACATTCACTAAAGTCATAAATGTTATAACTACTTTTACAAAAATTAAAATGGGAAAAGTGTGCTTAGAGTGCCCGGGCTCCCTTTTCTCAGTGCCGTGAATGCACCCACTTCTTATTCAAAAAGGTAGCTCACTCGAAAAACATTCAAATTTTTTTTTCCTAAGACTTTTTTAGGCCTCTTTTCTTGGGCTGTTTGTAAAAAGCTTTTCTTTTTCTTTTTTTTTTTCTTCATGAAAAAGAATTTACTTTCTCCGCCTGAAAGCTAATTGCTATCTCAGCGTTATATGAATGTATTTAGAAATCTGTTTTTTAAAATTATTTTTCCTTCTGATAAACAATAACATCGAGGTTACACTCGAGATGAACACAATGTCTTCTTCTACCAGCCGTGCGTGTCTAATGAATGAAAAAGAAGTTCCATAAAAGAGTTGGGTTGTCTTTCAAGTAGATCCTCTTTCGCAAGCTCGTTACGCTAATACTCGAGACGCTGAGTCTCTTCAATGAGAACTATACAAAGTATGTTTTTTACTTCTTCAGCTGTGCGATGTATATGGAGACGTTATGAGTCAGGAATTTATTGTTGAATTTTCCATGGAATTTAATGTTTTTCGATCCTCTGATCACAGAAATGTTAAAAAAATAAATAAATAAATAAGAGAGTCGTTCACTTTATCTTGACCCAGGTAAATAACTCGAAAAATAATGATTTTCTCAAAAAAAGGTTGAGACAAAAAATGTAGAGTAAAATTGACCGCTTTATTTTCTGTGATCTAATTTTAAAACAAATGAAAATTTTTACTGTTTTTTATGAATTTAAAAAAAAAAAAGTTTTTGACCGTCAACCTATTTTTTTGTTTTTTTGCATATTTAGATTCCTGGGAAAAAATTAAGGGGAGGTTAAATGAGATATTGTTTTGTTAGATCATATTTAACACATAACACATTTGTACAGATCACTCCCCCCCCCCCCCCCCCCCCCCTCTCAAACTCATTTCATACTGGTATTACTGGATATATATGAAAGTTTTGCTCTGAATCAGGCTGTAAAATGAAACAAAAAAATGGGTGAGGCCAGCCACATTACATATTTAATGAATTTGAGAGTGATCAGAGTGATATGAGAGTGTTATAAGAAAGTCCTGTTATGGCCACAAAGGACTGATTAAAAATTTCCCTTATTGAAACATCGCCAACCCCTTCAGATATTTTCTTTATAATGAATATAAATACTGAAATTTTCGGTAAGATGAATGAATTGTTGCTGGGCAGATAAAGAGAGTGAAGGATTTTAGACTGTGTCAACTTAATTAAAAATCCTGGAGTTTGTTTTGATAATGAAATACCTGAAGGATTTTAGGGAGTTGGGAGGAGCAGGGAAGACTGGAGGCATATCAGAGATAACGGATCCATTAATCTACGGGGCTTCTGTAGAAGGAAGAGGAAGACAAGAAGAGATCTCGGGGAGGAACGTCTTAATACAGGACAATGTCAGACAGATTGTTAGATATTCAGTGAGGCGGGAAGTAACGTACAGGAACCTGCCACACTTCTATTTACTTGCCATGACAACCCCCCTCCTTCCCTGTAAAGTAATAAGTATTTAATAATGGCTCAACTTAGATATTTACAGCAGCTAGTAGTGATCATTTAATAATTTCAAAGAGTTCGTCCAGTAAAAAAATAATTTTAAAATAAAAGTAATATTTTATTTTTATTATTTAGATTGGTACATTTGTTACCGAATGGACCGGATTTTATCTGCTTGCAAAAGTAAAAAAAAAAAAAAAAAAAAAAAAAAAAAAGGTTTGTTCAAACATATAAGATTTCGTGTCGATATATTCATTCTATCGATAGTTACTCGAGTTTTCATGTTAATCCTCCCCTTCCCTTTGGTCGATTTGGCTGAAAAACAATAGATGTCGTCGTTAGAGGGATCTGGATTCGAATATAAAATTTCGTGCCGATATATTCATTCTATCGGGAGTTTTCGTGTTCACAGACAGACATAATTTTATTCTCATATTAGAACCTAGAGCTCGGAAAACATCAAATTCCGTTGAAAACTCTGCACCGATTTTTTGACCGATTTCATAACTTCCCCTATACTTTATTTAGCTGGGGTAGTAAAATGAATAAAATATATCGTATGATGGGGAACTTATGAAAGTTTCGACGAAAAAAAAAGGATTTTTATTTACAACTGTATTAAGAAATAATAATATATAATACAACACAGAGGGCGCCGGTAGCTCAGTGGTATGCGTGCTAGACTTCTGAGCTCAAGATCGTGGGTTCGAAACCCGACCGAGGCCCTCAGATTATTTTATCTGGGACCTAACCTAACCCATAATACAACAAGCAAATGTGCTAAGAGGGAAACAAATGGCAATGTCAACCCAGTGGTGATACTCCCTAGGCACTGATTTATGGTTAATTACTGTCACTGACTGATCTGAGAAGGTCTCTAGGCCAGGCAGAAGGGAGAGCGTGGAGGATTAATGTGAATACTAAAGAAGAAAATAATGTTTTGTACCTGATAACAACGAAAATGTAAAAACCTTTACGGTGGGTGGGAGACATTAGAAGCGAAAGATTGTATAACAGTCTAAAAGATTAACTAAAATTACTTATAGTGTTTTAAGAAATGTTTAACAGAAGATAACATCTTTGGATTATTTACAAAAGGGAGAGCAGAAAGATGGAAGCTGGGGCTGGAAGGGCAGACCAAGTAATCCTGGACAATGATTGGAACGAAGCACAAAGGGAGCTCAGATGAACCGAGCCGACTTTGAATAGGCGGATGGATTGCGACCACCGACCACCACAAAGCGCTACGTATTTTGTGGACCCACAATTTGATTTGGGGGACATCCCAAGCCAAAAGGCGGGGAAAGAAAAAAAAAAGGAGGGGGGGAATATTTAAAATGTCCCTCAACAGCCCCCCCCCCCCCCCCCCCTCCGTTAACCCTGAGAAGAAGCTTCAATAATTCATCAGACTCCCGCCCCCTAACTCAGTTATTCTGGATAATTCCGTTATTTCGGCCCAACTCAAAAAGGGCGGAATTAGCCCCGGGATTGTGGCTTCCAACAGAAAAAAAAAATGAAAAGCTTCATTAACTGGTCGAATTAATTACAGATAGTCTCCTCATTTGGGTTTCATTCATTGGAGTCCTGTACACACCAACTGAATATGTCAAATATGTATTTGTGAACAACATTCCTACAAAAAGTTTATAAAGAAAACTTATTTTTTTAGGGAAAGCCATGAATCAGGTCAGTGGAATGATCTTTCAAAGCTGCTATTTACTCTATGTATAATTAACAATTCACTTATAGAGCATTCAGGGAAAATCATGAACCTGATCGGTGAAATGATTATTCGGAGCTGCGATTTCATCTATGTATAATAAACAGTTCATCTACAGAGCATATGATCTTTCTGTTTTACTTATGTATAGTAAACATGACAGTTCTTCTACAGAGCTTATAGCAAACATTAGAGTTCAGAAGTTGTTAGAGTTCATCTACAGAGCATAAGATCTTTTGGACTGGTTGTTTTACTTATGTATTGTGGAGGTTGTAAGTTGATTGAAAATTGATTATGACTATAGAAAAATTGTTTATATAATAATTTTTATTTGTATTATCCTATAAAAAAAAACATTTATTTTTACTTGAACTCTGGTCCGGACTGTCGTCTTCTTTTCTATTTCGGCTTGTGGATCACATGCGTGAATGGTGTCTTCCAATTCGCTTGGTATGATGGTGATTCAACCCAGGGTCCATGTCTTCTGAGATCAGGCTGATTCAATGGCTGAACGGGGACATTCTTCTGGACAAAGGAGAAAAGTTAGACTTCCTGGACAGACAGACAGGCACACTCGGGGACAGACAGACAGGCAGACTCGAGGACAGACAGACAGGCACACTCGGGGACAGACAGACAAGCACACTCGGGGACAGACAGACAGGCACACTCGGGGACAGACAGACAGGCTCACTCGGGGACGAGACAAACACCAGGAGCTAGACCAGCTTTCTCCCCTTCTTCCATGCCGAAGACTTCTCGATTCAAAATTCATACATCTCAATTGATTACTTAATTATTTTTTTAATGTATTTACTAATATCCAGGTACCCCCAATTACAGAACGTTACAGTATAGTAAACATGATAGTTTGTCTACAGAGCATATGGTCCATCAGACCGGATGTTTGACCTGTGTAGTAAGCAAGACAATGTCAACTACGTTTTAAAATTTGGACGACCTGACAGAAATCAAGCACATGTATGTTACTTGTAGTTTCTTAGCATTATTTATCAAAAACAATTTCTGAGACTTTTAAACAATTTTACTCAAAATTGTTATTTTCAAAATGTATTCTTAATAATAAAAAAAAAAAAGGGGAAACATTAAGTAATTAATAATAAATAATGAGAGAACTAAAGAAACCTCCAATTATAACCAATTTCGGTTCTAATGGAATGAACAGCACTCACATTAATTTGAACATGAAAAATTAATGTGGAGCCCTCTGTGGAGGGAGGGGAGGAGATAAAGAGATGCTGATAAATGGCCGTTCTGGTTCATTCTTCATCTGTATGAATATTTAAAGATGGACTTTTCAATTAGTAGCCAAGATCCGGACCTCGCTCCTCTTTTAAATAACTCCCAAGTCAGCTTTCTTCAGTCTATGAAAAACATGATTTTTTAAAATACTCTTTTATCATTAACAAGAAAATTAGAGAGAGAAATATTGTTCAAGGCTAGTCTTCTTTTTGCGTCGAAGACAGTCTAATGTCATAATGGCGAGGAGTGGCCTCAAAGAAAAGAAGAGCAGAGCTGGATGCTAATGTATAAGTTATTTATATCGGCATATCCTTGATTAACCCAAATGTTATTTTTTTTTTTTTTAATTATCGCTGAATAATAAACATAACCAACACAAAAGTTTGTTAGCTATTGGCTAGCCTGTCAGACATGTTTAACATAAATGAATGTCTGAAAATGTCGTGAAATTAATCTCAAAAAACTGTCTTATTTCAACTCAAAATTGGTTAAGGGAAGATTGTATTTACTGTAATTTCTTTCGACGAAATGGCTTCAGTTTTAAATTGTGATGAAACAGCAGCGAATAACCTCTAAAAATATTTTTATGAACTTATTATTGTTATGTATTGAACTGACTTTTAACTAATAAATAAATTTATCTTGCTGGTGAAAAGTAAAAGAATAGGAAGAAAAAATGAGATGTGAACACAAACTGATAAAGCTGATTTTCAGTTGGGACTTAGTCCGCAGCGCTACTATCTGTTGGAAACTGAGGATTGAGAGTTTACCTGGGGATCGGGCTCACTCCCAGCGAACCACACACAACCCGATCATTGCCGAATATGTCCGAACTCTTCATTGTCAAGCTGTCTCCTATCCCTTTTATTTTATCTTCAAATAGCTCATGTTGGTTTTTAAATTATATTTTTTTGCTACTTCAAAATTTTAATTTAATTATACCAGTTACACAGGGTTGTGGATTACGTAGCGTCTGCCCTAGAAAGAAAATTATATGCAAAGGGGGCGTTTCTTGATGTAAGTCAGGCTTTTGACCGAGTTTGGCACGCGGGACTTCATTATAAATTGAAACCGTTGCTTCCTCACACATTGAGGGCTAGAGTGGCATGGTATTCATTGTTTAAACTACTTGCTCAGATGGATAGTTAGGTTGCTGGACATGGATAACAGTAGATACCCTATAATGTGTTACATAAAACTAAGGGAATTAAGCATACAGAAGCCAAATGCGACGACATTTAATTGGGTGTCCCAAGTCAAAAGCATTTTAAATGAAATTGGGGAGGGAGAATTATTAAATAAATTGGATCCGGTAAAGCTAAAATACTCTCTGCCCAGAGTTTCGGACGCATTTGTGAATCATCTGAAGAATAAAGATAAAAATTACCTTTTAGATTGCCGTTTCAACACCTTTTATCCCAATATTTACAACCCAGATCAACTCCAACCATACCTAAACATGAATGAATGCTCCTTTCTCACACATCAAAGCACTGGCAAGTACTATCTTAAAATCAGTTACAAAAATAATGTATACACCCTTAATCCCCAGAAACTTTGTACAATCTGCAATAAAACTGAATTGGAAGACGTATACCAATTACTCCTAGCCCATAATAAGAAGGATATCTCAAACATTTTCTATTATTTGATCAGCGCTCTGAAACTTCAATACCTACATCCCCACTCCATATTTACTGTCTTTGTTACATTATTATTATTATTATTAATTTGTAATTACTTATTTTATTTATTTATGTTATTTATTTATTTTGTTAAAGGTTCCTTTATGTATGTCATTATTGTTCAGCTGATGAATCTATAATTTTGGAAATGTTATAGTTAATATTGTAAAAGTAATGGTCACTGACACAATTTTATAGGGGTGATCCCTTTAAACAATAAAAAAAATTATTATTATTATTATTATTGGTATTAATTGTTTAAAATATAAAAAAATATGCATTGTGTTGCATTTTATTGTGTCCCTTCCGTAACACAATTCCGTTAATGTCGATATCTTGTTATTCGGGATTTACGGAATTTGTCCTGTTGGTAAAAATGCATAATATGAATAAGGAAAGTTTCCAAGAACAGACAATAGCCCCTCCACTTATAATTTAGTTTCTGAAAGGTCGATGCTTTTAACCAAAGGAAAAGTTTGGGTAGCATTATTGAAAGATAAGTAGCCCCAAGTATCTTGAAAATGATTGCTATTTATGAAATTGAAGCTGCCTTTTGTACAATGTTGCTATCGAAGTAAGACTATTAAACTAATAAGGCCCGAGACCTGACTGAAAGGGGAAAGAGAAAATGGCTTTTGAAGGGCGAAGAGAGAAAGAGAGGGGGGAGCCTTCAACTACATTAGAGTCTTACATCAAATGTAATGGGGCGAATCTTTCAAAGAGCCAGGGTCTCTTCGTCTTCTGCGTGTGTAGCTTGACTTGAATCAACTCCCAGGTCCGGGAGCAGCAACCTGCCATTGGGAAATATCAAATATGGAGACCAAGTCAGATAATGGGTGTCCAAATGATAACTTCTAAGTTGAGGAACGCGGACATATTGTGGAATTTGTAATAAATAAATAAAATAAACTTATTTTTTGAAATATTATCTATTCCACTAAAGATATTTATAAAAATAAAACTACCAGTTTCGGCCCCACACCATGTGGAATAGACAATATTTCAAAAAATAAGTTTGTTTTATTTATTTGTCCAAGTGATGTTTCTTCGAAGTGTTTTTGGAAATCATGGATTGTCTATAACTAATAATAATAATATAATGTGGGCTGGTGCTTTGCACCTAGGGACCTAAGCTTCTAATACTCGTATCCTTCCCCTGGAACGGGACGGAGCCAGTGTACCAGTATCCTTAACGAATCTGAGAAGGCTTCCGTGGTCGAATCTTCTAGAGTTCTCCTATATGATCACATCTTTACAAAAATGTGAAATCTCATCCGAGAATATACCCATGAAGTGAGCTGCCGTCTCTCTTCTTCTCCACATCTGTAACGGGTGGACTCTTGAACGGACCGTGTCCTTTAAGAACTCCTGTTAGTTGCCGAAGCTCGCTCCTTTTGAAGTTCAGGATCCTATCTCCCAACACCAGGAACGTCTTCGACTGTCTGCATGTGGTTATTTTTTCTCCATGGTCCACTATCTAATGCGGGTTCGGTATGCCTCCTTATACACTCCCAGTACTGCCTCTGGCCCCATGAAGGACTTACTTGAACTGGAATACCATCTTGGCTACCCAAAGAGTCTGGGAGGAGGAGGGATACAAGTCTTATCTTCCAATCCATAGAGCCTGTGTTTATCCGACTCGTCGGCTTTACTTTCACTATTACACAATTCAAAAGTGATATTCCAGTTTGTTAGGTTGTAATATTTATACAATCTTCAGATTACCTGAAATCACCGGAGACTGACACCCTCTCGGAGGTAACATAATATTTGCAAATATTTAAGTTGTCAATAATATAATAAAATAAAATAAATTCAACAACAAAATAAAATAAATATAATAGTGATGAATTAAAAATAAAATAAAATAAAGAATGGGACATAATATGGAAATACAAGAAGAACATGAAAATGGTACATTCTCTTTGCAATAAAAATACACAATACATTATACTAACTTAGTGGCGAGAACAGGGGTGAGAATTTGAAGTGAGCTAGCAAAAATGTGAATTTTTAAAAGACCAAACTCAAATTCAAAATCTTACCCCTTTTAACTAGAGTACGCATTTTTATTTCCATCTTGTACTTCGATATTATGTCATACAGCCTTTATTTCTTATGTATACTATGTATTCTACTACGAACCTGATTCTTAAGTTTTAATTTTTTTTTTTTAATTTCTCATTATTATATTTTCTTCATTTTATTATATTATTGACAACTCAAATATTTGTAAATGTTAGGATAAGACTTCCCACCACACATGGAATCCTCTAGGGGAGATGGTATCACAACCTTAGGTAATCTAAGGTAACCTGAGAATTGTTCAAATAGGACAACCTAGTAAACTTAAATGTCACTTTTGAACTTTGTGCTGATGATGGCTTAAGCCGAAACCGGTTCACTATATATATTTTTTTATGAAAATACAAAATATAAACGTTAAACACTTTCTTTTTTTTTTTCTTTTTTTCATGTTTTTGTATACATTGAAATAAATTAAGGAAGTACTAATATATATATATTTTTTTCAGATTGTGATCGCATCATTAGACATCTGAGGTAAGTTTTTTATACTAAATTCCGCAAAAACACAGAAAATGCCTCAACAGGACATTCCTACACCAACCCTTTTTTTACAGATCTCTCCCTCCCCCTCTCAAAGTAATTTCATAATTGTACAGCTCAATTCTGAGAGTGACCCAGTAACGCCAGTATAAAATGATTTCGAGAGAAGGGAGGGGGTGGGTGAGTGATCTGTAAAAAACTGGTTGGTATAACATAGAGTTGTTAGCCCTGGTCGCATGACATAGGTATTTAATTTTTAATGTTTTATCCATCAAATAAATGTATTCTTATTAATTTATATAATTGTATACAAAAAAAAATCTTCTTGGAAAAAGTTCAGAATATGAAGTTGCTAGTTGACTTACAACTTTTATAAAACTTTCCTATTCCAGTATTTCCATGTTCTACTCTTGAAACTTTGAAAAACGTACAAAATCACCTTCACCCATAATATGTTTGGAATAGATATTACATAATAATATTATATTATTACCTCAATCAACTACAATATCATCAATCAACTATAATATCATTATATATGATAATACTAACCCACAACACGTCTTGGTTGTTTGGTAAACAGAATATTCGCAGGCGTAGAGAACATGAGATAAGCAGATGATGAGTTTTCAAGTGAAGGGGCACCACCACTATTGTTAATTTTCGGTAAAGAAAAATTGTGTTTTTGCCTTATACAACGTTTCGTCGCAATAGTTGCTTTCCTGCAACAAACAGAAACCAAGAGGACTTGATGGGTAGATATCTTGAGGGGCGTGAGAGAGGAAGGCCACTCAACGGCGGCTCCTCAGGGTAAAATTTTAAATAACAAACAATGAATGAGGGAATTATGTTGCTTAAGTTCAAGAAATGGTGGGGGGGGGGGGGGGGGGGGGTTGCATCTCCTCTCCAGTATCCTGGGAGGTTTGTGTGGTAAAGAAATTGAGTGAATGTCCATACATATATCCATTATATGTGTGTGAATGCAATTTCCAATGGAAATGTCTGCAAAGGTCCTGCAATTGTATCGTCTACAGTGTACATGTCCTGTCCTGGCAGAGTGGAGGCTGAGGTACCTCTGGGCAGGGCCAGCTTCTCTCTGGAAGAGACCATCCAGATAATAAGGATTGACACTCATTGTATCAATTCATACAGGATGCTACCAAATACAGGAAATTTCTTGATAAAACAATTTAATTATTAAATAAAATATTTTTAAAAAAACTCATAGTTACATGTTGTTCTTTATTTTTCTTATTCTTATAACAATAGTTTATTGTTCCATTATTAGAAAGGTTATTGCTATTTCTAGTTTCTGCCTATCTGTATAATTATTATAATTTATCTTTTTTACAATATTTATTTTATTTTTAAGTCTTATTGGTACAATTTTAAGTGAATTCTCTTGGTTTAGTATGAACTTTCACTATTTATTTCTGCTTTTTATGGCCCTCTCCTCCTGACAGCCGCCACCGCCATTGTCAGTATTGTATATATATATTAGAATGTTTTTTTTAAAAGGCTTATCACTGATAAAGAAAATCATGACAGCAGTTGAAATAATGAGTTTTTTTATTTATTTTTTCATGTTTTAAGACTTTAGTGCCTACTATATCTGAATTCATTATACTGCATTCAGTATACTGCATTCTACGGTGTGGTCCTTTATTGAGCCAGAAACTTAAAACAAAACTCAAAAGCGGTTTGGAAATTACGAAACCTTTCATATTAAAGCAACTTTCGTTTTGAAATTACAAGGTTTTTAATGGAATATCATGTAAAGAAGCCCGGCTAAGAGGTCCCAGAAAACATTAACTAGCACATAATTTTAAAACTCTTAAAAAGGACAAAAAAAAAGGAGTTTTGAGTTCACACAATATTTTTTTTTACATGCTTTAGAATATTTGAATGCCGGCTGCTCCCCAGGGACACGAAGCTGCTCCTGTACAAGACGCTGCCAGTCTTGATATACATGTCGGAGACGTCAACCCAAACCGGGGCGGAACATAGGCTTCTTGATATCTTCGAGAGAAGAATCCTCTGCAGGATCTACGGCCCCACCCAGGAGGAGGACGTTTGACGCATCCGATACAACCAGGAGTTGTACGCACTCTATACAGAGCCAAAGTTGTTACACTGGATCAGAGTTGCCTCCCTTTTGCAGGACACGTAAGACGGACAGAGAATGAACAGAGACTCAAGACGGTGGACTGGAGAAGACTAGCCCAAGACTGAGCTGCATAGGGATATTTCCGAGGAGGTCAAGGCTCTTGATGATATGTAGCGCCTATGCTGATGATCTTAAAATTTTTGACAAGAATAGTTACAAGATGCAGTATTTCTAAGAAAACAAACTATTGTGAAAAGAGAGGATAGTCGTGTCACATATCCCATATGAAAATTACAGTGTCAGCATATACTGTCAATTTATGACCTAGAAATAGTATGAAAGATAGAGAATTCCTCGGGCAACGCCGGGTAATAAAGCTAGTTTGATAAATTCAAATATGAATGCTCGTAGCGTGCTGGTCCACTGTGATTCCTCCTCACTAGACAATCCACTCCCCTTTGTATGAATCTCTCTCCCCCGTATTCTCTAAATTGTCAACCTCATTATTCTAATCATTTAAATTATTTACTTATTCCATTTTTTTCCCCATCTCTATTTTTATTATATATATAAATATATATATTTATATTTAAATATTTCATCAAGCATTTATTTATTTATATATTATCTTATTTTATTATGTATTTTCCTTTTTCTTCTTCTCCCCACACTTGTCTATCTAGCTCCTACTGTCTAAAATTAATTTTATTTCAATCCTTTTCTGTGCATCCCCTCTTTTTTTTTGATAATCAACCATCACAGTATTATGCCCTGTCGATTTTATTAATCTATTTATTTTTTTCTTATTTATATACTGTTTTTGAGGGCGCCGGTAGCTCAGTGGTATGCGTGCTTGACTTCTGAGCTCAAGGTCGTGGGTTCGTAGCCCGACCGAGGCCCTTAGTTTATTTTATCTGGGAGGTAAAATAAACTCAAGCACGCCGTCCTTCGGATGGGACGTTAAGCGATGGTCCCGAGCCTGTACGATGTCAGGTACTCGTTAAAGACCCCTACCCTAGATGAATAAAAAATTTAGGGTAGGCAAAATTTAGGACTCCCACAGTAGAGTTGGGCTCATGTCCACCAGAGTGACGAACGAGCGCTCTGGTAGTAGGCGATATGACCTCGTTGTTAAAGCCCGGGCATGAGTCATAAAACCTAAACCTAAACCTATACTGTTTTTTTTTTACATATTCTCTTTTATTTATATAGTAGATACTTTTATTTATTTTTTGTGGTATGCGTGCTTGACTTCTGAGCTCAAGGTTGTGGGTTCGTAGCCCGACCGAGGCCCTTAGTTTATTTTATCTGGGAGGTAAAATAAACTCAAGCACGCCGTCCTTCGGATGGGACGTTAAGCGATGGTCCCGAGCCTGTACGATGTCAGGTACTCGTTAAAGACCCCTACCCTAGATGAATAAAAATTTAGGGTAGGCAAAATTTAGGACTCCCACAGTAGAGTCGGGCTCATGTCCACCAGAGTGACGAACGAGCGCTCTGGTAGTAGGCGATATGACCTCGTTGTTAAAGCCCGGGCATGAGTCATAAAACCTAAACCTAAACCTATACTGTTTTTTTTTTACATATTCTCTTTTATTTATATAGTAGATACTTTTATTTATTTTTTGTGGTATGCGTGCTTGACTTCTGAGCTCAAGGTTGTGGGTTCGTAGCCCGACCGAGGCCCTTAGTTTATTTTATCTGGGAGGTAAAATAAACTCAAGCACGCCGTCCTTCGGATGGGACGTTAAGCGATGGTCCCGAGCCTGTACGATGTCAGGTACTCGTTAAAGACCCCTACCCTAGATGAATAAAAAATTTAGGGTAGGCAAAATTTAGGACTCCCACAGTAGAGTCGGGCTCATGTCCACCAGAGTGACGAAAGAGCGCTCTGGTAGTAGGCGATATGACCTCGTAGTTAAAGCCCGGGCATGAGTCATAAAACCTAAACCTAACCTTTTATTTATTTTTTTCTTCATAATTAAGCTGTTAATGTTATGTTATTTCATGTAAATCTTTTGTATATTTATATATTTTTAATTTCTAGTTTTCTGCAATGTAGCACTAATTTATTTATTTCATTTTACGATATCCTGATACTATATTTCATTGTTTCCTTCTCTTTATTTATTCTTAGGGGACCTCATTCCCAGAATAATAAAATTTCTTTTCATTAAATTCATTTCACTGTGCTCAAGATCGTCTGTTTTACTTCGGATGGAACGTTAAGCAAAGGTAATGAGTTTATGAATTTTCAGCTACTTGTTAAAGACTCCCAACCCCTTCTAAACATGGGTAGGCAACATTTAGGAATCCCATAGCAGAGTCGGGCGCATGTCCTCAGAGCGACGAAAAAAAAGCTATTTGACCTCACCCCGGCATGGGTTATAACAAAAACAATGATAATAAATGTTGTGTTTTTATTTATCAAATATTCATCTCCGATTCATTAGAGATATTTAATATTTAATAATTTCAGAATAATAATTATTATTGTTAAATATTTCTCTCTCATCAAAATCTCCCACATTATTTTCATTAATATTCATTTTTTTTTCTAATATTTTTTGTTGAGAATGACAAATAAAGGCATGGCCCGTTTTATAAAGAGTTGTATAAAATATATATACCATGTATTGTAGGGTTCATAGCCATGACATTTCCAATGTGACCTCAACAGAGTCCTCAAATATGTATGGAACAATGCATACATATTTATGACACTGCAATGACCATTATGGACACTGTTCAACTTTATCTTCTGCCCCTTTCCCAATGAAAATAAATTGTATTTTTATATATATTAAAAATTGTATGATTTTTTATTTTTTTCTTTAAAAAAAAATTTAACATTCCTATGAGAAATAGAGAAAAAGCGATACTTACTCAAAGTTTATGAAAAATTAGTTATTCACATGGTTTTAATTTATATTAAATGTCTATTAAAATGAAATAATTATTTTAAACCGAAGCCGCTTACACCGAGTTGAAAAACTATGTTTAAAAAACAGTGTTGAGGTGCACACTATTGTCGGAACAATGCTAGCTATCTCCAAAGCAACCAATGTTTCACGAGGAGTCATCAGTTGGATAACCTATTTTACGGAATAAACGAATACGAATAGTAAAAAAGAATAAAAGATATATGATGTGGTCATTACAGGACTTTCTTATACCAACCACGCTTTTCTTTTTTTTTTTTCTTTCCCGTTTCTCAAAATTATTTGATACTGGCATTACTTACTGGGTATAGGAATATCTATTGTCAAGATAACGCTGTACAAAGAGACAAAATTAAATGATTTTGAGAATGGGAGGAGAGAGAGAGAGAGATCTGTAAGCGTTGTTGGTATAAAAAAATTCTGTGATGACCACGTCACATATATTTTTCTTAATTTTTCAAAAAAACTACCAATACATAAACTATATTTTAAAGTTCGTTGCTATGAATTACGATTTAAAAATTACTTAGATATATTCTTTATACAAACTACTAACTTCATATGGTCATTTAGCAAACTTTATAAAAATACAAACCCAGAAATACGTACATTATCTTCACAAAATAACCCTCCACGAAGGTTGAAAAGAAAGTGGACCGCGACTTATTGCCACCTTGAATCATTTAAGTTATTAATATTTTTCAAGATTATTTTCCTTTACTTTTATTATCTCTCTTACTACCCATCCATCAAAATTGTCTTTCAATTCCTTTTTATTTATTTTATTTTTATTTTTATTAATTTTTTTTTTTGGCCTTATAATTAAGATAAATTTTCGTCCCGAGGACCTACCACTGGGTAGCCTTCCTCTCACATGCCATTCATGCCATCATATTTATACGTATCATCATAGATACTGGTTGTTGCACCCCAGCAACAGTTCCATCTTAATAAAAAACACAAAAAAAAAAAATATTACTTATAGACATTTAGTTTACATTTTTCAGGGCGCTATAACTTTTGTAGTATTAATCCTATCTCAAAACTGAGGACTTATAGCGATTGCAAATGTTATAAGGAACAATTTCGGTAAGAATCAATTTTCGATAAGTTTAACCATTTTCGGGTAAATCGAGGAAACCTCTAAAAAATATGTCTTTCGAAACTACATTTCAAGACGGTTTTCGGCATGTATCTCGAAAACCGGACGACCTATAAACAATCGTTCTCCCGTATTTTAATATTCTCTATAACTATTACTTGAAAAGAGTTTTGATTAGGTATAAAAAGTACCTTGGGATATGTAGTTAGGTCCCGGGGGAAAGTGGTCTCAATTTTAGTACGATTTCGGCCAAAATCTAATCAGACCTGAGATAGAAAATGTGACCTCTTCATTCCAAATTTCAAGTTCATTGCTACAATCGTTTTTGCGGTAGAGAGTTCACGACTTTTCAATAACATATACACACATAGATGAACACATCATCGCGAAAATTATCAAAACGTATTCAGGAGACCTTAAAATGTATTCTTGACGAAAAATTGTTTTTCCCCCCACCATAGTAGAATGAAAAAGTTACGTTATTATCCCTTCTCATATAATAAAAATAATTATGAAAAACGGACATTACTTATGGATGCATTTAACCTTATGTGGTTAGGTTAGGTTTTATGACTCATGCCCGGGCTTTAACTACGAGGTCATATCGCCTACTACCAGAGAGCTCTTTCGTCACTCTGGTGGACATGAGCCCGACTCTACTGTGGGAGTCCTAAATTTTGCCTACCCTAAATTTTTATTCACCTAGGGTAGGGGTCTTTAACGAGTACCTGACATCGTACAGGCTCGGGACCATCGCTTAACGTCCCATCCGAAGGACGGCGTGCTTAAGTTTATTTTACCTCCCAGATAAATTTAACCCTATATATAATGCTTCAGACTGACGTCGAAATCACATTATCTGAAATTACTTAATAATGCAGCCGATTAATGTATATTTTAATTTATTGCAATGAGCTTTACGCGGTGTGACAAGGCAAATGTATGCGTTATGACTATAGACGTCGACACCTGCCCTCCCAGTGTGTTGTCCTTGGAGAACCCAGACAACTTCTTCTAGAGCAGGTTGTGGAGCATGGTGTTTCACCTGCCCCCACGATAATTGTGGTCAGCAGGTGTAGTCTCTCGCTCCACTGCCTGGAGTCTGATTAGATCTGTGTCTGGACTCTGCTTCTATCTTCAACTCAAAATAAAATATTCTTTTAACAAAATCTACTTTTTACTTTTCTAGATACCCCATAAGTATAGGGGAAGTTATGTATTGTATCAATTATGTTTGTTTACACTATATAGGTGCTTTTTCCTCTGAACTGAAAATCTTTAGATTTCATCCGATACCCATATAAAATTTCATGCCGATACGTTGACTCGATTGGGAGATCGTGTTCACATTCACATCATGAAAAATCAACATCGAGATTCTGATCGATTATATACCTTCCCTTCTACCTCTTACATCTTAGGAAGTCAACATTAACATTATTTTCCTTCAGGTCGCCCACGTGCCATTTACTTACTACCTTGTGTGCTTTGGTACGCTGTAGCTGTCTAATGTGTACTCAAATTTTCCAAAAATCAATTTCCTTTCTATAATTAGGTGCTGATAAAAACTGTTGCTTGGCTTAGTGCTGACCAACTTTCCCAAAGCCAGTACTTGCTGACAGGCTGTCGAGAACAAATTGTAAAAATTTTCACTTATGAGCCCCCTCCTCCCCCCTCTCTTTGCCTTCTCAGGAAGGTGCTAGGCAGGAAGTGTCAAGTTTCCCCGAGTTTTCCCCTTATCTGGGTTTTTCAGACCTCCCCCCCCCTCTTTTCCAGCCTTTCCCCCCACTTTTTCCAAGGTTTTCCAACTTTATCTCCACAACTTTTCCTACCTCACTGCTAATATCCCTCGTACAATACCTTCTCTTCACCAAACAGCTCTACAATTTCAACATACAACAACATTTATCGATAGCCCTCCTTACTAGTAGTAGAGAACTATCGATAGTGAACATTTTCTTGTTGAACTTCAGTGTTAAACTTCAATTACCACTTCTGACATCACTTTAAAAAGTAAGGTAAGCAGAAATGAATACTTTTCATAACACAAATAACAGTAGGGAGATTAGTAAGATTTGCGGCATAGTTTCCATGAATTACCAACAATGTTGTTGTTTCACTACTATAAGACGAAATGGGACAATACTTTAGTGTGTTTCTGAGATAAGAGATGGCACCACTTATGTAGGGTAACCTTTGCCCCCTTTTTAATCGAAGATCCACATGATGGCTTTAATTTTTTTGACTTATGATATAACAAAGTTTTTGTCCATTCAATTTATGTAAACATTAAGGTAGGGAAAAAGTAAATTAAAAAAAAAATCTTTTATGATCGTTCAAATCAAAAAAGTTATTGACGTCCGCCTGCAGCTATCGAAACATCTCTAGTCACATATGTACCTCCCCATCTCTAAGCAGAACTTGCCCGGATTGGATGCTTACCAAATTGTAAGATTTCAATTTATTTCGATATACCTATACTCAAGGAGGACGTTTTTTTCTGAGGGGGGAAGGATATGGAATCAAAATTCGACAAAGAGATAATAATATTAAAAGACAAGTATATTTTCAGTAATTAGGTTTTCTTAATAATTAAATTACAATAATTATTATAGGTTAGGTTAGGTTTTATGACTCATGCCCGGGCTCTAACTACGAGGTAATATCGCCTACTATCTCTTTCGTCACTCTGGTGGACATGAGCCCGACTCTACTGTGGGAGTCCTAAATTGTGCCTATCCTAAATTTTTATTCACCTAGGGCAGGGGTCTTTAACGAGTACTTGACATCGTACAGGCTCGGGACCATCGCTTAACGTCCCATCCGAAAGACGGCGGGCTTAAGTTTATTTTACCTCCCAGATAAAATAAACTAAAGGCCTCAGTCGGGTTTCGTTATGAGCTCAGAAGCCAAGCACGCATACCACTGAGCTACTGGCGCCCTCATATTTATTATATATTTTTAAAATTATCGATACATCTTTAAGATAAGTTCATTCATTATAACGTTATTTTGTAGGTTTTATAGATACATACATAAAAACTTGGGAAACGTTCACATCAAGAAGCAGCTATCCAAACCAATATGCCATGATGAGGCTCATAGACGTCTTTATTCTGAAGGAACAATCTAGTTTAGTTTGTAAATTGTAAGAAAAGAAGAGGCTAATATTAATCCATGAGGGACGCCAGACTTCATATAAAGTGTTGTTTGTGCGACAAGTCTTCTAACGTTCCGTAGGTTGAGTAGTAGTGCAGTAAAGAGAATCTTTTAAAGAGCTCTGGGTGACATTAGTGTCAAAATATTTTCTGATAGCACCGAGTAGAATGTCTTGATCTTTATTACACTTTAAAATATGGGAAACACTAAGAATATACGGCAATCATTAAAAAAATTAAATGGTTTGCGAAGTTGCATGCATTTTATACTTGGTGTGGGGGGAATAAGGGGGAGGCGGAGTTAAACAAAAAAAGTGGATATGAAAAAATAATTCACAAAACAAAAGGATCAGAATATATTGTTTGTTCATTTGTAGTTTTTAAAATGGTGGCGTAAGAAGGGGGGGGGGGGGGGGGGGGGGTGGGTTCCTGCCCCACCCACTTTTCTCTTCTATTTTCATTATATAAATTTGAAAAGTTCTGTGAATTGTCTCATAGAAAATAGTTTGTAATAAAATTGTTTCCGATAAAAACGGTCGAACATTGAAAGTCTTCAGAGTATTGAAATGAAATGAAACTTTATTGCTTATAGAGATACAAATCTCATAGCAAGGGTTGACCTTACTAGTTCACATTATTAATATATTATATACATTTTATATAACATATTAATTTATGTTATATATAATATATGTATTAATATATATATATATATATTATATAACATAATATATAAAAGTTTATATGAGGAGTTTGGAGCCAGAGCGGACCAACCCACAATTTTTCGGAAAATGAGTTATTACCATCCTGATGTTGGCATAGGTTCCCTTTTTTCAAAACCAGTGTGGATCACTTAGTTTCTTCACTTCAGTGATAGATAGCAGCCCTTTAAGTTTAGTCCACAAATATTTTGTGCATATATTTTCAAAGTCACAATGGATCATACGGCCTTCAAAAACTTTATAGAACATAAAAAGGGATCACTCATCCAATACTATTCTAAAATTTCAAATATAAATAATTATTTAGGGCCCATTTATGGAAATAAACAAAATGTACTCAATTTTCAATTGCCATTTTCTTCCTGTTCAGTTTCAACCAGTTGGCCCGCTCTGGCTCCAAACTCCTCATATATCAATACAACTTATAACTAAAAATAGAAAATATAACAAACTTAATTAAACAAAAAATTAATTTTGGAAGATACAACATTGTAGATGTGGACCGAAGTAAAGAAAAGAAAAATATCAACTGTAGTGAAATGTGTTATATTGAAATGTATAAGGTAAACGAGAGGGCAGATAGTTACGAAGATAAATGTATTATTGATTTTTTCATCTTCATCAATACTTAACAAATTAATTATTTTATCGGCGATTGCATTATATTGTGAAATATATTTATTGATTTTGTTTCTGTATTGGTTTAACATTGGACAAGTTATGAGAAGATGGAGTATGTTATCATTATCACTGTTACAAAGTGGACAGAGTCAAGCTGAAATTTAGCTGGGTAATTTGTATAATTCAAATGAGTTGTATATTTTCCTGAGACACGAAATTGTGAAATAATTCTTTGTTTGCTTATATGGCTCCTCATCTTTAAATAACTTGCGCTATTGCCCAAAGAACTGTAATTTCTGTAAAAGGTGATGAAGGAACTAGAGATTGCAGCGTCTATATCTTTGCTGATGAGTAATCAATTAAGTTATCAGCCTCCCGCCAAAACCAATAGACCGTTTAGGCTAAAAACCAATAAGTGTCTTACTTTCGGGACTTTAAAATCCTTCGGTAAAATGTTGTGTCGATACTGATATACCTCGGGAGTTACTAGGGTTTTTGAGCCAAATCCTACTTCTCTGATCCCCCCGCCCCCTTACTTCGTTCGATTTGTACTTTCTGACAGATTATATAACTGCCCGTATACCTCTTAAAGCTGGGGAAGTAAAACCTCTATAATTGTCGATGTAACGAATATATCAAGATAAAATTCATTTCGAGGATTCAGAAGTCCTAGACATAGACATCAATTTTTTTTAAAACCTAATTGATGATTTGGTTTCCGCGGGAGAGTGAAAACTTAGTTGATTATTTTGTTCTGGGGAAGTACATTACCGATTATTCAGTGACGACTTGTTCCTTAATATTATTATACATGTTATACATGCGATTTGTGTGTATGATTTGTGTATAACTCTGATGTATAATAACCTACGCCCCCTCCCAATTTAATTGCCTCATACAGGTCTCCTTCTTACTCAACGAAAGCTGTATAATCTATTTTTTTGTTCTTGTAACATCTCCTGTCCCGGGATCGTATAAATTTACCCATACTTTTTTCTTGTAGACCGTAGAAAAACGAAGGGTCAGACAAGATCGGAAAAAAAACGTTGGAAGACGAGTGTTGTCAGAGGCACCTGTCCAAGTCGGGCTGCCTGCATCACCACTGAGATACAGTTCGCCAAGATTTATCTAAATAACAAATACGTCTTCATATAATTCGCAAATAACAAAAAATTGTAATGTGGCCAATACAGGACTTTCTTATACCGACCATGTTTACAGATCACTCTCTCTTTACCCCTTTTCAAAATTATTTGATTCTGGCATTACTGGGTATAAGAATGGCTATTCTCAAGATAACGTTGTACAAAGAGACAAAATGAATTGATTTTGAGAATGGGAGGGGAGAGAGAGTAGATCTGTAAGCGTGGTTGGAACATGAAAATCCTGTAATGACCGCCTCACATTATTTATATTAATTTTTATAATTATTCAAAGAAACTGCCAATACATAAACCATATTTTATAGTGCGATGGGGAGTCATAGTGGCCGTGCGGGCTAGAGCGTAGGGCTTTCGTCGCATGGTCTCACCATGGTTTGCGGGTTCGAATCCCGTTCGGGAGTGAGTTTTATTTCGTTGATAGAACTCCCACCGGAACCACAGATGACACAGTGATATGGCTAATATGCATTGTACATAAAGCCAATAACATAACATATAAAAAAAAAAAGTTTGTTGCTACGAGTTACAATTTAAAAATTACTTACATTCCTTATAGACATTTAGTTTAAATTTTCGGGGCGCTATAACTTTTGTTGTATTGATCCTATCTCAAATCTAAGGACTTATTAGCTTTGAAAATTGTATAGAGAACAATTTTGTTAAGAACCAAGTTTTCGATAGAACTAACTGTTTTTGGTTAAATCAAAGAAATATCTAAAAATCTGTGTTTCAAAACTACGTTTCAAGATGGTTGTTGGCATATATCTCGAAAACTAAACGACCTGTAAAAATTCATATTCCGTATAAATTATATATTTTCGTATTCTCTACAACTATTAGTTGAGAAAAGATTTGAAAGATTGAAAAGATTTCTGATTGGGTCATAAACATAATATATATTATGTGATGAGGCCATTATAGGATTTTCTTATGCCAACAACGCTTACAGATCACTCTCTCCCCCCTTCTCAAAATCATTTCATTTTGTCTCATTGTACAGCGTTATCTTGAGAGTAGACATTCTTATACCCAGTAATGACAGTATGAAATAATTTTGAGAAGTGGGAGGGGGAGAGAGAGTGATCTGTAAGCGTGGTTGGTATAAGAA
Organism: Aradus depressus; assembly: GCA_963662175.1. Lineage (NCBI taxonomy): Eukaryota > Metazoa > Arthropoda > Insecta > Hemiptera > Aradidae > Aradus > Aradus depressus. The sequence goes on along the minus strand of OY759217.1, from coordinate 5,592,119 downwards.
AGTCCTGTAATGGCCACATCACATATTTTTTTATTATTATTATTTTCCACATACAGAGAGAAGAAACAATAAAAAAGATAAAATAAATGGGTTTAATTCCAACCCGAATTAATAATTTAAGTGTTCGCTCTCCCTCCAAAACCAATCGAGCGTTTGGGCTAAAAAATCAACAGTTGACTTACGGGGCTTCTGAATCCTCATTAAATTCTATTTCGATACATTTATTACATTGGCACTTTTTGTGCAAAAGTCCCTCAATCTCCCTCCCATTGGGCCGATTTGGCATATACATTTCATAATTTTTCATAAATTCCTTGTTAATAAAATTTCATAAGCTATACTCAATTAAAACAATTATTATTTTTTAAACAAAGCGCAGACATCAATAGAATACTGTTAAAAAACTGATTTAAAAAACGTTTCATTACACATAAATATTTAATAAAGTACACTATCGCTTATTTTTTCTTTCTTTTAATTTATTTTTATTTTTTATTTTATTTTTATTTAAATATTTTTTTTTTGTATTCATTTTTCTCAAGCCACAACTGTGCAAAAAATGCACAACCAGCGGCTGGACTGACATATGCTAAACGAATATAATACAAATAAAACAAAATAATAAAAAAATAATAATGAAAATAAATATGACATGAAAGGCTTGAGAGAGGAAAAACAGCCAGCGGTGAACCCTCATGGCATCACTTCATACCAGGAGATCTCTATGCCAAACTCTCTTTAATCTTCTTGGGGGATTGTGGGGTAAATTTGTACTTAATATTTTGCGAACTTCCGGATTGGTGTGTAAGTAAATTTTGGTGTAGAAACGTTGGTGTAAATGTTTAATGGTTGTGTCTATGGATGTGATGTTCAAGTCGCGGTGTAAAGTCTTATTGCTAACGTATGGTGGGCATTGCGTGATCAGTCGGAGACTCTTGGATTGAAATATCTGTATTCTTTTGATGTTCGAAGTCTTGGCTGTACCATATATTTGTAAGCCATAGGTCCAGAGAGGTCGGAGAAGATAGGTATAACAATTTAGTTTTTGTCGAGTAGATAATTCAGAACGCCTATTCAAAATACTGTACAATAGTCTAAGTCGCCGGTCTAGTGTGAGTCGTGTCGTCCTAGTGTGAGGGTTCCAAGTCAGCCTTCTATCGAGGGTTAATCCTAAATATTTTACGGAAGAGGTATGAGGTAATGGCTGGTTTTCAATGAATACTGGGGGGCAGTTCATTTAAATATAGCAAGTTATAAATTAAGTTTAATTGAACTATTTAAATTTAATGAACATCACAAATACTAATTTTATAAAATAAAAATAAAATAACTTTTTTAACTTTTAAATTGTCTAATTGCAGAAATTCAAATTGAAAACTCAACATAGAATTTCTGAACTTGTTAATTAATTTTCATTAACTATACTTTGTTGATATTAAAACAGTTTACTCGAGGAATGCTAGGATTAGAGAATGCAAGCCATTCAGTACAGTTTAGAAGACATTCAGTCCTTTGACTTACTGACCTGATGTCTGGTGCATCTTCGAAACTAATGGGAACGATCCTCGTGAAAGATGGGAAAGCCATTCCCACCAATCTTCAAATTTAGTACAGACCTAGCACTCTGAACTTACTTTTAGGTTGCAAATTTCAAAAACCTAAAAGAGTTTGGAACGCATGTGTTAGCCAATGTTACTTGATAACGAAACATTCTACCGTGTTTCGAATTTTCTCATTAGTTTTCGCTTGGTGATGAATTAATAAATGAAAGTGTAAAAAATCAATCCGTAAAATTCTTAATTACTCTTTTAAATTACCACATACTTACCACAAAGGTTGAAGAGAAGATGGAACCGCGACTTACTGCCACATTAATTCCTATTCGTTCTTAATATTTTTTTATTTTTTACATTATTTTCCTTTACTTTTATCATCTCTCTTACCCATCCATCAAAATTGTCTTTCAATTCCTTTTCATTTATAATTTTTTTTTTAATTTTCTTATTTTTTTTTTTTTCTGTTCTTGTCTTAATGATTAATATAAATTGGGTGGCCTTCCTCTCACATGCCATTCACGCCAACATATCCACCATACCTACCATCATGGATGCTGGTTGTTTCACACTAGCAACAGTTGCATCTTTCTAAATAAAATACAAAAAAAAAAAAAAAAACTTTAAAATTAGCTCAATTAATTATACATATGATTTTCCTTAGAAACGTTTGTACACATAAATCCTTTGTCAGATTTAAGGTGAGAACAACGTAGCCAGAGCTTAAGGTGAGAACAACGTAGCCAGAGCTTAAACTGAGAACAACGTAGCCAGAGCTTAATGTGAAAAAGTATAGAACTCTTCTTGAACTATTTAAGTTTAATGTTTCATAAAATTAATTAAGTTAAGACCTTCTTTAACTTTTATAATGTTTAATTCCACAAATTCCGATCAAAACTCGACTTCGAATTTCCGTCTGATTACTTAACTTCCCCAATACTTCGAACAGCTGCGGAAGTTATATCAGTTTGAATAACCATGGATGAGTTCCATGTCCTAAAGTTATTTTTATTGTGAAGAATTAATTGGCAGAAACTACCTGTAAAATATAATGGTATTTTACAAAATATTTTTTCAAAATTTCAGTCAATAAAACATATTCGGTTAAAACTATACCTTATGTACTCAAATTCTATGTTTCTGGGAGTAATTGGTACATGAAGTCTCATAGAATACCATCAGTAGCTCATACATCCAGGAAAAATTCCATAAAATATTATAAGTTTAGTTTTCTTGGTTTAGACCTATATGTGGAGGCTGTGAAATTCAGGGCTTCCTTTTAGTAGGCCCTCGGGACCCGAACAAAGAATAAAGCCCGAATGAGTTTATTCCCTAATAAGCAATTTATATGCCCTTATTGTGAATAGGAGGAGGGAAGGGAAGAGGGGGGGGGGGGGGCGTCAGGAAGGGTCGAATATGGGCTAAAACTGTACCTCGGGAAATCTTAGCTGGATGGCAAGTAGGCTAGAGAGGGAGATGAGTAGGGGGCACTTATCATCATTTGTAGACATCACTACGAATACGTTCACTTCGTATCCTAATACTACAGTAGAGCTAACACCATTTTCTTTTGTGATTTCAGGTAATTATGTTGATCTAGATGGGCCTGGACAAGTTCTACAGTAACAACGAACTCGGGTACAACGAACCCCTCGTTAAAGCGAACCAAAATAGAATCCCGAGAAAACGCATTGATTGTGTGAGAAAAAACTCTGAAGGCATAATACAAATACATACGAGTATGTACAAACACTCGGAACATAGTTGATTCTCCCTCCCCTTTCAAGCTGGCATTCTCGGTTTTTCGAGAAAGTCATTAAGTTGTTCCCCCTTTTTGCAATGTTTACTTATCAGAAATTCCAGTTCAGTTTCCTGTGTCATACGCGTTAAGGAAAGGCTGTGCGTCAGAGTTTTTTTTTTTACTCGGGCGATATCCTAAGCCATAATATGTACAATATAGGTACCTATGTATGTACGTAGGTACACATTTTGAGTTTTTTTTGTTTTGCTATTTCTTCTCTTCTTATTGTATTAGTATTGTAGTAGAATAGGTCCTCTAATGTTTTAATATAAAATATTGCCTTGTTTTAAAAATTTGTTTTTATATACGTATTAATCTTTTACTAATTTCTTTGTTTTTAATTCGGATATTACGAACTTCGTTATAACGAACTACAGATTTTCTGGTCCGGCTTTATGTACTTTGTAACGAGGGTTTACTGTATTTTGTAACCTTATCATATTCATGTAGAGGTACCATATTAAATCTGCCACAAGACGCCCACTAGCTCTTCTATTCTAAATGTCAAACTTTCATTAATTAGTTAAATTTCATGAAACTATTCTGAAAATTTCATTATTGTAGGTTTCGCTACTAGGAACCCTGGATCAAACTTGCAGAATGTGTTGAGGAACCTTCAACTATCCAGACAATTTCCAACTTCTCACTCAAAGAGTTTTCGTCGAAGTTACCTGAAACGGAGACTATCAGATTTTTCTTTCAATCTCTACAACTTTAAGTTAAATCAGTATTTCTTCGACACATACCATATATCGTGGATTTTTACGCATGCGTGAGATTGACTCTGATCAGACCAGTTCCAAATTGAAGATTCAATAGCGCTTTTGGATACTTTTTTTGATTTGCTCACATCTCAGCTCTCTACCTACTGTAGTAAACTCATGAAACCGTGACGAAAAAATACTAAGGAACGATTTCTATGTCACTCACAAACTGTTGAAATGTACTCTATCTTTACCTATGGAAAAACTGATTGACTGGCTCTTCCTACATCTAATCCGGTATATATAGGATTTTGGAGAATATTTTGTGATAAATGATGGGTCAACATTTAATACGACCGGTCTGGGAGGTCTACAAGTGTTAACTTGGTCTAAATCAACCATTTAGGCGAATAACAACATTAAAAAGACTAAAAAGTTAGGTAAATCACAGGTAATTTATTTTTCAAGCACAAATTCATCAATAAAAATAAAATAAATAATTTCGTTGACCCTCTAAAAAAAATAAAAAAATGTTCTCCCTTCTCTGATCCCTCCCCCCCCCCCCCCCCCCCCCCCCTGTAAATCAAGTCGATGTCGTTCATATGGGGTTTTGAATTCATATATGAAATTTTGTGTTGATAGATTTGTTCTATCGGCAGTTATCAGTGTTTTTGTGTTAAGCCTTCCCCCGATCCCACCGTTTCCTTTGGTCGATTTGGCTGAAAATCAACAGGTGTCGTCGTTAGAGGGTTTTGGATTCACATATAAAATTTCGTGTTGATACATTCATTCTATCGGGAGTTATTGAGTTCAAAGACACATACATACCGCACTTTTTTTTTTTTTCATTTTTGGAATCAGGTAAGATGAAATTTCGATGAAAACTCTATATCGAATTTTTTCCTCTAGATTTCATCACTTCCCCTAAATTGTGTGTAACTTGGGAAGTTAATAAACAAAACTACTTTTATACAAAACGACGTCAATACCTTATTTGAGTGAATTCAACTTCGATTTATGGCCTGAATTGAAATTGAAAAGTATTGGTTATTTGTTACAAATTGGATAATATCTTGTGAAATGAAACGTAACGTCTCACCTAATGGTCGTTCTTGGAGAAGAAAATATCCCCCGAGGTTAGTGGGAAGAAATGATTGAGGCGGGTGAGGGGACGGTGCGATGATGGGAGGCGGCTAGTAGCTTCAACATGGTGCCTGCCGCCCCAACCGCCCCCGATTATATTAATAACGTCAGTCCTCTAGCCAGATGACAAAAAAAATGTTGAAAAATGGAATTGTTGACCTCACATAGGTTTTTATTAGAATGTAACAACAAGGAAAATGGGTAACTGTTATGTTTTAACAATTAAAAAAAGTCGTCAAAAAAAAAGTGTTAGAAATAAAGATATTAAAATACAACCTTGGAAATGAAATTCCAGTTAACAATCTTTTGTACATAAACATAATAATATTCGCCAAAAAAATAACGCTAGCCCTCAATAATTGACTTCTTCGAATAAGGAGTAATGTAATTTCTGGGCTTTCCATCTCTCGTACACATGACACTCAGTTTCAGTTTCGTTTGATAGTTACTTTCAGTACGAAAGTTTGTATAAATATTTTTTTTCTCTTAAAAATGCTGAAAGATAGTTCACCGTTTTCCTATAAATTGAAACATTCGACCGATGTTTGGTCTGTAAGTAAGAGTTAGTTATATATGACTCATGCCCGGACATTAACTACAAGGTCATATCGCCTACTACCAGAGCGCTTTTTAAGTCATTTTGGTGGACATGAGCCCAACTCTACTGTGGGAGTCCTAAATTTTGCCTACCCAAAAGTTTTACTCAACTAGGGTAGAGGGATCTTTAACGAGTACCTGACATCGTACAGGCTCGGGACCATCGCTTAACGTCCCATCCGAAGGACGGCGTGCTTAAGTTTATTAGTAAGATATTTGTGAAGAAATGTTTGCCTGGGGAAACACAAAGAGGGACAATGGAACGAAAAGTAAGAGCCTGCATATAGTTTCAGTAACAAACTGATTTCTGAAAACTCCAATTATTATCCTAAAATTTCTATTGCTATTGTGGAGTCGTACTTGGGCTTGCAGTCAGAGTTTATCAGTATGATAGTTTATTTAAAGATAATTTTCTTGGAAAGTAACGCACCAATCGGTGGAGGCAATTCAAAAAAAAAAAAATTGTATTGACCTCTAAAATGGTTTTTTTTATTTTTTTTTTATTTTTGCTTTATGTACGATGCATATTATCCATGTCACTGTTTTATGTAGTTATTTACGACATCCATGGCCCCGGAAGGGAGTTCTATCTACGAAATAAAACTCACACCCGCACGGGATTCGAACCCGCAAACCATAGTAAGACCATGCGACCAAAGTCCTACGCTCTAGCCCGCACGGCCACCATGGCCCCCAAAATGGTGTTACATTTAGTTAATTACAACATCCATGTCGACGTTCTATTCAAGAACTAAAACTCACTCCCGGACGGGATTCGAACCTGCAAACCATGGTGATACCATGCGACCAAAGTGCTACGCTCTAGCCCGCACGGCCACCATGGTCCCCGGGAATTATATTTACAATTTAATATAGTGTTTATATCCTGACTAGGTGCCGTGCATTTATTGAAGCATCTATAACAATTTCCCCCTCCTCTGAAGCATATGACTTTTCAGATGGGAAGATGGTTTCTCTCTGCTGTATATAAATGAGCTAAATTGAAATATTACATATAACATGACGCTTCTGACATAAATGTTTTGCATTATAAAAGTCAGAAATTCACCAGAATTGCTGCCAGGTTGACTGCATAATTTGACTGGTTGGAAGAAGCACTAAACATTTCATGAGTTGACATTTCCTCGCTGGAGCTCTTCCTCTGTCATATAGAATAAGATGCTCCAAGAGCAGCGCTGTCTGTCATTTGGACCGCACAAGTAATATACCGAAGCAATATATCTCTCAGGGTGTCCTCGTAAAGTCTCCCAGTGGGTCCCACCCCCACACTCTGTCATTGCATCAATGTATAAGATATCCGACCATACTACTTTGTATATTCCTTATACTATTTTTTTTTTAGGACAATTTTTAGTAGTTCCTTTGCCGACGTTACTGCTCAGTATGAATATACCTACGTCGAGTTCAACATAAAAATGAATATAAACAAATATGGAACGACCTCTATATGTAGTTTAATCGAATTTATAAAATGTTGTCGGTGAATCACCAGACCGAATTAATTAACTAACTTTTCGTTCCCTCTAAAACCAGTCGATTGTTATAAGTTGACTCACATAGGGGGTTCCTAGATCCTCATATTACATTTTGTGTCGATAAATAAATTCATTACATCGGCATTCACTTCGGCGGATATCGCAGAAGTTTGACTGGTTATGTCCTCATTGGTTTCTGACTTCAAATATGAAATTTCCTATAGATATATTCCTTACATCGACAGTTATTGAGGTTTTTGAGTTGAGCACACACACAGGGGTGCTGATCCCCTTTCCTTCTGCCGTTTCCGCTGAAAATTAATAAGTGTCGCCCTTATGGGTTTTGAATTTACATATGAAATTTTGTGTCAATACGTTTATTCTATTGAGAGTTATTGGGTTCACAGCCACAAAGAAAGATTTTTTTTTTTTTCATTTTCGGAATCAGGGGTCGGAATACATTAAATTCATGTGGAAATTCAACATCAATTTTTTTTTTCGATTACATAACATCGACTACACTATAGCTGGGGAAATAATTTAAAAAATGAAATTTTTGAACGGGAAATAGGGACAGAAGAATTAGGGTCTTTAGATTTCTTATAAGCCCGGTTCAAACATAAGCCATGCGGAACAATAATCAGCTGAAAAATACGTAATCGTATATTTAATGTGTTGCTGTGTTATTGTAATGATAATTAACTAGATACTTACCCACATTATCAGCAGTGAGGAGGATGTAAATAACTAAAGTAATTCATTAACGAAAGTTACGAACCGGGCAAAGCCGGGAGAACCGACTAGTTACATGTATACATATCCAAGACTCTGTTCACTCGTCATTCCCGAACGCCTACTCCGATCAAAAATATACACCAAATTCGTTAACAAACACACAGAACTTCTAAAAAAATCTAAGACCTAAGTCTCAGTCAAGTTTTGAAGCCTCATTCTTGAGCACACTAGGCAAGTTCGCTACATTTGGCTACATAACGCCTACTTGGCGACAATTTCTGAATTGATGGAAACAATAGACAATAGTTTGGTGTGTGTGTATTTAAACAATTTCCCCTTAGGTAGGATTTAGGTTTGATGAAGAGAGGGGCTGGGGGTGGCTCCATTAGCTCGGGGTGTGGAGGGAGGCTTCTGGGGGATGGGTGCTGTGGCTGCGGGGGCAGGATTTAGGGGGTCCTAACTCACCCTGAAACAGAGCTCAAGATGGCCTCCAAACCGCTTTCTCTACACACACACACACACACACACACACACACACAATCACAAGGCTCACGTTCGTTTCAACGTTCGGCTTAGCCTCTCCGTTCCCGTCCTCAAAGATAAAACCATAATGAATAGGTATTTCTCCTTTTGAAATAGATCTCGGAAAGTTCTTTCTCAGATTTGAAGGGACGGTGTGTACTAATGAGTTTTGACATGAATAACGTCCATGGTATCGGTTATTCAGATGAATAACATAATAAAATGGAGCGTTTTGAATAAATAGTTACGATGTAAACACTTTGCAGGCTTATATTAACGAACTTAGTTGATAAAATATAAACAATTTACACTAGTTTTTAAAAATTATAATATTTATTTCCGTTAAACCATAACATAATTTAGATACATAAACAGATAACTCTTAGAGTCTGACAAATATTGATTAGAGTCAACAATTCTACTTGAATTAAAAAGAAATTAATAAATAAATATTTGAAAATATGAGTAAAAAAATAATAATAATATACAGTAGATAAAGTATATAATGGATAAGTGAATACATTTTTTATTTAATCGGTTACTAGCAAGTTACCAGATAGAACAAGGCACGGTTAGTAACATCAAACAGGTCAGTAACTGTAAGTAAAATGAGCGTAGAAATACATTTTTCAATGATTTTATTTCCTAACTTAGGCCATCCTCCGTAAAAATCCTGGCAGTAATTTTACCTTTCGGGCGTTGAGGTGCCACATATCCTAAGTTTGAACCGACCTAATAAGTTATGCTACATGTTAAATTTCATGAAAATTGATGGTCTCTAACATTTTTATATAACATGAAAACATTGTTTTAGTAATGATAGGAAATTAAATGAGAAATATTTTAAGTAAGAAACAATTTTTTTCTTGGGCACATGTATTTTGCAAACCGCACGATTTTCAATACATTCTTTTTTTTTTTTATTTGATATAACATGGGACTCTTAGTATTTTTTACACCTTTTATTTGAAGAGGGTTTTCATTAATTCATAAATGTAAGCTGCATCTTGTAAAATATACTTAGGCCCAGAAGTAAAGTGGTCTTAATTTTGTTTAGATTTCGGCCGAAGTGTTAGCACATGTGACATCTAAGTTAGCACATGTGACATCAAAGTTAGCACATGTGACATCTATCCGTTTCCGAGTTTGAGCGCTCACAAAGTTTCAATCACATACACAGACATCATCGAGAAAATGGTCAAAACGTTTACAGGGGACCTTGAAACGTAAAATTATTTTGAAAACTCGATCTCGGATTTTCGCACGATTAAAACACTTTCTTATACTAATGATGTAAGAAAGTAAAAAAAAAAAAAATTAATGTAATGTGGATATGTAAGGTAGCTACTAACACAAAAACAGATGGCTCTGTAGACGAGGAGCCCTGCTCTGTCATGGCTGTAGTTAATTACTTAATAGTAGCCATCTCAAGGCGAGGATAATTAACAAATTTGCATATTACACACACACAAACACACAGACAACCGTCCCAAAATAATACTTGGGGGGAGGGGATCATTTTTGAAATTAAGTTTTAGAGCAGTTGCAGACGGTCCCAACCCTATCTCCCAATCCACTTCTAATCCAGCCAGCAATTTTGTTAGAACTGTTTCCATCCTCTTGGGCAAATTGTCCCCCCATGATCATTTCATGGGTCCCTCCCCCCTAACAACATTACCCACAAAATATATTTAACAAGGTGGTTTTACCCAATTAGGGTCCTGGCAATTGACTTTAAAACTATTTCTGAATGTTTAAAATGGTTAAAAAAAGAATCCAGCCAATTGGGTGATGGGACCATTCGAACCATGTTATTGTGATTCATGGGACTTATCTACAAGGTCATATCGCCTACTAACAGAGCGATCTATCAGATTCCAACTCTACTGCGGTAAGCCTTAATTTTGCCTATACAGGATTGGTTATCTTGGGTAATATCTTGACCTAAGGAGTTTCGCTTAACGTCCCATCCGAAAGACGGCGTGCTCACAGTTTTTTTTTACCTCCCGTATATAAAACCTAAGAAGATAACTGACAATTAACCAGATGTTTAATTTTGTTAGCCTCCAAGGCAGCTTATTCCACAATTTGTCAACAATATGAACAACAATCCCACAGGATGACATAAGTAAAAGTGGTATCTTGTAAAATGTACTAAGGCCCGAAATAAAAAATTTAAACATTAAGTACTTTGAAATATTTCCTGCCGAAATTTATTTATATCTTATTGGACTTATCTCAAATGTGAGAGCACATTAGCTATTGGAAATTTAATGAGAAAAATTTGTGGTAAGAAACAATTTTCCGATAGGACTAACCGTTTTCGGGTAAATCAAGGAAACGTTTAAAAATATATGTTTCAATAGATACGAAATTTCAGGATGGTTTTCCGCATGTATCTATTAAACCGGATGACCTGCAAAAATGCATATCATATATATATAAAGCTGAAAATGTCTGTGCGTTGTACCGCTATAACTCACGAACGGCTTGATGCATTTGATTAATTTTTTTTAAAATTTGTTCGTCATCGTCTGTGGAAGGTTATAGGGGTATTAGTACCTCAATATCTGGTCTATCCCAGCATCCACCCACGCAATCTTTGTAACTCAAAAACCACTGCAATGATTAATGAGGAATCTTTTTGAATAGATAAGTTTTATCTACCGGAAGGTTAAGGTCTATTTTTTAATCAACCCCTGGTCCATCCCAGCATCCACCCACGCAATCTTTGTAACTCAAAAACCCCTGCAATGATTAATGAGGAATCTTTTTGAATAGATAAGTTTTATCTACCGGAAGGTTAAGGTCTATTTTTTAATCAACCCCTGGTCCATCCCAGCATCCACCCACGCAATCTTTGTAACTCAAAAACCACTGCAATGATTAATGAGGAATCTTTTTGAATAGATAAGTTTTATCTACCGGAAGGTTAAGGTCTATTTTTTAATCAACCCCTGGTCCATCCCAGCATCCACCCACGCAATCTTTGTAACTCAAAAACCACTGCAATGATTAATGAGGAATCTTTTTGAATAGATAAGTTTTATCTACCGGAAGGTTAAGGTCTATTTTTTAATCAACCCCTGGTCCATCCCAGCATCCACCCACGCAATCTTTGTAACTCAAAAACCACTGCAATGATTAATGAGGAATCTTTTTGAATAGATAAGTTTTATCTACCGGAAGGTTAAGGTCTATTTTTTAATCAACCCCTGGTCCATCCCAGCATCCACCCACGCAATCTTTGTAACTCAAAAACCCCTGCAATGATTAATGAGGAATCTTTTTGAATAGATAAGTTTTATCTACCGGAAGGTTAAGGTCTATTTTTTAATCAACCCCTGGTCCATCCCAGCATCCACTCACGCAATCTTTGCAACTCGAAAACCATTGCAACGATTAATGAGAAATCTTTTTGAATAAATTAGATTTAGCTCCAAAGCTAGCGTTACTACAGTTGAAGGACTATAAGCCTTATTCCGTATGAATAATTGAAAATTATAACATCATGAATGTACTGTCGAGGAACTGAATAGCCTTATAGGGAGATATTGGGAGAAAAGTCAAAGTTCCCCGGGCAACGCCGGGTATTACTGCTAGTTTCATATATAAGGTGGTCTTTCAGTAGCCAAAAACAAGTTTTATTTTATTTTTTTATTAAGTCATAAATATAAAAGGTATCTTGTAAAATATACCTGAGCCCCGAAGTAAAATTGTCTACAGCACTGTGTGACTTTTCCATTACAAAATTTCATTCCGATTTACCACGCTCACAAAGTTCCGATCACGCACACACGAACACCTGCTGATACCATCTTTCTTCCCGCGAAATTTTCCCGGTTCGAGACGAGAGCGGCTATTAAAACTTCCCCAGCCAATCTTTATTATCCGTGATGGTAGTACACCTTAAGGCTACTAGGTGGCACTACCTTTTTAGGCGCCTGACGAGCGCGAGTTCCGTCCAGGGCTGTTGAAGGGTCGGAAAGCCGTGATAGAGAGTCCCTGGGATCAGCTGAGCTAGGGCAGAGCTAGGGCGAACGAAGGACGAGAAAAGAAACCAAAGGAATCACCTGAACACTCCCCCACCCCCCGGTTTATTTTTTGGGTGGTCGGCTCTGCTGGTCAGTTCACTCAACCCTTCGACATCGCCACACATACACTTTTCGATAACTTCAAAATATTTTCAAGTTTGTTTAAATCAATTTTAATTTAAAATTTATCGCAATTGCTAATGGCAAATGTTATACCGTTGTAAATAAATAAATAAAAATTCTAAATAAAATGAATAAGGTCAATTGTATACATCTTCCTAGAACCGCCATGATACGTAGATTATTAAACTCTGTTAAATTTGACAATTAATTTTCTAAAAGTCTATTGAAATTTGCCTAAAATAATTAATGAAGCCACCATGCAATTTGACGTTTTCTGTGTACACAATGTATTCATATCTGTAATTACTTGTTGAAATTCTGCAACGTTAATTTAGTTGATAGAACATTGAACCAGAGAACACTAAATTGTGTATAATATCTCAAGGTGAAATGTACCGTCGACTTATGACGTTTCATTTATTTACATTTCTGATTCACTTCATTTGTGCCTATACATACATGAAATAGAATAACCCCTCCCCTTCATCTCATTTCTAATAACAATAATTGATTTATTAATTAAATTAGAAATCTAGATTAATTTTGGTAAAGAGCGATTTTGTGTTTTTTAACTACTCAATACTAATAGATACGACAATAATACAAATATTTTAAAGCATTAAATTTCGTGTGGATCAGGAAAAAGGGCACAATTCATAAACCCTAATAACTGACAAAAATTTAGTATGTATATATTTCTTGGTGGATAGTAATAACATTTATTTCCGTTAAACCTTAACATGTTGGATACGTCATAAGAATGTATACATTGAGATAGCTTATACTAAATTAGATACATAAATAGCTATTAACTCTTAGAGTCAGACGAACATGTGATTATTGATAACAATACTATTAAAAAGTAAAATAAAATGAATAAATAACTACTGTAAAAGAGGGCGCCGGTAGCTCAGTGGTATACGTGCTTGTCTCCTGAGCTCAAGATCGTGGGTTCGAAACCCGACCGAGACCCTTAGTTTATTTCATGTGAGAGATAAAATAAACTTGACCACGCCGTCCTTTGCATGGGACGTTAAGCGATGGTCACGAGCCTGTACGATGTCAGGTACTCGTTAAAGACTCCTGGCCTAGATGAATAAAAAATTTAGGGTAGGCAAAATTTAGGACTCCCACAGTAGAGTCGGGCTCATGTCCACCAGAGTGATGAAAGAGCGCTCTGGTAGTAGGCAATATGACCTCGTAGTTAAAGCCCGGGCATGAGTCATAAAACCTAACCTAACCTATACTGTAAAATATTAGTACAATAATAATAATAATAATAAATACAGTAAATATTTTTTTAATTTAATTAAAATTAAGAAAATAATGTTTTATAATTATTCCGGAAGTGTCTTTTTCACGACGATCAGGTCACGATGTGCGAAATATATAATTCAGAAAGAAAACAATATATGAATGTATTGTAACGGTTTGTATTTAGGAGTTCATAGAAAATAGTAAATAAAAAAAATAAACCAATCAAATAATCAAGAAAAATGTACATTTTATTATTTTATGCCAGCCGGCTTTCGAGGTAGCCCTATCATCAGGACTGATTTTATTTTTTTTGTATTTTAAAATGTTTACCAGGCTGCCTGATAATGAGGGCAACCTCGAAAGCCGGCTAGCGTTTAATAATAAAATCTGTGAAAGGTCAGATTACATTTTTATTTTGCAGCCTGTAAAATAATCATTTCACACTACACCCAGCCATCTTCACATTAACTACACTAGAAATGGTGGAAAAATATGAAAAATGGGGAAGGGGAGTTCGAAAATGAATCAAAGAGGGGAGGGGGGGGGGGGGGGGGGGGGCTTGACACAATTTTTTTTTAAACTGCCAAAGTAATGAATGTATAGACACAAAATTTGTTATGAGCATGCAGTCAACTACAAATTTGTAGCACAATCGATAGCATTGGAGGGAGAGCGATAACGTTATTGACTAATTTGTACTGGGGAAGTACATTGGTGATGATTCACCGACAATATGTTTATGTATTTTCTTATCATAAGTACGAGGTTGGGATGTTATCACATGTCAAGTATCTTGCTAACTGTGTCAGATTGGGTCGGGATGCAGGAGGCAGTTTGTGGAGCAAACACAATTTACAGGAGATCCGTCTCACTTAGCTCACCCTCTCTCTACTCGGGCAAATCTCTTTAAATATTTGGATTTCGTTTTCCTTCTATCTTATTATCCCATACATTGTACGTTGGCAACCAGAGGCATCTGTCTGGTTCTGGGAAAGTCATCAGTATCCCCTGGGCTACATCTGAAGAATCTAAGTACAAATTAATTAGAAACTAAAGAAACAGAAACTCCTCTCTTGTGTATTTCACTTGAACGTACTCTCATCGGAAGTTTACGAACAATAAAAGGGAAACTGTTGTCGGTATTTACTTAACACGTTTATGTGATAAATATATTTTTAAACAGGATAAAGGAATATACACACACTAAGAAATATAAACTCCAAACACTACTTGTCAACATTTTCACTATATTGGTCAAAATTACACGACTATAGTTTTGCCTCTTAAGGCATTATCAAGTGAACTCAACAGAGAGTACTGCTGAACTAACACAAGGCAGGTCATTAAATTAGACATGTGACAAGAAAGTAAATGTAAACAATAATGAACAAAATGGAGGCATTACAACATTCAAGTCTAACTGAAATATGAAACAAAACTTAATAGTTAACAATATAGTCTCAATCTATTGATACATGTATAAAACATTATTAATATGTAAAAATCTCTCTTTAAATAAAGTTTGACTATATGTACTTAAGGTTCAAAATTATCTTAAATATTCGAGAAGTTTAAGAAATGTACAGTCCTTAAAGAGATATATGCCTATGTCACCAACAAGGAGTCGAGTAGTTTCACATCTATACCATATGTGGGCTCTCTTTCAGATAAAGTGAAAAGTATGTTGACAAAAAACCACGTCAAGGTAACATACAAATCAAGCCCAAACCTAGGTAAAATCCTATTTAATGCAAAAGAAAAAACAGATATAAAGCAAAAATGTGGGTTTTATAGAATTGATTGCTCCAACTGTCCAGCCGCATACGTAGGTCAAACAGGAAGGAACTTTAAGAAAAGGTTGAAGGAACACTCCACTCTGAGATCTGCTGTCTTTAGACATGGGACTGAATCCAATGACCTCCCTTTCTCAGAGGACAATATGAAAATTTTACACATATGCCATAAAGGGCAGTTCCTTAACCTATTAGAAGCACTAGAAATTAATAAAATCAGTTCAATACTTAAATATATTTTTACTATTTGATTTACAAATTTGGTACTAACAAAGAGAAATTTTAAGTGTAAATAGAATTTGAACCGACATATTCAAATATAATTTAAACACTATTTTGTCAAATATCCTACGAAATTTTATTTTGCATTGTTTTAGGCGTTATAATTTTCGTCGTATTGGTCCTATCTCTAATCTGAGAACATATTAGCTATTGCAAATTAAATAAAATTTTATTTGTTAACATACAATTTTTTGATGGGACTAACAGGTTTCGAGTGAATCAACATCGGTTTCTCAGAGACCGGACGACTCATATTTTATACCGATATAATAAATGTAATCGCACGATTTGTAGTTTGAGGTCCAATCATGGGTTGTGTGGTTTGCATAAGCACAGGATAGGTTTGGCTGAATCGGCTTTATGCTCTCATGTGGTGAAGTCGATTCTTTTGAACATATTTTCATGTTGTGTCCGAAATATGCTGCAGAAAGGCTCACTTTGTTTTTGGCGATAGATCCCAAATTGTGTCAGCGATTCAACTACGCTTGTCTTCTGGGTTCTGGTAAGGTTTTACAGGAGTATCTTAAGTTTCATTAAGGCAAGTGGAATCTCGGTGTAAAATAAAAAAGAAATCTAATATATTTTATTTATTCATATGAAATCGTTTGTTTGGCTATGGCTTAGTGCTAAAGCAAAAAAAAAAAAAGTATCGACATGAAATTTCATATTTAAAGTTAAAACCCAATAAATTCATAACATCTCAAATTTCAATGGTATCGGCTCAAGGGGAGGGTGGTTCAGGGAAGAGGGCTCAATTCAAAAACCATAATAACTGCCAAAAAATGTATTTTGAGGATTTAGGAGCCCCTATAAGTCAACTATTGAATATTAACGCAAACGGTCAACTGGTTTTGGAGGTACAGCGAAATTTTAATTCATTTGTTCTGGGGAAGTACATTGTCGGTGATTCTCCGACGACTTTTTTTTCTATCTGGTGGAAGGTAGGGAGAGGCTTAAGGAGAGGTTGAATTGTGACCAGTCTGATTGGGGGCCTCTCGGGGAAGCAGCCCCCAAAAGCCCCATCCATATTTTCTGACGTCTTATTCCCCGCCTTCCTCAACCCGATAGTACACCCTGGGCCACCACCACCCCCATTCTTCCACCCCCCATCCCAGGAAAGAGGACACCCGATTTTTTATGACCTCCCCGAGGGATAAACCTCTTTTGTTATCCTCCTAGGTAAAAATATATTTTTTGAGACAATTCTGTCATTCTTATTTTTCATCTTTTGGAAGAAAACAATATGACAGAGTGAAGGGATAACATGAAACTTTTCAGTCTTGGCTTTATGTAAATATATTTTGTCTCTTTGTGTATCCAAAGGATAGAGGAAGAAAGCTTTCTCATCGGTTCTCAGAGCGAAACCTATTTTCGTTTTGACGTTGTAACAAGGAAAACCCTACGTTAGTTACTGTGACTCATGCCCGAGCTTTAACTATGAGGTCATATCGCCTTCTACCAAGACGCTCTTAGGTCGCTCTGGTGCCGGACTCTACTCTTATGGCAGTCCTAAATTTTGCCTACCTATTCTCCTAGTATGGTCTTTAACGAGTACCTGACATTGTACAGGCTCGGGAACATCGCTTAAGGTTTTATCAACACGAAGTGCTACCAGTGACAACTAAAATCTCACCATTTGAGATAGGACCAGTATGACGAAAGTTATAGGCTCTTTGAAGAATTTAAAATAAATTTAGGAAATATTTTAAAGTATTTTTTAAATTGTATCGCATAGAAACAATTTTTTTTTTTTTCTGGCCTTATGTACGCTGCCATATTAGCCATGTCAATGTGTTATCTCTAGTTATATTTACGACATCCATGGCCCCGGGAGGGAGTTCCATCTACGAAATAAAACTCACTCCCGGATGGGATTCGAACCCGCAAACCATGGTGAGACCATGCGACCAAAGCCCTACGCTCTAGCCCGCACGGCCACCATGGCTCCCATAGCAACGAATTATTAATAATAATATTGGTAGTTTTTTTATTAGTTAGTTATTGTGTCTTATTCCCGGGCTTTAACTAAGAAGTTATATCGCCTACTACCAGAGCGCTTCGCTTAATTTTTATTAATTTAGGGTAGGGGTCTTCAACGAGTACCTGACATCTTACTGACTCGAGACGCTTTATCCGAAGGACGACGTGCTCAAGGTTTTTTCACCTCTTAGATAAAAAAAAACCTAAAAGCCTCGGCCGAATTTCGAACCGCGATCGAGAGCTCAGATTTTTTATTTAACTATTATTTTAAAAATTGAAAATAAAAAATGTGATCATAGGACTTTTTTTATCATTCATTTACAGATATTATCAAAAACATGAGTCATATATGTTGAGGGAAGTCGAGGTTCTGTCGTGTAAATAAACAATTCAGTATTTGGTTAACGTTTCGAAAAAATTTAAAAGTAAATAGTTTCCGAAACGTTGGCCATATACATACTGAGTTGTTTATCTAACGACAGAACCTCGACTTCCTTAACCATTGTAAACATACTGTCGACTCTACCAATCAGTCATCTTCTGTTGCATGCTTTTCAAAAGGTCACAAATTACATTTCTAATGTTTTCAGTTATATCAGATGGGAGCTTGTTTACATCAGCCGAAATATTATTTTTCAGAGAAGTTATTTTTGTTTCGAGATCTTTGACGCACATGCCTCCAAGATAATTTCTTCTCCAAGGATCTTTTTTAGTGTTCCGTGCCAAAATTAGCACTGGAATTAGGAACACTTATGGAATCACTTCGGTCTCCGTCCGTCCGCCTGTCACAGACGTTTTTCTCTGAAACTATTCGTTGTAAACATTTGAAATTTAGCACAGAGATAGAGTGTGGTGACCCAATTATAGACATGAAGAATAAAAAGTTGAATTTTGATTCTGGGGGTTAATTTCAGGGGGTAAATTGGGAAATGCGGAAAAAAAATGCTTTAAGTACATTGTGTAGGGTGTCAAATGAAAGCTTATTAAAGCATGACATACATTTTTTATGCTTTTTAAAAACTTTTTTGGGAAAAACGCTTAAAAATTGCTGTCCCCCACCCTTATTCCCAAAAGAATCGCTCAGAAAAATTTGAAAAAAATCATGAACATTGAAAATTATGTGTAGATTGAGCAAACATTATCAGGGTGGAAAAATTCTAGCGCGATCAATTGTTATAAACAATTTAATTGTTTATTTCTTTATAAATGCTGAACCATTGGTTTAACTATTAATAATTAAAGTGGGGGGTTGATGGCATAGAACACTAATTGTGCAAGTATAGTTTGCACTTAACCTTTTTTTTTATAATTATTTTTTATCGACGCTACATTCTTCGTATTCAATATTTCATTTTTCTTAGCTTTAGTGTCTTCTTTGAAAATGAACAATGATTCTCTTATTGTGTTTAAAGAACTGTCGGAACGGAAATATCGATGTGACCAAATTTAGTAGTCTGTATTTCACGCCATTTTGAATCTATTTCTCACTTGATATCTGATATAAATGCTCTCCACACTGTTCTTGGTGTTCCTCATAAGATATTCCTGGTTTGAAGTATCCACATTTCGTCTGAAGACTGGAGTCGCATGACTCGAGGCGAGGAGCCCAACTAGGAACACATGAAGTATCATGTTCACTACTGAAGAAAGACAGACATCCTTCTGTATATATAGTTGACAAAATCTGAATTAACGGAAAACTTAACACCATGATCGGTCTTGTAGCTGCAATAAGACATACAGTTTCTCTGAGGCGTCTGGAGAAAATTCAAATTGAGGCCAGAAGATATGATGATAATTGTGATTCGTAAAAGTATTCTTTCGAAATGTGAGAATACTACAGTCGTGTGTTCATTGTACAGGTGGTAGGAGGTTTATTAGAGAGTATTTCGAGTTCAGAAGGTTTTAACAAGGGGAGGCCAGTAGTACAGAAATAGCGTCTTTGCCTACCTTCTCAAGATCGTGGGTTCGAAACTCTGCCGGGGCTCTTTGGTTTTTATATCTAGGAGGTAAAAAAAAACCTCGAACACGCTGTTCTTCGGATGGGACGTTAAGAGATAGTTTTATGCTTAGGTACACGTAAAATGTATTACTTCGATGTATTACGGCTCATGGCCAGCAGAGCGCTCCTTCGTAGTAGACCACAAGAGCGCTTTGAAAGTAGGCGATATGAATTAGTAGTTAAAGGCATGAGTCACAAATGAAACAACAATATTTAACGATTTTATTCCTGCTATAGTATATTTAATTTCAATATTAGCCGGCAAATTTCCCGCTTTTCAATTTTATATGACTCCCTGTTGTCCCAAAATGTGTGAAATTTCGCCCTCTACCCCATTCCCATTATTTGCTTACATATTTACGGTCGGTCCTTAAGATAAGAGACAAAAATACAAAAACTCAACTCCAAATTTTCTCATGATTATCAAAAAATTTCCAATCGATATCGGAAAAAAGTGCCTCCCATAGCTCAAATTGAAATTCGATAGTCACTACTTACTTTCACAGCCTGTCCCATTCCCGATTGCACGAATCTTTCTTCGTATGTCACTATTTCATTCAAAAAGTAAAAAAGATCTTGAGCACTATGTCCTTCATATGGATGGAACGTTTCGAAGTAGGCAAAATTGCATATTCCCTCAGCAGATTCGGGCTCATGGCCACCAGATCTGCGAAAAGCCCTCTGGCAGTATAGGCCTTATGACCTCGTTGAAGCTAGGGGCATGAGCCACTAAAAAAATTATAACAATTTAATTGTTTAACAAAAACGAACTCAGTTTGCTTTGTTGCTCCCAGTGTTCCCCACTTTTTTTTTTAATAACTATTTAAGTAAGATAATTCTAAATGGAACTAGAGTAGGCACTGGACAAATATGGAGCACTTAGTGGATGGGGCAGTAAACACAGGTGCTGCTACTCGTGTTGACTTAGGAAGCTGCTACCTGAAACTTGGCTCCGTCGGTAAACTTTCTGCTATACTCGTCCGTCTGTCTCATGACGTCTTTGTATGAGTTGCTATAGATTCAGAGTACCTATAATTAATTAGTAATATTCTTGAGTGTGTCTGGCTTCACTGCTCTTTCATCATCCTCCAGAGACTTTCCCCAAAGATTCTTGTCCAGCGCAAGCGTTCTTCAGTTTTGCCTCCGAAGGTTTTCTTGCGTCCCCATCGACTGCGTCCACCCATCCTGGGTCTTCCTCGTCCTCCGTTTCCTTCCGGGATCACTAGCATCAGTCTTCGTGGGACCAGCCTCCTGCATCCTCTGCACATGGCCTGTCCATCAAAGCCTCGCCAACATGTTTTTCTGAATCATTTAACTTCACATGAAATTTACTAATTTTATTATGAGAATAAATAATTGTGCGAAACAAAAATAAATTATACTTCTTTCTTTGTTGTGATATAATTCACTGTTGAAAATCGGCTTAAATGAAGGGAAAGACCAGAAAAGGGGGGTTTTACTCAAAACCTAATAAATGTCTGTGTGATGTCGTATCGTAACGAAATTTCATATGTGGATCCACGCCACAATGAGGACGAAACATGTGGGGTCAGAGGAGGCGCTCAACTCAAAAACCATAATAACTGTGAATGTAATTCATAACCCGAGTCCTTAGAGTAAGACACCATCGTAAAATAGTAAAATCGGTGCATTGGATTTATAGGGAGAGCAACAACTTAGTGATGATTCACAGAACACTTTTTTTTTTTTTTTTGATTTACTGTTATTATAACAGTTGCGGAAATTATGCTGACACCGTTTTGAGTGGTTACCAGCGGATGGATGATCCTGCGGTACTCAAGGGCCATCTATTCCTGTTCCCTCTTCTAGACAAGAGCGCCCTAAGTTAAGTCAATGGCTCTTCAAGCCCCCCCCACTTTCAATGTTTCCCCCTCTCAGACCTACTTATTCTGTCTCTAGTGGATATGGGGGTTTTATAAGAATAAAAAGCTTGAGAAAAATATGTCAGATTATTTTTATTTTATTTATTTTTTTTCATGAGTAAACGACTTAGCTCGCACCCCCCCCCCCCCCCCCCCCCCACCCCCGAAGCGGATATGTGGAGTTTACCATGACTACTTTAGCTCTGACGGCGTCTTTATCTCGTTGTCGTGTTACGATACCGATTCATGCAAGTGCTGTGAAAATTGTGACAATCGGTAGGTGAACCTTAAAACTAAAGAGGGGGCGGGAGATTGATCTGTATATAGGTGGTTGGTATATATATTTTTATCCTTTTTAATGAAAAACTCCATTAATAAAAGAGGGCGCCGGTAGCTCAGTGGTATGCGTGCTTGCCTTCTGAGCTCAAGATCGTGGTTTCGAAACCCGGCCGAAGCCCTTAGTTTATTTTATCTGGGGGGTAAAATAAACTTAAGCACTTCGTCCTTCGTATAGGACGTTAAGT
Source organism: Aradus depressus (assembly GCA_963662175.1). Classification (NCBI taxonomy): domain Eukaryota; kingdom Metazoa; phylum Arthropoda; class Insecta; order Hemiptera; family Aradidae; genus Aradus; species Aradus depressus. The sequence continues at coordinate 5,569,690 of OY759217.1, read as the reverse complement.
GATGGTCCCGAGCCTGTATGATGTCAGATACTCGTTAAACAACCCCTACCCTCGGTGAATAAAAATTTAGGGTAGGCAAAATTTAGGACTCCCACAGTAAAATCGGTCTCATGTCCAGCAGAGTGAAGAGCGCTCTGGTAGTAAGCGATATGACCTCGTTGTTCTACGTCACCAATAAATTACTCCATGAAGACCTAAACATCCCAACCGTCCAAGAACTCGTCCAATCCCGATTCTTAAATGTCCACAATAAACTTTCATCCCATCCTAACCCATTTGCACAAGTCCTATCCTCTCAATCCCATCCTGACAATCCTCCACGCCATCTGAATAGGAGGTGGCCTCGAGATCTTCTAAGTGAAATTTAAATATTGTACTAGTTTCTAGGGAGTGTCAGCGCTGGCTGACCTCTCCCAACATGTGACATAGACACTCATGCATACAGTTACCATATTTGCTCATTGTATAAATTTATGTAGATTGCAAATAAATAAATTTAAAAAAAAAAAAAATCGAAATATTTTCTATAAAAATGTATTTTGCGCTTTACTTTTTACTTTAGTTGTTCTATCTCGAGTCTGAGAACAAAATACATAGGAAGTTTAATAAGAAACATAATCTGAAAATAGTATCTCATATAAAATTATATTATTATATTTTATTAGGTCGTAAATATAAGAGGTATCTTGTAAAATGTACTTAATCTATGGAGTATAATGGTCTCAATTTTCGGCCGACTTTGGTCAAAATCTAATCAGATCTAGGTTAGCAAACGGACTACAGAAAGACTAGAGTCATTTCCGAGTTTAAGAACTCACATAATTTCAATCACATACACAGACACACAAGTACAGATAGATGTCATCGCGAAAATGGTCATAACGTAATCAGAGGACCTTGAAAAGTGAAAATCCGTTGAAAATTTGATCTTGGTTTTTCCAATGATTTTAAGACCTGATGGAACTAAGATTTAATTGATGATTGGATTGTTACTTCAAAATATAATATTATATCTTGTTAGTAAAGCGCTTTGCACTTACGAATAAATCTGAGCTCAAGGTCGTGGGTTCGTAACCCGACCGAGGCCCTTAGTTTATTTTATCTGGGAGGTAAAATAAACTTAAGCACGCCGTCCTTCGGATGGGACGTTAAGCGATGGTCCCGAGCCTGTACGATGTCAAGTACTCGTTAAAAACCCCTACCCTAGGTGAATAAAAATTTAGGGTAGGCAAAATTTAGGACTCCCACAGTAGAGTTGGGCTCATGTCCACCAGAGTGACAAAAGAGCGCTCTGGTAGTAGGCGATATGACCTCCTTGTTAAAGCCCGGGCATGAGTCATAAAACCTAACCTAACCACTTACGAATAAATTGGCCAAAACAAAAATAAATGATATTCCTTTCTTTGTTGTGATATAAATTCACTGTTGAAAATATTTCAATAAATGTGGGTGGGGGGATGCATGTATATGCATTATATGCAGTATCTATTACATGTAAAATAAATGTTATGTCTAGCAAACACAATGATGTCTTCATGAGATGTAGAAGACGCAGGAGTCAGAGGTTGATAGCACTATAACAGAGGGAAGCTGAGGTCTTTGATTAAGATGGTGGCACTTAAGATGCCTGAAGGGGATAAGGTCGGGCCCCCCACTGGGCCCCCCAATGTGAGAGGCCCCAAGTCTACCTGAATGTAAGGGCACCTGCATCCTGAACTGGGCCCCCTACCTGGGTCGGTCTATTAGGACATCACCCAGCCAGATCCAGGTGCTCCTTGCCTCCACCTCTACAGTTCCCAGAACTGGCTGTTCTGGTAGACCTTTTGTCGACCCTACCCAATACTTGAGGGAAACAAGACCTAGGCTCAGGGTACTCTCCTTCCTTCCCAATACCTTCAAGTATGGTCTCATGTATTAAAAAATCTTCTGGAGGAAGCCTCAGGATGTCCATTCAGAAATGTCACAACTCTCCCAATTCCTGAAAATATAGCTTCCAGACATGAGAACAATTACCATAACAAACTCCATATTTTTATTATTAAAAAAATATATATATAATTTTTTTTTTCCTATTCTTACTATTATTTTATGGCTCTATTTATTCATTAATAATTTTTTATTTATTCATTTAAATTGATTAATATATATATATATATATATTTATTTTATTTTTTTTATTATTGTTATAGTTACATTGTTTGTTTTTTCTTTTCTATATCTCGCACATTGGGACCTGATGAAGGGACGTAAGAACGTCGGGACGTTCAAACATCGTTGGGATAAAGAACCTTCCAAAAGTTTTTAAAAATAGTCTTAATTTTTATTAAACTGAAAAATATATCTACTTATTATAAATGTATCTAAGTATTAATTTTTTTTTTTTTTTTGTACTCATATATTTTTAAGTATTTACCTATTTATTTAGTTTTTATTAATTTCATTTGACTTTTTTTAATGGTTTTGTTATTACTACTAAGAATTATTAATATAAATGTTTGATGGTTCAGAAGTCCCTGGAGCTTGATTTTCAACCAAAACGGTAAATTGGTTTTTGGTTGTTTTGGTTAGAGAGAGGGAAAACTGAGTTAAGACGTTCTGGGGAAGTACATTGCCGGTGAATTATCTTTGTTTTTTCTTCAGGATATAAGAACGGATGAAAGTAGAGCTTCTGGACCTGAAGAAGCTGGGAAATTTGAGCGAAATTACCTCCATACTCAATGCGTTCTAAGAAGATCCAAGGCGTGTTCCCTCCGTCAATCTATTGCTTAGTACTTCTAACAGCCGGCCAGGGTTATGTATTGTCTAGAATACCGGTGTAGGGAGAAAAACCCTATTGTGGTGCCTTTGCGGGCCGTCCTGTCAAGATTGACCCGTCGTTCTGTCGTTCTGCCCACTAATGGCTGCTCGGTAGGGTGCACAGCCACACTAGCTTTTTGTGCAACCACAATAACTTTTGGGTGCCACAAGAAAGACGGTTAGAGCCATGTAACGCCCTAATCTGACCAGGGTTCACAACTGTTAGAGGTGTTAACTACCTTTTTCCTTCTTCTGTCTAAGCTGGTTTCAAGGACCATAGAAGTAACATCTCCTTTTCGTAGCTCTTAGTCCGGAAAAAAAAATCTTCAGTGAATCACCGACAATGCACTTCCCCAGAAGGAATTAATAAACTAAGTTTTTGCATGCAGAAGTAGAATTCGCTCTTGGTCTGACGGGAAAAAAATCTATTACGTAGTTAGAAACGCTGGGCACCACAGCTAGTAAGTGTCTTGTAACGGCGGACCCCACAGCTAGTGTTAGGAACGCTGGGCATCTCAGTTAGTATGTGCCTTGCGACGGCGGACCCCACAGCTAGTACGATATTAGGAACGCTGTGCACCACAGCTTGTAAATGCCTTGCAACAGCGGACCCCACAGCGAATACATAGTTACTACTACATGTGAAATTCATGACAAACCGATTACCCTTTAATCAGTCATCATTTTTTTATGCTTTGCCCCCCCCCCTGTTAAATTTTTGAAGATGTCACATAGTGTATTTTTCTATTTGGCCATCAAGAATACTACATAAGAAATTCCATGACAATCCGATCATCCGTAAATGATCTATCACTATCTTCAAATTTACGCCTACCCCACAACCCCCCTCCCGTTCAAAACTTTGGGACGCCACACACCTTTTTTTCCTTTTTGGCTTTTAAAAATACTACATGTGAAATTTCATGACAATTCGACCATTAGTTAATGAGTTAGCACTATTTATATACTTAGGCCCCCCTTACTACCCCCCTTCCCGATCAAAATTTTGGGACGCGACATAGCCTATTATTCAATCGGGCTCAAAAGAATGCTACATGTGAAGTTTCATAAAAATCTGTCCAGCTGTATGGGCGTGATGCTGGAACAAACATACAAACACACAAACCCCGTTTCAGCTTTATTAATATAGACTTAAACGTTCCGCTCAACATAGGGTACGTGACATCACCCAACACTCCTGCCAACTTCCTACTACCATCTCCAAAGCCCACTTATATTCCACATTTCTTCCTTGATAATTTTAGTTGGAACCAAACGGTAACTTATTTTACCATATATATGGAGTCTACCGAGCTCAGGATCGCCATTTAGAAATCTAGCCAAGTCACTTAGCTCAGATATTTTAATCGGGAAGATAAAAATAAATTTGAGCACGTCGTCCTTCGGATTGGGCTTTAAGCTATGATCGAGGGCCTTTTTGTATGTCAGGTACTGGATAATGAGTCGTATGTTATGTATCTAAATCTGGGTAGCTGAAATTTCATTTACGTTAAAAATAAATTGAGCACATCGTCCTTAGGATTGGACTTCAAGCTATGATCGAGGGCCTTTTTGTATGTCAGGTACTGGATAATGAGTCGTATGTTATGTATCTAAACCTGGGTAGCTGAAATTTCACTTAGGTTAAAAATAAATTTGAGCACGTCGTCCTTCGGATGGGACTTCCCCGATATATCTGAATCTGTATATCAGTTTCAACAAATATTAAATCTAAAAACTGTTAAAAAGCAAGAAATTTGATGAATGGGATTTCGCCCGACTTTTTCGAAAAACATTTTTATTTCGATTTTTGTGTAGGATTCAGATAATTCGGTTGTTCATCAGTTTTAACAAATATTAAAACTAAAAACCGTTTAAAAGCGAGAAATTTGAAGAATGGAGTTTACCGAGCTCAGGATCGCCATTTAGAAATCTAGCCAAGTCACTTAGGTCAGATGTTTTAATCGGGAAGATAAAAATAACTTTGAGCACGTCGTCCTTCGGATGGGACTTTCCCGATACATCTGAATCTTTCTTTGGTTGACCATCTTCGTTTCTGGATGCTGCCTATCTACTAACATAGCTGTATTAATTTGCAACAGCGGACCCCACAGCTAGTACGAAGTTAGGAACCCTGGGCACCACATCTAGTATGCCTTGCAACAGCGGACCCCACAGCTAGTACGAAGTTCGGAACGCTGGGCAACACAGCTAGTATGTGCCTTGCAACAGCGGACCCCACAGGTAGTACGAAGTTAGGAACGCTGAGCACCACATCTAGTATGTGCCTTGCAACAGCGGACACCACAGCTAGTACGAAGTTAGGAACCCTGGGCACCACATCTAGTATGTGCCTTGCAACAGCGGACCCCACAGCTAGTACGAAGTTAGGAACGCCGAGCACCACATCTAGTTTGTGCCTTGCAACAGCGGACACCACAGCTAGTACGAAGTTAGGAACCCTGGGCACCAAATCTAGTATGTGCCTTGCAACAGCGGACCCCACAGCTAGTACGAAGTTAGGAACGCCGAGCACCACATCTAGTTTGTGCCTTGCAACAGCGGACACCACAGCTAGTACGAAGTTCGGAACCCTGGGCACCACATCTAGTATGTGCCTTGCAACAGCGGACCCCACAGCTAGTACAAAGTTCGGAACGCTGGGCAACACAGCTAGTAAGTGTTTTGTAACAGCGGACCCCATAGATACTACATAGTTAGGAACGCCGGGCAACACAGCTAGTAAATGTCTTGCAACAGTGAACCCCACAGCGAATACACAGTTACTACTACTACATGTGAAATTCATGACAATCCGATTGCCCTTTAATCATTCAGCATTATTTTTATGCTTAGCCCCCCCCCCCTCCAAATTTTTAAGATGTCACATAGTGTATTTTTCTATTTGGCCATCAAGAATACTACATGTGAAATTCCATGACAATCCAATCATCCGTTAATGACCTATCACTATCTTCAAATTTAGGCCTACCCTCATAACCCCCCTCCCGTTCACAATTGTTTGATGTCAAACACCCTATTTTTCTATTTGGCCTTTATGAATACTACATGTGAAATTTCGTGACAATCCGATCATCCGTTAATGACTTATCACTATACTTATACTTAGGCCCCATCAATCCATCCTCCCGTTCAAAATTTTGTGACTTATACACCCTATATTTCTATTTGGCTTTTAAGAATACTACATGTGAAATTCCATGACAATACGACCAACCGTTAATGAGCTACCACTATATTTATACTTAGCCCCCCCCCCCCCCCCCCCACAACCCCCCCTCCCGTTCAAAACTTTGGGACGCCACACACCTTATTTTTTATTTGGCCTTCAGGAATACTACATGGGAAATTTCGTGACAATACGATGAACCGTTAATGAGCCAGCTCTATATTTATATTTAGCCCCCCCCCCCCCCAAACCCCCCACCCGTTCAAAACTTTGGGACGCCACACACCTTATTTTTCTATTTGGCCTTCAGGAATACTACATGTGAAATTTCGTGACAATCTGACCAACCGTTAATGAGCCAGCTCTATATTTATACTTAGCCCCCCCCCCCCCCCCTCAACCCTCCCTCCCGTTCAAAACTTTGGGTCGCCACACACCTTTTTTTTTTATTTGGTCTTCAGGAATACTACATGTGAAACTTCGTGACAATGCGACCAACCGTTAATGAGCTAGCTCTATATTTATACTTAGGCCCCCCCACAACCCCCCCTCCCGTTCAAAACTTTGGGACGCCACACACCTTTTTTTCCTGTTTGGCTTTTAAAAAGACTACGTGTGAAATTTCATGACAATTCGACCATTAGTTAATGTGTTAGCACTATTTATATACTTAGGCCCCCCTTACAACCCCCCCTCCCGATCAAAACTTTGGGACGCCACACACCTAATATTTCTATTTGTCTTTTAAAAAGACTACGTGTGAAATTTCATGACAATTTGACCATTAGGTAATGTGTTAGCACTATTTATATACTTAGGCCCCCCTTACAACCCCCCCTCCCGTTCAAAATTTTGAGACGCCACATAGCCTATTATTCAATCGGGCTCAAAAGGATGCTATATGGGAAGTTTCATAAAAATCCGTCCAGCCGTTTGGGCGTGATGCTGGAACAAACATACAAACAAACCCCGTTTCAGCTTTATTAATATAGATTAATGTACATCTGTAAAAATAAAAAAAAAATAAAGACGTTTATTAATATTATTATTATTATTATTAAGTATAGGGAAAGTTATATAATCGGTCAGAAATACATTACTGAGATTTCTTACTATTTACGAACCCATGATCCTAAAAATGATAAAAAAGTCGGTTTGTCTGTGTGTGTGTGTCTCATAACACCTATTGATTTTCAGACAATTCGACCAAAGAAAAGGGGGTTTAACACAAAAACTCTAATAACTGCCGTTGTAGTAAATCCATTGACACTAAATATCATATGTGAATTCAGAACTTCATAAGGAAAGAACCCTCTAATTTTCAGCTAAATCGACAGAAAGCAACTGGAGACTCAGAGAGGGACTTGACTCAAAAACATTATTAACTGCCGATGTAATGAATATATCGACACAAAATTTAGTATGAGAATTTAGGAGTCTCTATGTAAATCAACTATTTTTATTCCAAATCGTCGATTGGTTTTGGATGGAGAGCTGATTAGGGGGCGTCCCTAAATTACGTAAGACGATTAGGGGGGGGGGGGGGGGGGGAGGGGGCGACCGAATCTTACGAAATCTTATGTGGGGGGGGGGGGGGGGGGGGTCATTGAAAATCTTACGTACGAGAAAAAATACCTAATATATATTCCAATAAACATAATAGAAAAATTCTTCATTGCGTAGCCAAAATTACTGTTTATTCACTTAAATTACATGAATAAAAACTGTTTTTTATTACGTGTATTCGTTCTGAATCGCAAACTGTCTGAAAAAGCGATTTTTAAAATTAACTGACCATTTTCGAGCTTTTGTAACCGAAAATATCGAGTGGAAAAGTGGGTTTTTGAAAGTGATCGATACTATCGTTTACGACAGCCGTTTACGATATCGTACGCACGATAGATAGTATCGATCGCATTGGTGTTTGTTTTGACAAACAGCTGACATCGTGCTTTTCATCAATTAATTCTATAAAACTTTGAAGAACGTGGACCAGTTTGAATATCATGAACGCGAATGAATCCGACAGCGTTTGAGACAACTTAACGACATGGCAGGCTACTTATATCCGCAACTTTTTGATGCTTGGGTAGCATGCTTTAGGCAAAAATCTCGTCAATGTTCTCAAAACGAGACGAATGAGTTTTGGAAGGAAAAAAAAAAAGAGCATAGAAATGATACAAAAGCTTTCGAAAAATGTATCATAGAGAAAATCGAAGCATTGAAACAAAATGCTACAAAAAAAAAATCTGAAAGCATGAGTTTTTTCCTAAAAAAGGTAAGAAATGTTCCGTTTTGTGTAATAAATTATTCTAAAATTCGCATTATATAGCAGTGTTGATATCCTATTTTCTTAGATAATGTACGGTAATTCCCAAAATTTTCAATCTTACGTAAGATTTCTGGGGGGAGGGGGGGTCGAGCGGATCTTACGAAATCTTACATGGGGGAGGGGGGGGGGGGGGTCTAAAATGGTCGAAAATCGTCTTACGTAATTTAGGGACGGCCCCTTAGTCCATACTGGGGAAGTACATTGCCTGTTATTCACCGACAACTTTTTTTTTTAAGTGAAAATGACAATTTGATGATAATTTTCAAAGAAATTCAAATTCATATATATGAAAAAGAAATAGTAAATATTTAAATGTAAAACTCATATGCGAAAAAAGCCATATATGCAACCCTCATTTTAATGAAGAAACAGTATTTGTTGAGGGTTCGAGTTATGACGTTTCTTCTGCTAGGATTCACCGCAGATATGAACTTCCATATTTGTGTTTATCTCTAGTCTTTCACAGAGGGAGCTTTTAATTTTGTTTTTTAATCTCGGAGGATCATATCTGTTTTTCGGATCATCTCCACATCTAAACAAGATTCAAATGAAACGTTTGGTAGGGCGGCCAATCAACAAAGACCATGTTTTTATTTTTCATATCTATCCAGATATGATATTTTCCTCTCTCTGTGTGCTTGGTCCGGTGATCAAAGCCATTTTTAAAATGAACCTTATCTGTTCATTTGAAGGAGAAAGCCCCCAACTTAACTGCTCTTTAACCTTTGGTTAGCCATGTGGGATTCTTTGTGATCTAAGTACATTTTTGATTAAAAAAAAAAAAAGGAACAGCAAAAAATTCGACGGTGAATGTACTTCCCCAGAACGAATTAATCAACAGTTGACTTACATAGGGGCTCCTAAATCCCCATACTACCCTTCTGATACCCCCTTCCCTTTTGCCGATTCCGCTGAAAATCAATAGGTGTTGTCCTTATGGGGTTTTGCTCGATAGATTCATTACATAGGAACTTATTAGAGTTTCTATGTTAAAAAAAAAAAAAAAAAAAAAAAAAAAAAAAATCTCCACACGGCTGGAAAAAGCAAAAAGCTGAATTCTCTTGAATCTATGGAAATCAAGAGAAATTTTTATTAAAGTTTTCAAAATCTTAATACCAGATTCGAGATTCCATTCTCTCCCCTCCACCTCTCTCTGATACCCCTGGACCAGTCCAAGATGGCAATCAGAGACTGGTGGAGACCACTACCGTTGTAAAGTGGTAAGTTTTGTTGTGTAATTATACCTAAGAAATTTCATTGTTTTTGTTATATTTATGTTTGAATTATTTAACTTGATATTTTAATGACTTATATGACCTAAACTGTGACATCAAATCTTTGACTTGTTAATTGATATATATATATATATATATTTTTTTTATGTTGTTTTTGTATGCACATATTTTTATTTTAACTTTTACCTGTCTATTGTAGTTAGCACTAAAGAGAGTCTTATAGGACCGAAAGCTGGCTATGCCAATAAAACTTGTGAGTGGACAACAACTCTGGGTCTTTTATTAAATACAGCTCACAACAACCTCCAAAAAATTCCTCATTTCTATGTTAAGCCTCTCCCTTAGTTTCACACTTTGGTCGATTTGGATGAAAAACAATAGGTGTTGTGGTTAGAGGGTTCTGTGGGCTTATCTGTGAACACGATATTTCCCGACAGAATGAATGTAACGACATGAACTTGTATCTGTGTATCCAGAACACTCTAAGGGCAACACCTATTGATTTTCAGCCAAATCGGCCATAGGAGAGGGGGGTTAGAGGGGGGGTTAGAGGGGAGGTTAGAGAGGGGTTAGAGGGGAGGTTGGAGGGGGTTAGAGGGGAGGTTAAAACAATAACTCTCATAACTGCCTTTCTAATTAAAGTATTGACCCGAAATTACAAATATAAATCCAGAGCCCTATAAAGACAACACAAATTAATTTTCAGCGGAATCAAGAAAAGAGGAGGGGGCTCAACTCAAAAAACCCAATAACTGCCGATGTAAGGAATATATCGACACAAAATTTATCATGAGAATTTGGAAGCCACTATTTAAGTCAAATATTGAGTTTTATCCTAAACGGTCGATTGGCTTGAGGAAGGAGAGCAGAAACGTAATTGATTAATTCTAGTTGGGGAGTACATAGCCTGTGATTTACTGAGGGCTTTTTTTATTATATTTTCTATTAAAGCGCATAACCATATTTATTTATTTTAGTATTATTTGTAACTTTTTATTTAGTTACTATTATTATTACTTACGTTTATTATTATTATATTTGTTATTATTATTAATTAATTAGTTATTATGATTCATGCCCGGGCTTTAACTACGAGGTCATATCGCCTACTATCAGAGCTCTCTTTCGTCACTCTGGTGGACATGAGCCCGACTCTACTGTGGGAGTCCTAATTTTTTATTCACCTATGGCAGGGGTCTTTAACGAGTACCTGACATCGTACAGGCTCGGGACCATCGCTTAACGTCCCATCCGAAGGACGGCGTGCTTAAGTTTATTTTACCTCCTAGATAATATAAACTAAGCGCCTCGGCCTGGTTTCGAATCCATGATCTTGAGCTCAGAAGGCAAGCATAATACCAGCGCCCTCTTTAACATATAATATTGACAGTATACGATCCTTTTCCCCAATTCTCATATCTATATCCTTCTGAACTTATATATTTTTGTAGGATTGACACAGTCGAGTAGGATATCAAATTAACAAAGGGTTTTGAGAGTACATTACGAGCATGATTATCTCAAGATTTTAAAATCTGTACAGCTCGCGTCAGAATTGTTGACCCTAAAAATCTAAAAAGAATAATGAATCCTTATCACATGAAAGTTAGATTCTAAATGTGTCCGAGTGAGGGATAGACGATATTTCTTCGATATTTCGGTTAAAAAAGAGGATCATTTAAAAAGTATTACTATCAGTAAATGAACAATCAACAATATAATACAAAATAAACAATAAAAGTAAATAAACTAGTTAGTTTTACTACAGGATCCAGGAGAGCCCCAGGCAGGTTCCCTGTTTCACCAGGACAGGCAGACAACTTAGCAGGACACAGATCGTTATCCTGACCAGGAGAGCCCCAGGCAGGTCCCCTGTTTCACCAGGACAGGCAGACAACTTAGCAGGACACAGATCGTTATCCTGACCAGGAGAGCCCCAGGCAGGTTCCCTGTTTCACCAGGACAGGCAGACAACTTAGCAGGACACAGATCGTTATCCTGACCAGGAGAGCCCCAGGCAGGTCCCCTGTTTCACCAGGACAGGCAGACAACTTAGCAGGACACAGATCGTTATCCTGACCAGGAGAGCCCCAGGCAGGTCCCCTGTTTCACCAGGACAGGCAGACAACTTAGCAGGACACAGATCGTTATCCTGACCAGGAGAGCCCCAGGAAGGTTCCCTGTTTCACCAGGACAGGCAGACAACTTAGCAGGACACAGATCGTTATCCTGACCAGGAGAGCCCCAGGCAGGTCCCCTGTTTCACCAGGACAGGCAGACAACTTAGCAGGACACAGATCGTTATCCTGACCAGGATAAGAACCGGCCATGACAAGGTCAACAAGTACCTTTATCTAATGAGACTGCTGATACTCCAAACTGCGATATCTGTGGGGATATTGAAGATACGTTACACATCTTTGTGTCCTGTATAAAATATGATGATTCCCGACAGGGATGCGAAATGTTGCAGAACGCCGAAAGTTTTCTGAAACAGTTAGTAACTTCTAAAGCCAAATTCATTCCTAGTATACTCCAATTTATGAAACGGAATAACATAGAAATTTAGTAAAGATAGGAAGGGGAGCATGGGGGAGGGGGGGGGGGGGGGGGGGCTGATGGCTTGTGTCGTTGGGAGCCTTCTGTTTCCGCCCCGGGTCTCTGTCCCTCCTAGGTTTCCCCAAAGAATCAAACATCTTATGTCCGGCTATATAGGGCAAATACGCCTTGGAGCCAAAAAAAAAATCAAAAGTCGCATGATGGTTATAAAAATGAGTATGTATACTTAATAACTAAATAAGTATTATTTAATGAATAAAAAAAAAAAGTTATATTATTATTTTCATAGTTATGTGTGTTAACTGGAAAGAGAAGAAGGATATGATATTTTAATAGCAATTGTTTTTCAATTAATTTTTTTGGTAAAATTGATGCAATCAGCTTAAGATAACTAAAGTCAGATAGATGTGAATATACGGGGTGTACATGACATAATATAGTTCAATTAGGTAATTTATATATTGAAAGAAAAAATAATGTGGGAAAGTTGATATAGTGAATAGGTAAGGTAGATGATTGTATGGTGTGGGCGGGTGTGCTCATTAAAGATGTATAGGGGGAGGCAGGGGTTCAAATCCACCCCTAACGAAACCCAGGACCAACTTTGATAACGTTTGAGTGGATTTGGAAGAGTTGAGCCTGGAGAGAAGCCAAACAACTTTATCTAGCTACCAGCCAACCCTCCTCAGACATTTCCGCATTTTGAATACACCTATTTAAAAATATGTGATGTGCCCACTACCAGACTTTCTGATACCAACTACTTCTGAACAGATCACTCTCCTCAGGCCGTCTTATAACTACATCCTTCTGTTCGGGAGGCGACAATTCGTCAGGAACACTGGGTAGGAGGTCTCCATCATGAGCTCTCATATGTGCAGGGAGGAGCGCTGGGTGAAGAACCGGGACCAGAGTGCAAAGATATGATCGTCTCAAGATAGCTGGAATATCTAGTGGATAGGATGTACCCTGGTAAAGTCGAGGCCAACTTAATATTCTGTTAGAAATTTCTTCGGGATTCGAATAAGGTATCCTTTGGTAGCTCATTGAGTAAGTTTGAAAACTCTCTCTCTCTAGTCATACGAAATGAGCAATCTACGCAGACTATTATTTTCATTAGTCAAAAGAGACATAAGTTCGCGAAGTTCTGCGAACGAATGTAAATTCCCAACGACAGCCACTACTTCAAGAACTACAATGAGAAGTTTTACTCAGTTGGTAAATTTAAAACTATTTATGGGAAAGTTGAAGCAGATATATTTTCCAGCTTGGAACTTTCCTAATGCACCAATAGGACATGCTAAAGTTCAATGGCAAGAGGTTAGTTTATAGAGTGGAGTATTTTATGTTGAAATGCTATCCACTCCACCACCGAGGTCCCTCTTCAAGTGTGTTTTGACATGCTTGTGCACTGTAATGAAAACTAGGTAGTCCCGAGCCTGTACTCATTGAACACCCCTGCTCTAGATGAATAAAAATTAAGGGTGGGCAAAATTTAGAACTCCCACAGTAGGGTCGGGCTCAAGTCCATAGGCGATATGACCTCGTAGTTAAAGCCCGGGCATGAGTCATAATAATTAACTATTATATATTAAAATAGTAAGTTCTTATCTATATATAAAAAAATTAGAAAATCGTGTTCAGGAGAACATTTTTTATGAAAATATGGTGTTTTCATGGCTCTTATCGAGCTGGTGAGGGAATAATCTGTGTTCTTATGATAATCCGCTAAAAATGAAAATATCTGTGGACGCCCGCGGGCTGTATTCGAGCTTAACAATAAGCCTGGCCATAGCTCTGAAAAATAATAATAGTAAAAACAGAAGAAATTTTGTATAAACTCTGGCTAAAAACTTTTAGATTGAATGTAAGGACATTTCATCGGTTTAGAGATACTCTAGAAGATCGTAGAGCGTTTTACTTCCCCAGCTAAACAAGATATGAGGGAAGTTATGTAATCGGTCAGAAATTTGTTGCATTTCGAAATTCCTTTTGTGTCTGGGATAACTATTGATAGAATGTAATTTTATATGTGTAGGGCGGGAGCATGAACCTAGGATAACTATTGATAGAATGTAATTTTATATGTGTAGGGCGGGAGCATGAACCTACAGTGGGAGGGGGGAGAGCTATTTGGCTACGCTGATAGTAAGACATTTTGGGGAGGTGCCCCTTAGGGTGGAACGAAAAAATCACCTTTTGATTTTTAATTTGGAATAGCGCGGAAAAGTTGCCTTTTAGTGTAGATAAGATAAATTAAAAATATGAAAAATATTGGAGTACGTCTTGAGGTGCCGCAAGGACTAGTTTAATGTGGCAATGAAGTAGAAACAAACATTTTGCAGCTGTAACATTGGTAATCATTAAGGATACAGAAGTAAGAAATACAAAATTTGACACAATATTTTTTTATTTTTATTATATTTTATAATTAATAATTTTTTCCAATTCTAATGCTTATATATGTATTTAAAACCATCTTTTGTAACATTATATGTACGAGAAATTCATAAAAAATAATTTATCAAAGTTTAAAATTTTTCATTTTTTTCAATTTTTTTACAAACTTTAAGCTCTTTGCGGCACCTCAAGATGTTGTAGTATTGCAACCAATTTTTTTTTTATTCTTTTTGAACTTAAAAGGCAACTTTTCTCCACTATTACCAAACTAATAACTAAAACAAATTTTAAAAGGCCATTTTCGTTCCACCCTAGTGCCCATGGCTACGTCTACGGTAGACATGGTTGAGTGGTTAGCGATGGTTAAGGCTGGATTGAACAAGGGGGTGTTTTTTTTGTGTTTTGAACCATTGTACTGTACTCATAGTTTGGGAGAGGAGATTGGAGAGAAGTGGGGGGTTCCTCATGTGATGACGTAACTTCCTGTGTTAGGGTAACTCCATCCAATTCTGCCAGAGGGAAATGAAGGATTAGGGAGGGGTTAACTAAAAATCTATAATAAATCTCAATATAATGAATTTAATTTAATATAAAGGTTGAGAAATCCCCGAGAAGACATCTTTAGATTTTCAGCCAAATTCTTTCGAAGAGAAAGAGACATTGGAAGGGAAAAACAAGTTCACAGCTAGTTATTCATTATCGAATTTCTTTTTATTATTATTATTATTATTATTTCCTAATGAGATTTGAGAAGGAAAAAAACCTTTAGAGTATACAAATAAAAAAAAGAGAAAAAAAAACATGAGTTCCCTGTTCCCTGACGGTTGTTATGATCCGGGGAATGATTTGAGGAATTTAATATCCGGTAGAGGGGGCGCTGAAAGTGGATATATGGTTGGTCGGCCGAGTGTAAACAGGGATATGTAAGTGAATAGGGGAGGGAAAGAGGGATAAAAATGGCTAATGGATATCCCTAATCAGACAGAGTGGCTTCTTTTGTGCCTCTCCTCCTCTCTTCAACTATGCAACTTTCAAAAGTTCTTGCATTTCGCTCACTTTTTAACATTTTTTTGTTTAAAATGCTAAGTAAGAGAGGTTTAGCTGCTTCTATTCTGGTATATTTCTGTTTTTTTACTTCACCAGCTGTACATAGAATATGGGACACTTGTGGCAAACTATGCTACTACTAGGGATGGGTATCAATTAACCGATTAATCAAAATAATCGATGTTTTGGTAAAATAAACTGTGATTTTTTAATCGATGTCATCAGGGTTTGATTAATCGGATAATCGATGATTATTTAACGATTATTAAATTTTTAATTAAAATAACAACTCATCCGAAAAACAGAAGAAAAAAAAGAAAAATGAATTAATTATAATTCATCCGAAGTGCAACTCGCCTAAAAAAGTGGGAGGAGACTATCGTATCGAATATCGATACAACACAGTGCCTCTGTGGTGAACTGGTGATAAGTAAAAAGTAACCTTCTAATAGTTCTACTTCTAATTCTAATTTCTAATCATTTGTGAGTTGTGATTGACTGATTGTATTAACTTTTGTTTGTGCGTTCGCCTTGTGCCACTCGGTGTTATTTTTTTTTATATTAGTTAACTTTATTCGTTAAAAGAAGATACCTCCCAAAAGTGTGGTTTGGAAGCATTTTGAGAAGGAGAATAACCATGCTAAGTGTCGGCATTGTGGAGTTGAAATAAAAACATGTGGGAACACGACCAACTTAAAGAACCACCTGGAGCACAAACATCCCAAAATTGGCCTGAAGAGACCTGCACAAAGAGACGGAGGCTCCTGCCAGTAAAAAAGATAAATTATCTGCCACTGTCAGTTAATTGACTAATCGATTATTTAACCAACAATTAATACGTGTATCGATTAATTAGTAAACATATTATTAGATTTCATTAATCGATGGTTTGTTGGTCGATACCCATCCCTAGCTACTACTACTAAGTAGAGAAACGCGGACACATGCTAACTTGTAATATACAAATGAAAGCGCCGGTAGCGTGTTGGCTTACTGAGTTTTAGTTCGCGGGTTCGAAACCCGGCCGAGGTCCTTATAGTCATGGAAAGTAGTACAATGTAAAACCAACGGCTCAATGTGGCAAAGTTAATGAAGGAAAGGTACCAGTGGTGTCATTTGATCTGAAAAATTATGTAGTTCAGTAATAAACAGACATCCTCACAGGGGTTAGATTAGGTTTTATGACTCATGCCCGGGCTTTAACAACGAGGTCATATCGCCTACTACCAAAGCGCTCTTTCGTCACTCTGGTGGACATGAGCCCGACTCTACTGTGGGAGTCCTAAATTTTGCCTACCCTAAATTTTTATTTACCTAGGGCAGGGGTCTTTAACGAGTACCTGACATCGTACAGGCCATCGCTTAACGTCCCATCCGAAGGACGGCATGCTTAAGTTTATTTTACCTCCCAGATAAAATAAACTAAGGGCCTCGGTCGGGTTTCGAACCCACGACCTTGAGCTCAGAAGGCAAGTACGCATACCACTGAGCTACCGGTGCCCTATATTTACAGGTGTTTCTTCTGTATGTGGAGAAGTCATCCTAGATGGCCGCCATGGCAATATGAACAAACTGCCTTATCTCGGTCGCTATCTAATGGATTTTTTTTTTTTTTTTTTTTTTTCACTTGTTGGAAAGGTAGTGTTAAGACTTAAAAAAAAACGTCCTCAGCCAGTACTGCAAAAAACCAATATTTTGGTTGCTATGGATTTAAGGTAAATAAATTCAAAATGGTTTCAAAAAATGACAAATGTATTTTTAGTCTATTTTTGATGAATATTCAAAGACGCGACTGAGATGAGGCAGTTTGTTTATAGTGCCATCTAGCATGCCGTCACCACATACAGAAGCAACACCTGTGACAGTTTCACCATGGAAATTATCAAACTTGTTTTTACCGATTGATACCTTCCGTTCATTACCTTTGCCACTGGAAACACAAAGCTCCCGGACTATAAGGTTTTATATCTGGCAGACGAGAAAAAGAGGCCGCCGTTCTATGTACGTTAAGCGATAGTCCCGAGCCAATAAAATGTCAGGTACTCGTTAAAGAAGCCTAACCTAAGTGAATGACGTCATAGCTAAAGCCAGGGCATAGGTCACAATAACTAACTATAATAAAATCAACTTATTTTTTGAAATATTGTTTATTGCAGAGAAAAAATGTATACACAAAGTACAGGTTTCGGTACTATACCATCGTCAGGTTATTTAAAAAATGTATACACAAAGTATGAGTTTCGGTACTATACCATCGTCAGGTTATTTAAAAATATGTTTACACAAAGTATGAGTTTCGGTACTATACCATCGTCAGGTTATTTAAAAAATGTATACACAAAGTATGAGTTTCGGTACTATACCATCGTCAGGTTATTTAAAAAATGTATACACAAAGTATGAGTTTCGGTACTATACCATCGTCAGGTTATTTAAAAAATGTATACACAAAGTATGAGTTTCGGTACTATACCATCGTCAGGTTATTTAAAAAATGTATACACAAAGTATGAGTTTCGGTACTATACCATCGTCAGGTTATTTAAAAAATGTATACACAAAGTATGAGTTTCGGTACTATACCATCGTCAGGTTATTTAAAAAATGTATACACAAAGTATGAGTTTCGGTACTATACCATCGTCAGGTTATTTAAAAAATGTATACACAAAGTATGAGTTTCGGTACTATACCATCGTCAGGTTATTTAAAAAATGTATACACAAAGTATGAGTTTCGGTACTATACCATCGTCAGGTTATTTAAAAAATGTATACACAAAGTATGAGTTTCGGTACTATACCATCGTCAGGTTATTTAAAAAATGTATACACAAAGTATGAGTTTCGGTACTATACCATCGTCAGGTTATTTAAAAAATGTATACACAAAGTATGAGTTTCGGTACTATACCATCGTCAGGTTATTTAAAAAATGTATACACAAAGTATGAGTTTCGGTACTATACCATCGTCAGGTTATTTAAAAAATGTATACACAAAGTATGAGTTTCGGTACTATACCATCGTCAGGTTATTTAAAAAATGTATACACAAAGTATGAGTTTCGGTACTATACCATCGTCAGGTTATTTAAAAAATGTATACACAAAGTATGAGTTTCGGTACTATACCATCGTCAGGTTATTTAAAAAATGTATACACAAAGTATGAGTTTCGGTACTATACCATCGTCAGGTTATTTAAAAAATGTATACACAAAGTATGAGTTTCGGTACTATACCATCGTCAGGTTATTTAAAAAATGTATACACAAAGTATGAGTTTCGGTACTATACCATCGTCAGGTTATTTAAAAAATGTATACACAAAGTATGAGTTTCGGTACTATACCATCGTCAGGTTATTTAAAAAATGTATACACAAAGTATGAGTTTCGGTACTATACCATCGTCAGGTTATTTAAAAAATGTATACACAAAGTATGAGTTTCGGTACTATACCATCGTCAGGTTATTTAAAAAATGTATACACAAAGTATGAGTTTCGGTACTATACCATCGTCAGGTTATTTAAAAAATGTATACACAAAGTATGAGTTTCGGTACTATACCATCGTCAGGTTATTTAAAAAATGTATACACAAAGTATGAGTTTCGGTACTATACCATCGTCAGGTTATTTAAAAAATGTGTACACAAAGTATGAGTTTCGGTACTATACCATCGTCAGGTTATTTAAAAAATGTATACACGAAGTATGAGTTTCGGTACTATACCATCGTCAGGTTATTTAAAAAATGTATACACAAAGTATGAGTTTCGGTACTATACCATCGTCAGGTTATTTAAAAAATGTATACACAAAGTATGAGTTTCGGTACTATACCATCGTCAGGTTATTTAAAAAATGTATACACAAAGTATGAGTTTCGGTACTATACCATCGTCAGGTTATTTAAAAAATGTATACACAAAGTATGAGTTTCGGTACTATACCATCGTCAGGTTATTTAAAAAATGTATACACAAAGTATGAGTTTCGGTACTATACCATCGTCAGGTTATTTAAAAAATGTATACACAAAGTATGAGTTTCGGTACTATACCATCGTCAGGATATTTAAAAAATGTATACACAAAGTATGAGTTTCGGTACTATACCATCGTCAGGTTATTTAAAAAATGTATACACAAAGTATGAGTTTCGGTACTATACCATCGTCAGGTTATTTAAAAAATGTATACACAAAGTATGAGTTTCGGTACTATACCATCGTCAGGTTATTTAAAAAATGTATACACAAAGTATGAGTTTCGGTACTATACCATCGTCAGGATATTTAAAAAATGTATACACAAAGTATGAGTTTCGGTACTATACCATCGTCAGGTTATTTAAAAAATGTATACACAAAGTATGAGTTTCGGTACTATACCATCGTCAGGATATTTAAAAAATGTATACACAAAGTATGAGTTTCGGTACTATACCATCGTCAGGTTATTTAAAAAATGTATACACAAAGTATGAGTTTCGGTACTATACCATCGTCAGGTTATTTAAAAAATGTATACACAAAGTATGAGTTTCGGTACTATACCATCGTCAGGTTATTTAAAAAATGTATACACAAAGTATGAGTCTTGGTACTATACCATCGTCAGGTTATTTAAAAAATGTATACACAAAGTATGAGTTTCGGTACTATACCATCGTCAGGTTATTTAAAAAATGTATACACAAAGTATGAGTTTCGGTACTATACCATCGTCAGGTTATTTAAAAAATGTATACACAAAGTATGAGTTTCGGTACTATACCATCGTCAGGTTATTTAAAAAATGTATACACAAAGTACGGGTTTCCGTACTATACCATCGTCAGGTTATTTAAAAACTAATACATGTTTGCTGAGTGCGAATCACTCCTTAAATATTTCAGAGGGCGCCATTAGCTCAATGGTATGCGATCTTGCCTTCTGAGCTGAAGAACGTGGGTTCGAAACCCGACCGAGGCCATTAGTTCATTTTATTTGGGAGCTAAAATAAACTTAAGCACGCCATCCTGCGGATGGGACGTTAAGCAATGGTCCCGAACCTGTACGATGTCAAGTACTCGTTAAAGATCCCTGCCCTAGGTGAATGAAAATTTAGGATAGGCAAAATTTAGGACTCCCACAGTAGAGTCGGGCTCATGTCCACCAGAGTGACGAAAGAGCGCTTTGGTAGTAGGCGATATGACCTCGTTGTTAAAGCCCGGGCATGAGTCATAAAACCTAACCTAACCTTAAATATTCCAAAACATATTTTTTTTTTTTTTTTTTTTTTGCAATCTATATACAATATATACATAATGAGCAAATATGTGGACAAAAGAAAAAAAAATAACGTCACTTGATGGGAGAAGCCAGCCAGCGCTGACACTCCCTCGAAAGTTAATTTTCACCATTCACTATCCTCAGAGAAGATCGCGAGGCCACCTCCTGTTCAAGCGGCGGGGAGGATTGTCAGGATGGGAATGATAGGATAGGGCTTGAGCGAGAGGATTTGAATGATAAGAAAGGTTTCTGTGAAATGTTTGGAATCGGGATTGGATTAGTTCGTTGACAGTGGGAATATTGAGATCTCTGTATAGGACTTTATTGGTAATGTAGAAAGGAGCGTTGATAATTCGTCGCAGGAGTTTGGACTGGAATGCTTGGATTCGATTGATGTTCGACTGTTTAGCTGCACCCCAAAGTTCGAGTCCGTACGTCCAGATGGGACGTATAATGGTCTTGTAAATCGTAAGTTTGTTAGTTGTTAGTCCAAGTAGTCGACGTAACAGTCCGTATCTTCGATTCAGTTCTTGTCGTTTAAGTCGTGTATGTGGGTTCCACGTTAGTCTACTGTCTAGGTAAAACCCGAGGTAGCGGACTTGGTTGGACCAAAACATATAAAAGTGGTAACTGTAAAGCCACGCGGTTTTCCTTGTTCAAATTCCAACTTCATCCTAACCTACCTGATATATCTTAGTTAGCGAACGATGTTAGAAGACAATATAAATATCAATGAATTGTTTTCTTATATAATTATTTTTGTGTTTGTATGAAAATTGAATGAAAAATGATACTTTCAGGTAATAAAAAAATGTTAATATGATCAAGATAGAAAATTAGAAGTCATTAAAGCGTTTATGCAGAACTGTGAGAAAAAAAATTGTGATTTGACCACAATAGAACATTTTTATACTTACCACTTTGTACAGTTCACTCTCAGCCTCCTCAAATACATTTGATACTGGCGTTACTGGGTAAATTAAAGTAATGAGAGTCATGTTCCATTGTACAGAGTAATGTGAGAGTGACTTTCATAAAGACAGTAATGCCAGTAAGAGAAGAGGGAGGATGATCTGAACAGAAGTGGTTGGTATAAGAAAGTCATATTTTGGTTACATCACATATATTTTTACGTGACAACGTTTTATAATTTGGTAGGCCGGCACCCCATGTTCGAAAACTGCGTTATCTTACTTTCGGTAACACGTAACACATGTATCGCTCATGCGCCGAGAGAGAGAATTTTTAATTGAACTTCAACAGTGTGTGGTTCTATTTATTCGAGAGATCGAATTGTTAATTGAACTTCACAAAACATGTAACAATTATATTATTGTCCTACACAGTGTTGCCAACACTGTGATATGGGATGTCACCAGATGGTGTATAAAAAATCACCAGATTTTTTAACAAGCGTTATAAAAAACACGATTCAGTTTTTTAGCCAATTTCTAATATGCGTACCCACTGTTTCCTATAATTTTGAGCTAAGAATAAAATTGGAGAACGTAAATAGGAATTATAAAAAAAAAAAATGAGGGGTCATATTAATATATAATTAAAATAATAATAATAACATAATTGTACATAAACTAAAATTAACTTTACTATACACAATTGTAGACAGAATCTGGAATATCTTCGTCTTGTAATATTTCTTCCTCATTTGATCTGTATGCGTCGGCCGATTTAATTTTTTTTATCATTTCGTCATGTATTTCATAAGAATGACAGCATACATCATTTCTTTTCAATCCAGATTTAATTATGAGAATCGATGTCAACATCGGCAGTTGCATCCACGCTCAGTGGCTTGCCGCGGACAGTAAATCCGAATATTCAACAGAAATAATTATAAAATTAAATAAATCTTTCTTGTGAAGAATTCACCACAAATTTCACTAGATTTAAAAATTTCACTAAATCAAAATTTTCTTCACTAGATCATAAATAAATTCACCAGATCTGGTGAGAATTTCACCAAGTTGGTAATACTGGTCCTACATGATGTATAAATGTGAAAATAGCATTGATTTAAATAAACGCTTCATAAAATTGTTCAACATTCTAAAACTATTTGATCTATGAATTTGAAAATAATATTTTAATCGAATAAACTCTTTATAAAAATTGTAAACCCAATTTTCATTTTTTGAAAACTATTTTGCTTATGAATGTTTTCTTTCTATATTGTTTTTAAATTGTTTCAAGGTTCAAACATTTTATTGAAATGATTTGTTATATTTGATTCTTGACACTTTTGCTATCTCGCAACTCAGACGTTGTCACGCTCATTTCGCCATGCACGCACCCGATTTTTTTTTTTATTTCTTCATTATTTATTCTTTTTAATAAAAACATCTAATGAAAAATAAAAACTTACTCTACCAATAATCAGACTTCAGAAGAGAATTTTTTTAAAAATTAAAACCGAGACAGATTCTTTAATAAATGTTGTTAAAATTAGAGCAACGAACAGTTATAAATTAATTATTTAAATAAAAGGAGTGTCACCATTGGGTGAGTGATTTCTCCCCTCTAGACATTTTGACATTGCCATTATCTCTCTCTCTCTCTCTCTCTCTTAGCACATTTGATTGTTATTTATATTTTGTATACAGGTGTATATATTTGTAAAAAAAAAAATTATATGAATATTCATTTTTTACAAAAAATTGTATAATTCCAAAATCCTGGGATTTTACGTTGCTAAATAATTGAAGTCTAGGCATGTTCGTGTTCTGAGAACAATGTTACACTGTTTCCAATTCTCTTGAAACTCACTCCGCATCATGTCCCGTCCTTAACTTTGTCTCTTCAACTTTGGAAGTACTTCCAGTTATTCTGAGTGTATCTAGATAACCAGAAATATGGTATCCTTTGAAAAAATCACAAATGATGTGTTTGCATCACAATT
The DNA here is from genome assembly GCA_963662175.1 of Aradus depressus. NCBI lineage: Eukaryota > Metazoa > Arthropoda > Insecta > Hemiptera > Aradidae > Aradus > Aradus depressus. The sequence goes on along the minus strand of OY759217.1, from coordinate 5,545,934 downwards.
CTTGAGAGATTTAATCAAATTTTACTACACAAATTTTTATATTCTACGTTTTCCTTTCACTCTAATTAATCCTTTAGTCCACAGACACACCAGAATATTTTCTAAGACAACAAAGAGGATAAAAAATAGTGTCCGACCGAAGATTCGGTTTCGGTTTTGGATTCGGCCAAAAAATCTAGTTTCGGTTTCGGCCAAAAATCAGCTGAAACTTCGGCCACGCCGAAAGTCAGTTTTCGTGACTTGTCGTGCGTCGTTCGACTAACTTCGGAGGAGTTCGTGGCTTGTGAGTTGTGGTGTGGTTGTCTTACGAATACTAAAGTAATTACTTGATAGTCGTACAAATTATTTTAATCGTTGTTAAGACTGATAATTAGGTAATTCACTAAGTGCTAAATACAAGATCTCAGAAAAAAATAAATTAATCTTAAGAATATTGTGAACACAATTAAAATAGGTACTTACTTAATTAAGGAGTCTGTACTTTATATCTAATCTAAGTGTTGATTTTCACAAAGTTTACTTACAAGGGTAGGTCTTCACTTTAACATGTTTATTATTGTTGTTCATGTTAAATTGTTAATGTAACATAAATAAATAACTATTTTTGTTACATACTTCAATAATTGAGTTTCTTGTTAACTTCAGACATTCGCCCGGTTTTTTCCCGTTTTTTCGCTACATTAAATGTGCCATTTACATTGCCATTGTGCCAATACCATCTTCATCACAACTCGAACTCATTATTTTTATAAAATTGACACACAATACACTGCAATAGAGCAACTCGAAATATCTATTATTAAGTTGAACACAAAAACAACGCGATTACAAGAATCATAACAATAAAAGAATGTGAACCACATTGTGATATGACGGAGGAGACCTCTCGCGGCAGGCTGCCGAGTTAATGACTTCCCTGCCTCTTTCCCCTTCTCGCTTCACTTACCTGGCTCTTTCCCCTTGCAACGAAACTTAAACACTCGTTTTCTCTTGACTAGCTTGCTTTTTTCCCCTTGATATGCACCTCAAAATGTATGTACGTTCACCCTGAACATCATTGTACCCATAACTCAAATCCGGTAAAAAACTGACTTACCTGCCTTTTTCCCCTGACCCTTCAATTATTGTTCTTTATTTCATTTAACACGAGTTAGCTGTCTGTAGGTAGGTGTATGTGTAAAAAGTACACAAAATTTCAGTATACAATGGAAATTTTAACATGTCTAAATAAGTTTCGGTTTCGGCCGAAACTGAGACCGAGGCCGAAGATTCGGTTTCGGCTGAAAATCCTGTTTCGGTCGGCCACTAATAAAAAAAGTCTTTAGGCCGAGCATAGGGAAACATCTCGAGAACAACCCGCCGGGAAGAAGTTGCACCATCGACGGACTGCACTACATGAACCCCGCTCTCAGTGCAACTAAACCTTTCAGTAATGCTTTGTGAATCACTAGACCACGACGACTTACTTATTGACATAGTTACCAAGTTCCTATGTCAATCTCCACTCATCGCACAACTCTGAAAACTCCAACAACTATTTGCTCCAACTCTCGACTCGTCAAATTCCTTGCTTGGTATCCCACTCCTGGCAGCACCCAGCATTTCACAGCTCCTTTTCAAATTGCCTATCCAATCTACTATAGGTAGTATCAATGGCTTAGAGGTGAAGAAAACGCGCGTTATTGGACGTCTGTGGTCCCTCATGATGTTAATGGACGCTGTGGTTGGTGCCACATACAAGCACACCTTAGCCACTCTGGAACGTAAACGTATGCGTACAGTGAGACGCCAGGTTGAGCCGTTGCTGTCCCCTGGTATTATAAGGACGCCCACTAGGCGATTTTGAGTTGCGCCTCCCTCTGATCCCCTTATATCATCAATTCGAGGTGTTGGTTACACATTCATTCATTCGGAAGTTACCTCATTCATGGACACACACCATTTTTTTTTGTTTTCAATTTTAGGATCAGGAATTGTAAAACATGAAATTCCGGTGAACGATTTACATAACTGCCCCTGTACATCATAAAGCGGGGTTAGTAGTACCTATATAGAGGAGATGAATTTATGACTAGAAAGAGACTAGCGAAGAGTAGGATGGAGCGAGAGAGAGGGTAGGAGGCCATTATCTTGGTTGGGATAAGAGTAAGTAAATATGGATATATATGCGGGAGGCGCCGCTAAGGGGCTTCCTTATCTACTTAAACTGTTTGTCTGTAAGAGAGCCGTTTGTGGCTCACTCAGACTAACAGAGGAATGGTGGAGGAGGGCTCCGGCACAAATGGATCATGTGACCAGCCTGTTCCATATAGGCAAATATTCTCTGTACTATAGTGTAGAGACATAGCATTGATATCATATAAACACACGAGGAAAAAATTAATAAATCGAGGATAATAAATGTATAGAAATAATAACAAAAATAAATAACAATTTTTAAATTTTTCCCCCACATTTTTCCATCCTAATTATAAATTTTCAAATCTCTCTTCAGAAAAACACATACTGGCCTCTGATCCGAAGAATATAAAACGTATGCTCCATTTTCCTCTTCCGAATACGATGACTGCCTTATGAATACCCAACACAAGGTAGGGTAAACTTGATACGGCCCCCCTCCCCCCCTACGGTATACCTGGAAACCCCCCCCCCCCCCCTTCCCTTCAGCTTAACCCAGGTACGCCTTTGGTCAAAATTAAATACATAAAGCTTTAAATCATTTTTTTTTTTAAACAAAGAAAAATCATTTAGCCATACGGTTTTTTCTGCGAGCTATGGGGAAGTGGTGTCTCATCGCTAAATAAGAAGATTGACACGGCTGACCACGGAATCTACATTTTTTAAATATTTATATTTGTTATTTATTTATTCTTTATATTTGTTATTATTTTGTTTTCTTACTCTTTTCTATAATTCGCACATTTGTGACTTAATGAAAAGACGTAAAAACTTCCTGTATTATCGTCGTGATAAAGATACTTCCGGAAATGTTATGAAAAATATTTATCTTAATTTTATTAAATGAAAAATTGTATTTACAGTATTTTTTAATGTTTTGTACTCATAAATTTTCCAAGTATTTATTTATTCATTTCATTTTATATTTCAATAGGATTGTTAATAATAATCATATGTGAAAGGGCACCGGTAGCTCAGATTACTGAGCTCAAAAAGGTGCACGCCATTTTATGGACGGGACGTTAAGAGATGGTCCCCGAGTCAATACAATGTCAGGTACTCGTTTAAGAATCCTACCCGCGTCCAGTATGGAATATGATTTCGTAGTTAAAGCCCGGACATGATTCATAATAACCAACCAACTAATCACATATGTGTCAGACTCTAAAAGTTTATATCTGTTTATGTATCTAATTTATAAGCTTAATGTAAACATTCTTATGACGTATCTTATTACCATGCTATGTTATAAAGAAAATAAGAACATTTTCCAATTTTTGGACTTGGCCCAGTTATAAAAATTCAGTTCAAACTGAGTAGGTACCTGACAAGATTCTGTCGGAGAAGTTACCTATATTTTCGTCTCCACAGAAATTTTTCTTTTTTAATTTGACTAGTTCATAAGTTTATGAGTTATTTTTATAAATAGGTCTGAGGATTTCACAGGTTCTCAAATAAGATGTAGTCTGACCTCTCTCAGATTTTTATTAGTATTAGCTAGCCGGCTTTCGAGGTTGCCTTCATCATCAGGCACTCTATAAAATAGTTGCTAAAGTTTCGGTGTAAGAGATATCCGATAGGTTTCTGGGTTCGCCTGATGATAAGGGCAACTTCGAAAGCCGGCTAGCTAATACTAATAAAAATGGTCAGACTACATCTTATTTGACAACCTGTGAAATAATCACTTCTCACTACAACAGCCAACATCATATTAATATTAGGGCCTGATGATGGTTTAGCAACGGAAAGGGCTCACTCTACACAAACATTTTGTGTTGGAAAGGACTACATTTTTCTTTTCCAAATTTTCCAGGATATCCTCTAGAAATATTAATCTTCAAACATGCCATAACATTCAGAATTTCCATCAATATCTACACATCTGGACTTCAATTTCCATCAATACCTACACATGTGGACTTTAATTTCCTATAACTCACTTGTGCTCTCATGAGCTTGAATCTATGGAGTCTGATATGATCTTGTGCAGGTTATCTCTTGGCTACCGAACGTTCTTTTATAAGATGTGAGAACACAGTATATGAATTGCAAGAAATTATAGTTGTTACTGTTACTGTTATATTGTGTAGCACATCATTTCATATATTTACTGGACAGGAAGCAGTAAAAGTGGTAAAAGTGCAGTGTATTATAGCAGTGTTATGTTGTGTGAATCATCCTGAGTGAGAGTCCACAACGATCCCTCCCCCCTTCATCCACCAAGTAGCTCACTGCTCCTATATAGTGGGGTGTACGTGAGTAGCATTGTAAGGACAATCGTTCCTCACATTCCCTTGAGGATAAGGCCAACGCAGGATATCATAAAGCAAGGCGGAATTTCATTAGTCGGTGCCAATGAAACTGCCTAATATAGAACGTGAGTGAGCTATGGGTCAATTCAACATGAACACATCTCCTAGAGTATACTTATGTTTACGCTGCGAAGCGTACTTTTCCACAATTAATATCTGCATCTACGACAACATCACACTTGACCCTTTCTCCTCTGCCGATTCCACTGAAAATTAATGAGTGTCGTCCTTTTGGGCTTTCGAATTCACATATGAAATTTTGTGTCGATACATTCATTCTATCGGCAGTTATTAGAGTTTTTGAGTTAAGCCCCCTATTCCACCTTTTCCCTTTGGTCGATTTGGCTGAAAACCAATAGGTGTCGTCGTTAAACGGTTCTGGATCCACATATGAAATTTCGTGTGGATACATTTATTCTATCGGGAGTTATCGGGTTCACAGACACACAAACATGAAACTTCGTTGAAAATTCAGCATACAATTGTTGACCGATTACATAACTTCCCCTATACTTGGTAAATCTGAGGAAGTGAAATGATTACATGCATAACATTGCTGCTTATGAAATTCAGTAAAAATGAACAAAACATTTTTCTCTTTGGTAACGAAAGACGTGTTATGAAATTATTTCTTTGTGGTACCAGTATACAGTTGTAATTACTACCAGTCGTAATCACTTAAATTGTAGAAATTGCTTTAGCCAATTATTTTAATATTTTTCTTTACCCTGGAGCAATATTTTTTTAAATTTTTAATTAATTTTATAAGCGGGATGTTTGTGCAGGTAATCCTATTTTATTTAAAATTAAAAAAACAGGATATCTCTTGTCATAAGTACTTTTTTTTTCAAATAAAAATGCAAGGCAGTACTGATCTATGCATCCTTACTGTGGCTCAGTGCCACCCCAGACTGATCTATGTTATTATCTATTAAATGTTTGAAAAAATTGTTTTTCGGGGTTTTTCACGATAATTTTTTAAAGAAGCATTTCCGTTCAGGTGTATATATACATTTTACTTCCCCTAGGTATACAAAGTATAGGGGAAGTTATGTAATCGGTCATAAATCCGATGTTGAGTTTTCAACGGAATTTCTTTATTCCGACCTCCTAATTCCAAAAATGAAAAAAAAAACATACTGCTGTCGGTGTATGTGTCCCTGATCATAATAACTCCCGATAGAATGAATGTATCGACATGAATTTTTATACTTGAAATCAAAATCCCATAAGATTGGCACCTATTAATTTTCCAAATTATTTCTAAGTGATGTGGCTCTAACAGGACTTTCTTTTACCAAACACTTTAGTACAAATCACTCTCACTCCCCATCCATTCTGTCAAACCCCTTTCATATTGGCATTATTGGATCAATGAAAGTCATTCTAAGAATCACGTCATATAGCCTGTAATGGCCGTGCGAAGTGAATTTGAGAGGAGGGAAAGTGGTCTGTAAAAAGGTGGTTGGTATAAGAAAACCCTCTTATGGCCACGTCACATAATTTTGGAAATTGCAATGTTTGATTTATTCAGTAGTTCCTTTTAACTTGGTCCTATTCCTTTGGAAGTAAATGACCCTACCTAGATGAGTACGCTAACAAACGTCTATTTATACAAAGTTTGAACCATAATAGCTCGTATTATTTGTGTTTGATATGAAAATTTGTTATTGATTCTGTACGTAGTCATTTTCCTTTCGTTTTTACTATTCACTTTGATAGGTACCCCTGGTAAGATCCGCGCAGGACTGCATGGACCCTTCCCATAGGGCAATCACTTTAATTTTAAATAGTAGAATTTAAATAGTTGACCACTATCGATAATACGATACTATCGGTGGGAAACTATCGATAGTATCGATAATTCGGTAAGTTGCCGCTTTTAATTCAAAATACTTTCCAATTCCAATATGATATCATAATATGATTATTTTAATTATTAAGTTGGCAAAAATATTAACAAATTAATTAAAGTTCAAAAACACTTATTGTAAATAATCAAAAAACAATGAAGTAGGTACAATGGCATTAGATTCAACAATTTTTATTATAATCAACAACTTTTATAAAACAATATCAAAAAATGATTACCAATTGACGAAAAATATTTGTAAAACTTTATGGAACAGTAGGCAGCGATGCAGCTTCTGCAGTGGGTTGTTTGGTCTTGGGTGCCGGTTTATAAGTTTGGTGGCGTCTCAAGAGGTGATCCCTTAAATTGGATGTGTTGCAACTAGTTTTGAATAAAACTTTGCACAAAGTACATTTAGCACTTTTCCCATCATTAAAGTAAAAGTTCTGAAATAAATGTCTTCAAAACGTATCCCCTTTAATGAAGACAAATGCATATCGATTCATAGTACTATCGACTATCGCCCTTCCCTACTAATTTCCAATGTTTGATCAGCTTCTAATTAAATATATGTTAAAAATATATTATTATTATTATTATTCAATAAGTTTATTTGCATTTCAATTAATAAATATTAATTATTTTTTTTTATTCTTGGCATTTTGTCTAAGGGTGTTAAGGATGCCTGATTAGGGTCCCCAGGAAGGGCAGAGATGCCAGAGCCAGATACCCATCCTAGAGGGGTCCTCGCAGGATAATTTTAATGCGCACATATTTATAATATAGGTGGACATTGCTGTGTCGTTCTTATGGGGTCCTGAATGTACCTAGAAAATTTTGCATGGATATATTCATTCTACTGGGTGCTATCGTGTTCACAGACACACAGAGAGACGTATTTTACTTCTCTAGCCTCACGAAGTATTGGGGAAGTTATGTAATCGGACAGAAATCCGATGTTGAATTTTCAACGAAATTTCAAGTTTTCCATCTCTAGATTCCAAAATTGAAAAAAAAAAAATTCTTTATGTCTGTTTGGCTGTGTGTCTGTGTACATGATAACACCCTAAATGTATCGATACAAATGTTTATATGTGTATTCAGAACCCATATATGGACGATACCTGTCGATTATCAGCCAAATCGGGTAATGGAAAGAGGGGGTAAGGGGCGGCTTAACACACAAACCCCATTAGCTTATATACGTATACAAGGGACTAAGAAAAATACATCGTTATATCCGGAACCAAACTGTTAAACCTACATACAAATGGGCTTGTTAGTGAAAAAAAAGATGTTTTCCAATGATCATAACGAGAAAGTTTACATATTTTTATTTACTTTTTAAAATTTACATAAAATTTACTTACATACATTTGTAACTGTATACATAAATTATGTATAAACATGATTACATATGTATTAACTTTCCACAAAAAAATCAGCTATTTTAGTTTGCTTGCTTTTATGGTTATGAAGTTCCGAAGTCACGATCCGTACGGAGGCAAAGGAAAGACTAATCTGAAACTAGGAATATACACACTAGAAGGGAAGAAGGCAGTTCGAGGAATATTCTACAAGGGGGAAATTGTATGTTTGGAAATGGAATGACTCATTGCGCTCGGAAAGAGTAAACAAGAACCCTGTTTAAAAACCTTTTCTGTAATGTTCGTATTTTTCATCCGTTCAAAACTCTCACTGTTTTACCCAATTATGTATGTATGTGCATATGAACATACATATTATATTGTTATAACGGAATGAAAAAACAACTTTTTCTTATGTTTTAGATATCGTTATACCTAACATCGTTATATCCGGATTTATTTCTTCACTTTTAACCCTAGAGCGGGTGCAAAGGTAAAAGTAACACCGGCGGTGGCAATTATCTATCAGAAACAGTGCAATAAAATGATAATATTAGTTCATATTACGGTTTGACGTATTTTAATACTTGGCTTGTTAAAAAAAACACTTAATATGAATAATTATTTAATTATGAAAAAACAAAAACAGCTTGAACTTAAAGAAAAAGGAACATTAGAATAATTGCTGTAGCAGGAACTATTAAAAATTAATTTCCTTATAAAAATATTTACATAAAATAACTTATTGTAAAATAAAAGTAAATTGCACAAAAGGCAGATATTAAGGAGCTTTAGAATAATTGCTGGAGCAGGAACTTTCAAAAATTAACATAAACCTTACATAAATGTTTACAAAAAAAAAAAACCTATTGTAAAATAAGTGAATTGCACGAAAGGCAGATATTAAGGAACTTTAGAATAATTGCTGGAGCAGGAACTTTTAAAAATTAACATAAACCTTACATAAATGTTTACAAAAAAAAAAAACCTATTGTAAAATAAGTGAATTGCACGAAAGGCAAATATTTTTGGAATGCTCCAAACAGATGAACTTGGAACACATTTGACACATATATTTGGTAACTCTGTTTCTTTTTTCACAACGACAAGTATCACATCTTCGTCTTTTGCTGCCATGAGGTACATTATAATGGGGGCGCCTTTCAGAATGTAACATTTCCAATAAACAAATGTACGTATTGAATTTAATTAATTTATGCACTATTTGGGCAATTTAAACAATATATAGTATATTCACTTAGCTTCTCCTGAATCAGACATATTAGCTAAGGTTTGAAAAATAAATGAACGCCACTGTACCACTGTCAGAAACTGATGTGTAAAGATAATGACGTGGCTTTCCTGTGTTTACATGCCGGCTTTGCACACTTACTGTAAACAACGGAGGCCCCACCTCTTGGGATCAATGTCTACAACTAGTTTACTTCCAATACCAATTGTTCCCATCTCTTTCTAGTGAGAGTTTCATAATTTGAATTCTTTCGTGCTAAGTTGGTGAATTGGCCCACTATGCGGCCCCCTCTAGCTGTAGAGTCTTCGTTACGTCGAAGAACAACAGTCATCAACGTTGTTTTATTCAGTGCTATTACAACAATAGGTCTTACAAAATAAGGCCCGTGCGGGACTACAGCGTAGAGCTTGAGTCGCATGGTGTGAGGGTTCGAATCCTGTCCTTGAGAGTGTTTTGTTATCTTAAATAGTTTTTCCTCCCAGGCCCATGGATGTTGTAAGTAACTGGTATATTTAGCACCGTTAGAGAGATATGGCGAATATGCATCAAATATATAATAGGATCAAAAAAAATAGTTTCTTATCAATAACGATAGTATGCAAGTTTGTTGAAAAAAAAACATATTTTATTCACATGATAAAATTATGTTATCATTATTTATAATATTTCACAAATATTTCTTTTTGTTAAAATGTTCGTCAATACACACACAAACTGGGGGGCGCCGGTAGCTCAGTTGTATGCGTGCTTGCCTTCTGAGCTCAAGATCGTGGGTTCGAAACACGGCCCTTAGTTTATTTTATCTGGGAGGTAAAATAAACTTAAGCAGGCCGTTCTTCATGATTGGATGCTAAGCGATGGTCCCGAGCCTGTGCGATGTCAAGTACTCGTTAAAGACCCCTGGCCCTAGGTGAATAAAAATTTAGGGTAGGCAGAATTTCGGACTCCCACAGTAGAGTCGGGCTCATGTCCACCAGAGTGATAAAGGAGCGGCTCTGGTAGTAGGCGATATGACCTCGTAGTTGAAGCCCGGGCGTGAGTCATAATAACTATCTATTATATAGATACAATTTATAACAGTCTGTTTATATTTGTATTTCTGTCCGCTTCTGCGATACCGTCGTTGTTCGCTACAGCTTGAAGTTAGTTATTAACAGTAAATAAAATAGGTACATAAAACAGTTGTACATATATTTTTGGTAATAAATCATTTATTTACTTCAGGTACATTATAATGTTGAGAGAAATAATTATTTCTGACAACTTCTTCATCAATAAGGTCATTATTTTCTTCTCTCTTTCTTTTTAATACATTTTTCATATTTGTTATTTTTTCTTGGAGTTCAGTGGAGATACCTCTTCCATTAGTGTTGCTACGACGTTCAATCTGATCATGTATCACCTCATTAGCAAGTTCTCTTAGGAATGACCGACGTGATTTAGAAACATTGCGATTTCCGACGTAGAGTACTCTAGCGTTTATCGCTGCCACATTCAACAACGAATAAAATACTGTCATCGGCCAACGATTTGATTTGCGAGACACGTTGTATGTTTCAGTCATTTGATCTACTACATCAACGCCAGCTTTAGTATCATTATAAAAAGTTATAATAGATGGTTTTTTATGGTCACCGCTTGTAGGATCTATTTCATCGTCGTCATGAAGATTGGATATGAGTAGTACATTTTTCCCTGTTTCAGGCACGTATGAAACTAACGTGGAATCCTCGGTGAAGCCAAACATAGAAGAGAGCAAACTCACCGATTTTTTACATATTTTAATTCTTGTGGGATCTGGGGTTTATTTTTTTTTAACGTTCCTACAACAGTCAATCTCTTTTCTGCAAGATCTTTGATCAAATTATAATCGGTGAACCAATTATCCATAGTTATGTTACGTCCAGTGTTATATATTGGTCGGGCGAGCCTTTTTACAACGTCTTTTGGACTGTTGCTTAATTCAAACATCCCACGTTGTTGCTTTCCTGGATAAATTTCCATGTTGTAAGTGTAGTAAAGTTTTGCGTCTACCAAACTATAAATTTTAATTCCATATTTTCTAGGTTTGGAAGGTATGTATTGTCTAAATATACACCTACCCCTAAATCCTACAAGCATTTCATCAATGGTAGTGTTCGCACCAAGAGAATATGATGCCTGAGAGTTGGCAACAAAACATTCAAACAGCTCTCTAATAGCTGTAATTCGGTCTGATTGTATTCTTTCCTTCCTCGTCTCTCGATCATCAAACCTTAGGCACCGTAAAAGAAAAGAAAATCGTTTTAATGTCATTGTCACCCTGAATTTATCTAATCCATCTCCGTGGCAATCCCACAATTCTTCTAGATTGAGCCTGTTTGCTTTATATACACCAGCAAGATACAATAGCCCAATTAATGCTTTAATTTCTATTTCATCCGTTAGGGGAGCATCCCTTTCTCTAGTAAATGACCTCTGAATAAATCCTATATATTGATTCGTATATTTGACGATAAGGGTAATCATTGATCCATCAAAAAGTAAATTCCATGTATGGAGTACACCGGTCACATTTCTAGCTCTAGCTTTTACTCCTGGTAGTTGAACGAGAATGTTTCTACTAGCTTTTTTTTTCCTGATGTTAAAAGGAGTTTTCTTCCACTCTATAACTTCTTGGATTTTTTTGTTTTGTTTAACTGTGGCTATGTAGAAGCCTTCTCTTTCGTTAGAATCTTCTGGTTCTGAATCCATGTCGTCTTCCTCTGTCTCTGAGTCTCCTTCACGTTCCTCTAGACAAATAGATGCATCTGTCTCACATTCTCCATCGGAAACGTCTGATTCCACATCACTTTTTTCTTGTAGGAGTTGGTGAAGTCGCTCGATGTCTTTTGGACATTCAAAATTGAATGAAGTGTTAGTGTTCATCCTAGAAAAAAAAAATCACATAAATAGTCGCAATTATCTCTGAGATTATATGCAGTTCTGATGGTGGAAATCATTTATACTAATAAATTTTCCTAGCCACGCATATTTATTTCTCATACAGAAATTAACTAAGTGAAAAATTTTAAAATATAAACAAATTGTAATACTTACGTCATCAGGCGCAATTATCCCACAGATAAAAATGCCCTCCACTCTTCGCATGTAGACCTCAAAACAGATGTAATGACACTGAACGGTAGTAGAGGGGTTGAGCTAGGAGGATACAAGAAGGGGCGTGGCCAAACTACTACCCGTTTAAGTTTTAATAATCATAAAGCCAAAAATATTATCTGTGAGATATTTAGGCCGCTCCAGGGTTAAATAGCAAACCAAACTAGATACGAGTTTTACATCGTTATATCCGGAAAATCGTTATATTAGGAATCGTTATAAAAGGATTTTACTGTATTTACTTTAAAAATCCCAGAAGGACTATAGCTGATAAGTTTCTGCAAAAACGGACTAAGAGAAGCAGGGGATCGAAGACTCAACTTAAAAACCCCAACAAGTGCCGATGTAATGAATGTACGAGTATTGATACGAAACATAACATGTGGTTTCAGAAGCCGCTATGTAAGTCAACTAACGATTTTAGTTTAAACGGCCGATTGGTTTTAGAGGGATAGCAAAAAAAAATTTTTTTTTTTTCATTTTTGGAATTAGGAGATTGGAAAACACGATATTCGGCGGAAAACTCGACATCGAATTTCAGACCGATTACATAACTTGCTCTGTACATTGTGTAGCTAGAGAACTAAAAACATTGTTTGTGTGGACACGGATTTAGCTGTGTGAGGAAACCCTCTGGAGATGAGATGCGTTACTGATGAATGTATGACAGGAGGTCCAACAGAAGACTGTTGTCTGTCCCTCAGGCGGCAGCGTATCGAATCCTTGTTCTCTCCTCGATCGACTGAATCCAATCCGCCGCTTTGGGGTTCCTCTCAGCCCACTCACCTGGTTTTTTTTTTGCTCCTACTACCCCTCCTTAAGGCCTGACTCCCAGGCCAACGTTCCATTGTTGTGGTATTCATTGGAGAACTCCCAATGTAGGGATGGACAAAAGCGCTATTTCTTTTTAGCAGCTACCACAATGTTTCTGCTATTTTTAAATAACAGTTATAAATAACAGATCAAACTGCTATTTTATAACTTCAAAAATATTTGTTATTTTATTGAGCTGAGTTTACGAAGCTCTTTCTTAGGCGACTCATGTATTTCGTTGTACTCGTACTCCTCCTAAACCCCTTTACCGATCACATTGAAATTTGCCACGATGGTAGTGGACACATACCACGGAGGAGTAATCACCGAAAAACGAAATCCTCATTGAAATCAATTGAGAGACAAAATTCTCTCGCAAAATAGAATTTTTCTATTTCAAATGTAAAAAAAAAATCCCTACAGGTCCATCCAGTGATCACAAACCGGTTCATGGGCCCAATTTCAAATGCACTACTTGTATGTTAACCGACCACATTAACAGTATGATTCAATAAATTTAGGCTGACTCAACTCAGTTTTTGCAAACAGCAGAATGTATTGCACACCTAGTAATATCTGTAGCCGGGATCGGAGACTTCAGTTACTCCATCTGGTTGTCTCCCTTTTCATAGAAGCCGTTACGTATGGTCTTGGAAATAAGACTATTTCCTGTATATCACAGTAATATTTTTGTATTATTTCACGTTTCTCTAGACAACATGAATCATAAGCGCAAAAAAATCGATAAATTTACAGGATTTGCTTACACTAATAATCTTTTTACACACTCTCCCCACCCCTTTCAAACTGATTCCAAACTGGTGTTACTGGGTATAAAAAAGTACTCTACAACAGCAGTTTCATTGTTAGTTAGATATTAAGACTCATGCCCGGGCTTTAACTACGAGGACATATCGCCTATTACCTGAGCGCTCTTTCGTCGCTCTGGTAGACAGGACTCTACTGTGGCAGTCCTAAATTTTTATTCACGGGGTTTTTAACGAGTAACTGTCATCGTGCAGACTCGGACTTAGGACGGCGTACTCAAGCTTTTACCAACACCCAAATAAGAAACCTAAGGGCCTCAGTCGGGTTTCGAACCCGCGATTTTGAGCTCAGGAAGCAAGCACGTTATCTCTGAGCTACCGAAGCACAGAGTATTTCTGAGAGTGACTTTCTTCAGTAATACCAGTTTGAAAGAAATCTGAAAGAGAGGGGGGAAATGTAAAACTAGGGGGACCTATAAGAAAACCTGTCAACTCAGATATTCTTTTTATATTCTTTATTTTTAATAGTTTTTAATCGAAAACCTATCAATAAAAAAAATTGTAATGGTTGCCATTATTTTCAATTTCAACATTACTTTGAACAGAATGTAATCTTGGTCACGCATTATTTAAAATCTGATGGTATTTTGGTAATTCAACATTTAATAAGAACCATTTTTTATGAACCAATTTGATGTGGTTACTACAGTCTTATTTATACCAACCACTTTTGTTCAAACAACTCTCCCTTACCCTCCCCCTTTTCAAATGTATTTCATACTGCCATTACTAGGAATAAGAAAGTCACCCTTATAATTACACAGAACTATGAAACAACCAAAACTGCTGACGCCAACACATTACATTCGTCGAGGAGGGAGAGAGACGAAGTGTGACATCAACAAAAGTGGCGGTTGTAGTCGTATCACATATTTAGTAATTTAAGTAGCAGTCTGCTACTGTTGTAGGAGAATAACAGTTAAAAAATAGCAGAAACAAATAAGAAGCGGAGTGTGGCGGAGGGCCCTCTACCTACCTGAGAGCAGCACCTGCCTTCCTAGACCCCATTCTTCGGTCTCCTCTTCAATCTTTACACACCAAATGAACTGGAATTAATTTGGTCTATTTCTAAAGCGGTTGTCTAAGTTTTCATTGTGTATAAAACCACAGTTGTTGCCGAAAGATGAGGGAAAAACATTGAGAAGGAAGCTGCGACGGATCCAATCCTGTCTTCTTCATCGTTACAAAGACAACATGAAACAAAGAGACTTTTTTTGTAAACTATAGTAGAATTAGAAATTTCCTAAATTAACGACAACGAAGAGGGGAAATGAGTTGCGTCTCCCTCCTCTGATCCATCCAGTCTGTCAAGAGATGTCTAATGAGATTATCGATACACATACTGTATTTCATACAGTTATTAAAGTTTGTTGGCAGTTATATAAGTCGTTAATGTTAAGCTCTGTCCCCCCTAATCCCCCGTTGATCGATTTCGCTAAAAATAATAGATGTCGTTTTTATAGGATTCTCAATAAAAAATATAAAGTTCGTGTCGTTATTCTTTTTTCAGACACACACCCATATATAAGCCATCTAACATCAAGCGTATCCAGTCCTTCCAATCCAAAGTACTAAGAACAATTGTCGATGCACCCTTCTATGTGTCCAACCTTACCCTCCATAATGACCTTAAAGTTCCCTATGTTATTGACCTCATCAAGTCCCGCTTCTCCAAATTCCACTCTAACCTTTCTTCCCATGTGTAAATCCAGCTGCTCGACTCTTGTCATCCCATTCCCATACAGATAATCCCCCCCGAAGACTGAGGCGGCGCTGGCCGAGAGACCTGCTACTGTAGCAAAAATATTTAGGGAGTGCCGGTGATGACCAGCTTCTCGAGGGGTTTCGAGTTGAAGGGTTTTCATGTTCATTTTATTATATCAATATTATTATTTTATTCTTATGTTTATGTTTATTATAATTTAAATTAAATATTTTCTCTTTGTTTTGTACATATTATATTATTTGCAGAGTTCTTATTATTATTATTTTTTTTTTTCTCTATTATTATTTTGTACACAATCATATTCTTTCGATGTATATATATATATTTTTTTTTTTTCTTTTATTTTATTTTTTCTCTCTTTCTTTTAATGTTTTGTCTTTCATCAAATTTACTCATGGTGTATACCGATTGTAAATATTCAAAATAAAGAATTAAAAAAAAAAAAACACCCATACAGACATTTTTGAAATGTAACTTCGTTACTTAGTTTTGAAGTAGATGCAGCGTTTTCCCCCTCCAAAACGCAAACGAAAAATCGTAACATTCTTGACGCGCATTGAGCAGCTGCGCATACTTGTGTGCACCTTTCACTTTTGATGCTTTAATACAAATCAGGATATAATGGGGGGTTAAAGCAGAATCCCCCCCCCCCCCCCCCCCCAATCCAGAGGATCATAAGTCAGTTTCGTTAAGGATAAAGAAATATGCACGTTAAATTGGGAAAGACGTTCTAGTGATGCACGAAGCACCTTGACAGACTAAAATGACGTCATTCGTTTACAAACTCAGACTGTTACTCAACCTGTCAACGAAATCCCATCATGGCCCAGAGTCAAATGTACAAAACACCTAAATAATTAATTTATCAATGGGTCAATCTATATCATATTTATAATAATATCTTTAAGGCAATATCTATAACTTAATAAATTAATGTAACCTTAACTGTAAATAAAAATTGTTACCAAAATATTATATGATTAAAAAAAATTACTGAATTAAATTATTCCCTACCCTGTACCAATGTTAATAAAAATAGTTGAAATAAAAATTTAGTCTATTAGGACAAAGAGAAACTGAAACCAGAGGTTACACTTCAAACCTGTGTACTAACTGAATACACACTTTTTTTTCTAGAATCAGGGGTCAGAAAACATGAAATTCTAGAGAAAACTAAACATGGAATTTCTTACCGCTTACATAACAGCTCCTATACTTGGAATAGCTAAAGAAGTTGATTTTTCCGACATTTTTTCCAGAGGTGTCTTCTTTTTTATTTTTTGACAATATAAAAGAAGAAAAAATGCCAGAAAAAATCAACATTTCATCATCCCAGAGAAGTTTAAGAAACACAAAACTGGAGAAGTAAAAACGACTACCCCTAAAGATATCCTACAGGGTTTGATAGAAGGAGAGACTTGTTTGGTTTGGGTAGTGACTTAGTGACAATGGAAGGGTAGACTGTGTGAAGGTAAGTCTTGCCAAGGAGTCAGGATCACGTCCCAGAGAGAGCACATCCTCTGCAAGAAGTCCACACTAGACAATACAGCATGTGTTGGAGTGTGTTCCCAGTCCACCCTGAAAGGACCCTCACTTTGTCATTGTTTGTCCTAAGTCTCCAGAGGACCAGCCCATGACTCTTATATATTTTTTTTTAAGGTACTGTTTGAAAGTAAAACTTGAAAGTCAGTACAATAAACAAGAATTAGTTGATTTTGTGTTTTGGAATTGTAAAAACGTTAAAGATGTATTGATGTGTGCAGAAGGAAGTCGAGGTTCTGTCGTGTAAAAGAAAATTCATTTGACCAACATTTCGAAAACTATTTATTTTCTTTTTCAGGGCCTACAGAATATAAACAAACAAATTAGACATTATGGACAATGATGTAAACAGATACTTTATAATAATTTGAAAAAGAGATGGAAACAACTTTTTTAACATAAATGAAAGAGAGAAAAATAATAATAATAAATAAATAAAAAATAAAAATAAATACAAATTTTGAAAATAGTAATAAAATAACGTATATAAAACAATATATAGGTATCTCTCTAAATAACTAATAAATAAAAATTACCTTATAATGACTTGAGTGGATGTTTACGGTGACGGTGTTGTGTTTGGGTCCAGTATAGTTGTGTCGTGTATGTAAAGGTCGAGGGCTACCTGAGTTTACCTACGTGACCCTCGGTGGAGGGGGTGTTGCGTGCAATGTAACCAACTCAAGTCAAAAATATATAAAATAATTTAAAAAAAAATTAAATTAAGACAAAACACAACCAACCAATAAATATATATATATATATGTTTTTTTTTTTTTTTTTTTTCCTTTAAATAAACATATGTAGATTAATAGTAACAATAATCCTAATAACATCTTAGTATAAAATTTGTTTGAAAAATACATAGCACATGTTGTGTGTTACGTTTTGGTGGAGCTAACTTCCTTTTTTGTTTATTATGTTACAGTAACTGTTGTTTAGGGGCGGTGTGTCTGTTTTCTCGTTTACCATGGTATTGTCCTGTACTGTATGTATTACCTCCAGAATGTACCTCTTGTACCAGTTTGTCTCATTGCCTAGTATACTTGTGTTGTTAAGAGTGTTCTTGTTCTATGTGATTAAAAGTTAAACACGTGTAACATTTTGTTAGCCTTTAATATTAATTTTTTCATATTTTTTTGAAGTTTAATAATACAAAAAAAGTGTCAAAGACACTAAGTGGTTCACCCTCTCTTCGAGTGAGGATGAAACCCAATGTTTCGAAGCCAGAAAAATGCAATAACTTTGATGTTCCGTATTCTAACCTAACCAGCAGACAAAGTGATATTACGAATATGGACAGTGGACATCCAGCGGAGACAGGTGAGATGCCTATTTCATTGTTACCTGCCAAAAGGCAGCTCATTTCAGACACATCGATGTTAGTAGACGCTAGCCAAGTGACCTCTGTTAACAGAGCCACCTCCCAGGAGCCTCAACTAAAGCGAAACAGATACACTCTACATATCAAACCCACACCTACACCAACACACAATCGGTATGAGCCACTGCTCACTCTCCAGGACGAACAGGAGACAACACAACCGACAAAACCGGACGCACAGACTACCCCTAACAGACTGACCAAGATCCCTCCTATCTTTCTTTGTGAGGCTGATAACTATCAACTGGTTATTACCGAGTTGAAAAGTTTGATTTGTTCACCTTTTGAAACCAAACAGTGCAACAAAAAAATTAAGATCAGCCTCACAACGACTGACGACTACCGCAAGGTGACACAATTTTATGACGAGAACAAAGTAAAATACTACACCTTCGTTAACCCCGAGGACAGGAAACTCTCCGTAATTATACGGGGAGTTCCTTACTCACTAACAGAGACAGAAATAACCGACGAACTGACCCCGACTTATCCTATTATAAAAGTGACCCGCATCTTGAACCACGACAGACGTCCCACACCTCTCTGTGCAGTTGAGCTGGAAAACAACTCATCTGGAGAGGCCATATTCCAGCTGACGCGGCTCTATTATACAGTCGTCAAAGTGGAGCCACGCCGACGTTCCAGCAGAGCCGTGCAGTGCACGAACTGTCAGTCTTTTGGCCATACCAAAAACTTTTGCCGACTGGACCCCAAGTGTGTGAAGTGCGGGGGAGACCACCACTTCACAGCATGCCCCTCCAGACAGAAGAAGATAGACTCTCCCAAGTGCGCCAACTGCCAGGGCAACCATCCAGCCAGCTACAGAGGTTGTGCATCATACAAGACCTACATAGACAGAACTACCAGACAGAGACAACCTAAACATCAAGACCCAGTAACCCCCAGTGTACCACCCAAAGGACAGCCCCCAAGACAGACCCCCGACGGACCGAACTGCTGGTTCGACCAAAGTAGACCCCGACCCTTCCAACCTCGACCTCAACCTAACTTACCCAGCAGCCAAGACACCCAACCAGCTAACGACATGACTGACCTCACCAACACTGTACTCACCTTTCTTAAACCATTCATCCCTATCATAAAGTCATTTTTATCTAACCTCCTCACCCAAGTATTTTCATTTAACAATGGTGGACCCTAACTTAAATATTTTTCAAAATTTATCCATCCTTAACTGGAACGCTGACGGTATAAAAAACAGACGAACGATTCTCTCGGACTTCCTAACTCGCTACAACATCGACATCATTTGTATCACAGAAACTCACCTCTATAATACCGACAAATTCAAGTTAAAAGGGTACACCATATACAGACAAGACAGACAAACCAGATTTGGAGGCGTCGCTGTTTGTATAAAAAAGAACCTCGTACACTCTCAGCTTCTCTTACCCACACTCCAACAGCTGGAAGCCGCTGGGGCCACACTCACACTCAACAACAACAGAACACTTAACATAATTTCAGCATATCACCGACCAGGCATCAGAATACACCAGACGGACTTCGAACACATATTCACTGGGGGGCCGACCATATTACTAGGTGACTTAAATAGTAAAAATACAATTTGGGGATGTAGACGGACAAACAACAACGGGACAAGACTCTTAAACATAATTAACAATTTAGGCGTACAGATATCAGCACCAGACGAACCGACATTTTACCCTACACAACAGAGATACCTTCCAGACATCTTGGACATTGGACTCGTTCAAAATTTTACATTGCCCCTTTATCACGAACCACTGACAGAACTCGACTCAGACCATCTTCCAGTCATATGTACCTTCAGAGTGAACCCGAAACAGACAGAATATCTCCCAAGACTCATAAAAGGGAAAATTGACTGGGAAGTATTTAGATGGGAGATGGACAAAAACATAGACATCCCTTTGCATTACGACAATACTGAAGACATAGACGACTCATTGAAAGATTTCACTGAAGCTATTTACATCTCGGTACACAACTCAACACATAATCACTACAAGGATCAACGTATCATCCGACTAAATAAGACCCCTACACGAATACTTGACATGATACACGACAAAAATACACTCCGTAAACACTGGCAACGAACACGTGACCCACAAGAGAAGCGAGAGCTGAACCGACTGACGAGACAAATACGATGGGAACTGGACAATGACAGAATCAACAGATACCGACAATACACCAGCGATTTTACGCCTGGAGACAGCAACCTTTGGAAGGAAACACGACGCCTCCTCAGACAAGATCCCGGCCTCCCGCCCCTGACACACGGACAGAATACTGTGACAACAGACAAGGACAAGAGAGAGCTAGTGGCTCAGCACCTTGAACTGAAATTCAGAACCCATGACACACAAGATCACGAAACACTCCACACAGTCCACGAATTTCTTTCCACCCCACTCCACACCGCAGAACCACACATACAGTACACGAACCCGTCAGAAATTACACTATACATCCGGAGACTCCCCAACAAGAAGGCCCCCGGTGAAGACCTCATCCCCAACATCGTCCTCAAGAACCTGCCTCCAAGAAGCATCGCTTATCTTACAGGGCTGTTCAATGGCTGCTTAAGAAGAGGATACTTCCCTGACGCTTGGAAGAATGCACTCGTGGTTGTCTTTCATAAGCACGGCAAGCCGAAACAAGACCCCAACAGCTACAGGCCGATAAGCCTTCTAAATTCATTGTCCAAGGTTTTTGAAAAGATAATATCCAAAAGGCTTACTCAGTACCTGGAAAACACCATACCGTCCCACCAATTTGGCTTCAAAGCCAAACACTCTGCGGTCCAGCAGCTACAACGGGTGACAGAAACGATTGTCCACGGCTTCGAGGCGAAGAAGTACACCACCGCCGTATTCTTGGATGTAGCCGCAGCCTTTGACACCGTTTGGCATCAGGGGCTGTTGTACAAACTAAAGAAAAGCCTGGCACCCAAATACATCGTTGGTCTTATATCATCTTTTCTCCATGGCAGGACGTTCCAGGTGAGAGTCAGTAACGCACTGAGCACCAAGAGAAGGATTACAGCTGGGGTCCCTCAAGGTGCTATTCTGAGCCCCCTCCTTTTTAATTTGTACACACAAGACATCCCCGAAACTCCCACTGCGACATTAGCCACGTATGCAGATGATACAATGATCGCATGTCAGCATAGTGTCCTCTCCGTCGCCATTGAACAGCTCCAGGAAGCCCTGACAGAAGTTTCCCTCTGGTTTTCGAAATGGAGACTCCAACTCAATGTAGGGAAGACTGAAGCTAAAATCTTCGCTCTCCGCAGATTCTCCATAGAGGAACAACGTCAGCTGCAAATTGATGACCTCCCAATTCTCTGGAATCCTAAGGACCAGGGTGTGCGCTATCTTGGAGTACTTTTAGATACACGACTCACATGGAAACTACACATTAACAGAAAACTACAGCTAGCATATTCACGACTTAACACCCTCTACCCTCTCATAAACAGAAACACGCCACTTAAACACACCTGTACTATTCTGCTATACAAGACACTCCTACTTCCACTTCTAACATACGCCTGTCCAGTCTGGATCGGTACCAGCAACACTAACATGAAACGACTACAAACATTTCAGAATAAAGTACTCCGAATAGCAACAAACGCACCCTGGTTTGTGGGGAATCACAAAATCCACGAAGAATTGGGTGTTCCTCTTTTTGCAGCTCACATCGAGAAACTAGTGAAGAATCACCACGAAGCCCTTGTGCATTGTTCGGGGGCTGTACACTACAGTCTAGGAGCGCCTACACCTGGGAGGCGACTCAAACAAAGACTGTACCAGGACTTTCTATTTTAAATCCTTTATTTTATATATTTGTGTATAGCACCTTTTTTTGCTGGTCCAAATAAATATTATTTTTTTTTTTTTTTTTTTTTTTTGTTCTATGTGATGTTTTACAAGTGAGCTGCAATTGTCTATGTTTTTTGTGTCCGAATGTCCATAATGTCTAATTTGTTTGTTTATATTCTGTAGGCCCTAAAGAAGAAAATAAATAGTTTTCGAAACGTTGGCCAAATTTTGAATTTTCATTTACACGACATAACCTCGAATTCCTTCTACATTGAAAAGATACTGTCGACTCTATTAATCAGTATGTATTGATGTATTGTTAGTACCTTACCTTAAGTAGGACGCCAATAGTCCCGATTCTCAACTGCATCGCTCGTACTTTTAAATAGCACAGTTAATTTGTACTTTCTCGTTTTCATATTTTAAGGTTAATAAAAGTATTTGTCAAATAAATAAAATACGTCTTTCCACTGATTTATTTCCAACCAAAACAGTTTTTCTACCGAACTTGGACTTCAGTGGCAAATACAACCCGTACAGTGTGGAGTCTAACGAAACCGATTGGGATCTGTTACTGATGATGACGCAGTAAAGTAATTATCTTCCTGTTGAAGAAAACGTAAAGGGCTGAGTGCGTGGTAACTCTTCACATGAGTTTCCCAACGTAAAGGGCTAAGTGCGTGGTAACTCTTCACACGAGTTTCCCAACGTCATAGACAGTTATTTGAGCACAACCTTTGTCTCTTGCTATCCCCCCTGCCTTCTCGCCCCGCCAATCACTGTCCAGCAGTGGAGGCAGGCCAAGAAGGAGGAGAGTTGAAGATAAGAGGATTACATGAGGGGAGAAACTGGTCATCACCGGCACTCCCTAAATATTTTTGCTACAGTAGCAGGTCTCTAGGCTCAGTCTTCCGGGGGGGGGGGGGGGGGGGGGATTATCTGGATGGGAATGGGATGACAGAAACAATTGTCAATTAGTTTTAGAGAAAGAGCAAACATTTAAGTGAATAATTGGTTCTGGGGAAGTATATTGCTGGTGATTCACATACGATTTTATATTTTTTATTTAACTTTATGAATGTTATTATATGTATTAACAATAATGGATAAGGGTGGAGACTGGGCACACACTTTACGAGGGTAGGTTACCGTAGCCTCCAGCCACAGCTGGTATAACTAACTATTCTTAATGGACAGAGATAGCGCTTCTGACCCCACTTTATTTTGCTATACTAGCCCGGTCGTTTAGATCCTATGTTGATTGTCCCCTCGGAAAATATAGCTTTTTGAAGTTTAATAAAGCTCCAATGGTGCTTATACGTGATGTCATTGAAACTGTATCAAACACAGGCAAGCGCCGGGCGAATTAAACAACTAAGTAGCCACTCTCCCTCTGAAACAAATTAACCAATTAATGACGTTATTTGGTGAAGAAACGTAGGCAGACAAATTAGGCGGCCTCGCGCCTACAGGAGCAATGGAAGGGCACGCTGGTAGTAGGCGATATGTCCTCAAAATTAAAACCAGGGCATGAGTCACATAACATTAAGTATATATTTTTGAGAAATTAGGCAATATAAAGGTTAAACAAGTTTTTCAGCTTATGAATGTACTGCAGACAGGTTCTTTACTGAGATATGAGATTATAGGGTACGAATTGGGATAAACGATTCCGAATAGAGTGGAGAAGGGATCAGCATGTAAGGGATGCCAGGATACTTGGTAGTTTGTCAAGCAGCCTGGAGGCGGGCCAACAGAGGCCCTCTGTATTTGCAATGTGCTCTTGTCCCCATCCCGTACCTCCTTATAATTTATATTGGAACACCTTCAACAGCAATATCTATCTGGTCAACACGACCACCAGCCCATGTAATAAACCTCAACTCGATCTCTTGGTGCTATAAACTCAAAATCTGACATGGACTTAGCTCTTAACTCACTTTCCGGTGGAAAAATTTCTAAAAACCGACATTTTTTGACTTAAATAACCGGAACAAAGTGTTGAAATGCCCTAAACAGAGTCGTAACGCGATAACGAAACGTTCTGTGGTTTTTTTCATTTGATTTTACTTGATGAGAACAGAAAAACAACTCACTTCTGGTTAGATTATGTTTCAGGTGGTTATCCATTTCAAGTTATGTTACCTTCCCTTCTTTTTCCCCATATGGTCAATATTAGTTTCAAAGTAGGTTTCTTAGATATTTTGAAAACTTTATATTTACTTTATACATCCTGCACAAATCAATCACCAAGAGGTAACAATCCAACCATATATTTTGTACTGAGGGGAAATATCAATGAAACTAGCCAAGATTTTGAAGAAGAAATGTCTCTGTATCGGACTCAAAACTGACTGAGCACCTAGAGCATACCGACAATCGAAGATGTTCCTGGGTGAGGGAGGATTCCAAGGTGTTGGGGGATGGGATCCTGAACCTCAAAAGGAGCGAACTTCGGCAACTAACAGGAGTTCTTAAAGAACACCGTCCGTCCACCGTCCGCACAACACTTATAAATGCGAACAGTTCTTTTCAATGATGAAAGTTAATAAATCAAAACATCGTACAAGGCTCACTGAAGATAATTTGGAAAATTCTTTACGTCTTTGTATCAGTGGAATTAGTCCAAACATCAATGGATTAGTTTCCCAAATTCAAGCTCAAGTGTCTCATTGATTTCGGTGTCGCTACTTAACTTTCGTAGTTTCTAATAATTCTAAATTTCACGATTTAATTATAATATTGTACTCATTTTTTTTTCATTTCATTTTGTTATTTTAATAAATTGTATTATAATAACATTGTCTTTGCTTGCCAGCACCGCCATCTTTCCAACTTGCTAAGGACATCCTCACAAGCTCCCTCATTTATTCCACCAAATAGACGGACAGATGAAAACAAGAGAAGCGAGTCTCGCGGCTCAACATCATTTGCCAAACTTGCTCCAGCCCATCTTGTCTCTTTTGAACTTATACCACCCATTATAAAGTTTGGGTACTTATCAGGAAAGTTGGACCCCCCTCGACTCACTACATATGTTCTAAAAGAACTTTTCCCCTTCCGTTCCATATCTGGAGAAAGTCAGGTTCGCGCCGATACCGCCCTCCAATATAAGACAAAACTTTCCTAAACTAAATGTACTTCATGATCCTATAAAAAAAAAAGCTATTTTACAAATATTGCTAAGATAAAAACTTTTATACTACTTTCAAAACTTCAAAAAATTGTTTACCTCCAGATTGTGCATAGTTCATGAGATATAGTCAACTCATCACGTTTTGTCAGACGGTCGTTCAGAAAACTGTCAGGGTTGAAAACAAAGTTTTTCACATTGCCGTAACTTTTCCTGGTAGAAAAACAGAAATTCATAAAAAATTAATTAAAAAAAGAAAAATTAAAAATTCCGTGAATCACCCGCAATGCACTTCCCCAGGACAAATTAATAAATTAAATTTTCGCTTTCCCTCTTATACTATATTTATTTCACTATTTTTATGTATACATTAAGGTAGCTTATAAATTAGATACATAAACAGATATTCACAGTTTTGACACATATGGATTAGAATAAAAAATAAAATTATATAAATAAATACGAGGGCGCCGATAGCTCAGTGATATGCGTGCTTGCCTTCTGAGCTCAAGATCGTGGGTTCGAAACCCGACCGAGGCCCTTAGACTTAAGCACGCCGTCCTTCGGATGGGACGTTAAGCGATGGTCCCGAGCCTGTACGATGTCAGGTACTCGTTAAAGATCCCTATCCTAGGTGAATGAAAATTTAGGGTAGGCAAAATTTAGGACTCCCGCAGTAGAGTTGGGTTCATGTCGACCAGAGTGACGAAGGAGCGCTCTGGTAGTAGGCGATATGACCTAGTAGTTAAAGCCTGGGCATGAGTCATAAAACTTAACCTATAAATAAATATTTTAAAATATGAGTCCAAAAATAATAATATTAAAAAATGCAATAAGTAATTTTTTTAATTAAATTAAAATTAAGATAATAAATGTTTATTACTTTTCCGGAAGTGTCTTTTTCACGACGACATTTCAGGACGTTCTTAGGTCCCTTCATCAGGTCACTATATGCCATCTGTACATCTGCAGTTATTAAATTTTTGATTTGAGCTCTCTCCACTGACCCGATTTTGCGAAATTTAAAATTACTTGTGAATACATTCATTACTTCGGCAGTTTTTAGTTTTTTGTTAAGTTCCATTTTTCCCGTATACTTTATTGTGCTTCGTGAAAAATCGGTAACATTACACAACATCACGCGAGCATGGAATTTTTATAACAAAGTTATTGATATGTTTTCCGAAGGTAACTCGGGACGTATAACGTAAGTCAGTCTGTAGGAAGGTTTCATAAAGGGAGGAAAGAGAGCCCTTGAGAGTGGAATACCCGGCCCTTGGCTCCGCTATCACGGCTCAATGAATATCAATTTAAAAAAGGGCCCCCTTTATCCGGAGGGGGGCCGACTGGGCACCAAAGGGACCAATCCTGTTAGTGCCGAGCTCTGTACACCCATGGGTTCCAAAGGGACCAACTAGCCTATGAACTGATCCCAACTGTCCCTTCCTTCTGGAAAAAGGTTTTCCTTTATTTATTTTTACTCCATATATGTATTTGTGGTATTGTGTATTCTCAAATGTGTATGTCATAGACAAATGGTAATTTCAAGCAGAAAGGCTTTTGCATAAGCAAATAGATTTTGTCATAGCAAATAACTATTACACTTTCTGTTTACTTCTCTAGCTATACGAAGTGTAGGGGAAGTTATGTAATCTTGCTTATTTGGGAGGTGAAAAAAACCTTGAGCACACCATCCTTTGGGTGGGACTTAACTGATGGGCCTAGTCTGTACGAGGTTCTCGTTAAAGACCCCTACTCTAGATAACTAAACCTGGATAGACAAGTTATGCCTGCATATGTAAATATCAGAATATGGGGGGACTCTAATCTCTGAACGACAATAAATTAAAAGCGAGAATTATCATTTTCTATACAATAACATACATCAATAAAACATTGTTGAAATGTTATATAAAAATTCTCTGTTTCATTATAAATAAATATTTAATAAAATTAAATATTTTAATATTTTAATAAATAATATTTTAATTAATTAAAATTTTATTTCAGTTAATTTAAATTTAAGAATAGCAACTTATTTTAATTAATTATAACTTTATGATTTTTTAAAACAGTTGACCCGAAAAAAGCTGGCTGGCAGTGGTGACGAGTTGCGAAATTTGGGGCCGTCTTCCTCTCTTAAAACATTTTTATAAGTAGAATAGGAGTACGAATATTCTTTGTATGCATACTCTGGTGACTTTAATAAACTACTCAGTATAATTTACTATGCATTGAGTCATTCGATTTACTGACTTGGTTTCAGGTACATCTTCAAATCTGTCTCCACAGAATATAGGCATACTAGGACAGACAGACAGTCAAGTACAGCCAGGGGGGGAAGTCAGTACAACACATGCCTCTTCCAACTTACCAGGGCCTCCTTTCCAGAGAGAGTTCCTAAGCTTCCTATATTCGATCAGCTTTATTACTCTTTATTTTTCTTGCTTAATTAATTAATTATGGCAGAGGGACCTGCTCCAGGTACCTGGACTCCTCTTCGATCACGTACCTCAGCAGTACAGCCACACACTTGTCACGTAACAATCACTAGTGACAAATGCCCTGTCGTTGTCAATATGTAAATAAATAAATAAATAATAAATCAATTTTATTATTATCATTACTTATTTTATATTATTATTATTAATTATTTTAATCGTTACAATTTATTTCTTCTATATCACAACTCATCAGAACTTATAACCTATCTATTTTTAAGATTTGGAGGATTCCTTAGACCTGAAATGTTTTGATCAGTTTTTGTATAGCAATCCTTCAGTGTCATGGTTAAAAAGGACATAAAGAAGATGAAAAGCGACAATAAATAGAGACGGTCGTGAAGACATCGGATAAGATCCGTCAAAGAGATCCGATCCAAGATCCCAAAACTGAAGCCTAATTATCCAAACTGAAAAGGAATCACCGAGGGGGGGGGGGGGGGGGGGGGGTCATTCTATCTTGTGATCCCAGCTGATCTGATCCAATTACACGGAGAAAAAAGGAGACAGGAGGCGTGGTTCTAAGCTCAACTTAACGAGCCTTCACAAAGACAGACCAGCCAACAAATGTCTCTTCTGTCTCCAGGATCCTGGCAAATTTTCTAATACCTCAATGTAATGCTTTGGGTGGTATATACCAGAAGAAATATTAACCTCCTGACTATACACACAAAGGACTTCATCATCAGTGGTACTTCAGCACATGACGCACAAAGGTACCATCTCTTCCTTTTAGCTTAAAAAAGTAACAGGTGTCATCCTTATGGAGTTTTGATTATAAATATAAAATTTGGCAAATATTGTTTTTTTTTTATTTGCCCCCTCCAATTTCCCTTCTTGTTGGCCCATTTCGCTAAAAATTGATATGTGTCGTCCTGATAGGATTCTGAATTTACTTATGAAATTTTGTGCCGATAAATTTACTACAACGGGAGTTATCAGAGTTTTTGCGTAAAGTCTCCCCCTAATCCTCCTCTCTCCTTTAGCTGAAAAGGGAAAAAATCAATAGGTCCTTATTGGGTTTTGGAAACGGGGTTCACAGACACACACAAACACACAGATAGATTTTTTTTTCATTTTTTTGTAATCTGATGATCGGAAAAGATGAAATTGCGGTGACAACACGAAATTACTGCTCGATTGCATAACTTCCCCTATACTCCGTATCGCTAGAGAAGTAAAAATAGCTTCAAAAAAAATGTAGGACTCAATGATAAAATGGAAAATTGACTTTTGTCCACTTTTTAAGCAGTTATTATCAAATATTTAATTGTTTTCTCTTCTGTTTTAACTGAGGTTTACTTTTTATACCATACAAAATTTCGACTTTCGGCCTATGACCATTATGCGGCATATAAGAGTCAGGATGTTGTCCATACGATCTTCTGACTTTAAGAAGCAGAAGAAAGGAATTGACAAAACTCTAAAATTTACACGAAGAAAGTGAGAGAAGTCTGCAGAGAAGGGTCTGTTTGTTTTCTGCTTAAATAAACTTGTATAATCCAAAGACTATAGACCACGAGGACTCCTGCTTCCCGCCTCTTCCAATCTCTAAAATCAACTTTTCTCCAACCCCTATTTTTCCTTAATTCATTCAACTTATATTCCTTTGGAGTGGTTCCTGAGAGCCTTCTTATAACTATGTGTTACAGGATAACACAAAAACCTTTCGAAACATCTTGAAACCATGACAAAACAAATAAAGTTGTTGCTGAATGATCAGCACTATAATTACTCAGCACAAATTAAGCTGCTAAGATTTCGCTCTCCCTTTTAGTCCCCCCTCTCAAATTCATTCTGTACTCGCATTACTGAGTATACGAAAGTACCCAATGTGTTGGTTTTTTTTGTTTCATTGTACAGCTTAGTTCTGAAAGTAATTTTTTTATACGCAGTAATCTCAGTATCGATATTACTACCCTATTATTGAGAGGAGAGAGAGTGATCTGTACAAAAGTAGTTGGTATAAAAAAGTTCTGTTACGGCCACATCACAAATATTCTTTTTTCTCTTTTAATCTTTATGAAAAACTATCTATAATAGTTAGTTACTACATACTACTAGTATACTTATGCCCGGGCTTTAACTACAAGGTCATATCGCTTACTACCAGACCGTTCTTTCGTCACTGGTGGAAATGAGCCCGACTCTACTCGGCCGGGTTTCGAACCCAGAATCCTGAGAGCAGTAAGTATATCGCAAAGCAACGAATTTTTAAATATATATATATATAAATATTTTATAAATAATTCGTTGCTTGGCGATATAACTTAATATTACTTTGAAATACATATTTCAAACGTTGGCCATATTTCAATTATGAGATCATATTAGCGATTGTTAATTTCATAACGAACATTTTTGGTAAGAACTAAGTTTTCAATAGGATAAACCCTTTCCGCGTAAATCTAGTGAACTTCTAAAAAAAACGAGTTTCCAAACGACATTTTCAGCATATATCCTGGAAAGAAACCTGCAAGAAATCATATATCATATAAAAATTAAGCTTTCAGTTTTTTCTATAACATTTGCTTAAATCGGCCAGAGAATAGTAGATATTCACTTGAAAATCAGATTTCTATAAAGTTAGTTTGGTTTCAGTGAACATGAACTAAGACTTGCCTAAACATGATCCCGCAGCATAAGTTTTGTATCCTTAAACCCTGTCCTTAAGCTCAATCTGTAAGTCCTCCCCAAATTCACTGCAGTTCAACCATTAGGCCTTTAGCCCAAAAGTTACACCGACTTAAAACACTTAACATTGAGTGACGCGGTCAGTAATGGATCTTAGAAGGTTAGACACTTTGCTAGTCAGTGCCTCAACCAATAAATTAACGCGGGCAATCAGCTGAAAGTTTTGATTTATCTTAACTAGTGTAGCCCAGCCAAGACTGGAGATGACCCTTCTCTAGTTTCAAATGGTAAACTATTACGTTGAAATTTCCAAGTCAAGCAGGAAAGGGCTCTTTGGACAGAGAGGAAGTCCTGAGGGCTGTGTAGACACTCAGCCTAATTAATTACCCCATCCCGAGGGAACAGTCGGGAGGAATTATCGGAATGGAGGATTGGGGAATGTCTGAAAAACCAAATCCGGAGGATTCGCTCTCTCTCTCTCTCTCCGTACCAATGGAGTAAATCAAAGTTAACAAAGGTCTGGGCCAATTAAGATAGGGCAGCTTACACAAATCAGGGCCTTGCTAGGGCACATCTCTCATTAATGAAAGCTCCAACCTAATCAAACTACACAGGACCCTTATTAGCCTCATATCGAATATAAGGTGAGTCCATCCAACTCCAAGGCTCATATTTTCAAGGTATTTGTAATTTTTCACTAGAAAATTTTTAATTCATCATAAATATTGGAGTTAATAATATATCTGAATTTCAGGAATTACTGTTGTTTAATTCCGGCATTTCTTGTAGAGGTGTCTTCTTATTTTTTCCTACAATAATAATAATAATAATAATAATAATAGTAATTTTATTTCCGTTAAACCAGTACATGGTAATAGGATACGTCAGATGAATTTATACATTAAGATAGCTTAGAAATTAGATTTATAACTACTTGAGTCTAACACATCTATGATTAGAGTAATAACAAAATAAGAAAAGGAAATTAAATTGATAAAAAGTGAACAAATAAATACTAAAAAATAAATGAGAACATAAACAAAATTAATACATGATACTTTTATGATAAGTTGACACATTTTTCAATTTAATAAAAATTATGATAACTATTTTTCAAGAAAAACTCTTCGGAAGTGTTTTTATCCCAACGATGTTTTGGGACGTTCTTACGTCCCGAATATATATTTAATATTCCCGAACATATATATAATATTTCGGGATTCTTCCAAGTCCCTTCTTCCGGTCACTATGAACCGTATATCTTTCGTTCATAGTGACCGGAAGAAGGGACTTGGAAGAGCCCCGAAATATTGTTGGAAAAAATAAGAAGACACCTTTGGAAGAAATGCCGGAATTAAACAACAGTGGAACATCCCAGAGAAGTTTAAGAAACACATTTCAGAAATTACTGAAAACTTAAAACAGTTTTCAAAAAAATTGCATTTTTCATTAAAAAAAAACCATGAGTTGAATCTAGTCTTCTATAATTTATATTCAATTCATTAGAGTTTACATAAGATGTTTAGTTAAATACGTTTTTGGCAGCACTGCAGGTGTTAATTATAGCCTACAAAAACCTTCCCACTTTTATAAAACTACTGAAGGGCCTCTTTCTACAATCTGTGTTTTGGAAAAGTCTTCAAATCATTGTACATTTTTACGTTTTGTAGTTATTTTACTTGCCCAGCTACACGTAGTATAGGGGAAGTTATGTAATCGGTCATGTAATTCGATGCAGAGTTTTCAACGAAATGTCTTGTTCTCCGACCTCCTCATCCCAAAAATGAAAAATACTGTCTGTATGTAACCAGAACCCACTAAGGATGATCTATTGATTTTCAGCCAAATGGGCCAAAGGGAAGAGGGGATTAGGGGGGAGGCTAAACATAAAAACTCTAATAACTACCGTTATAATGAATATATCGGTATAAATTTTCTTATATAAATTTGAAACCCTAAAAGAACTACACATCAATTTCCAGTAGAATCGGCCGAAGGGAAAGGGGGGTCAGAGGGAGGGGCTTAACTCAAAAACCTCAATAAATGATTGTATCGACATGAAATTTCATACTTAAAGTCAAAACTTCATGAGAACGATATCTGTCAATATTCAGTAAATTCGGTCGAAAAGAATGAGGGCTCAGGGGAGGGGCACAACTAAAAACCCTAATAACTGCCAATGTATTGAATTTACCGAAAGAAAATTTAGTATGAGGATTTATAAGCCCCTCTGTAAACAACTTTTAGAGGGTTGAGCGAAAAGTTAATTGATTAATTCATTCTGGGGAAGCACATTGCCGGTGATTCACCGACATATTTTTTATTTTTTTGTAATCATTTTAATTTGTTTTTATTCTTGCATTTATATGTTATCTATTGAAATGAAGCTAAGGATACCGATAAGAAGAGATCCTTTTATACAGGAGGTAGCCAAAGATATGATTGGATCACACGTGAGAAGAGGGCGTGTAGGAGAAGAGAAGGAAATTGTGAATGAAATTGAACACATTCCTGAAATTCAGGCTTCAACATCAAGCTCTTCGTTTTTCTTCAAACAAGAGAAAATCCTATATGTGCACATCAACAAATGTAAGAATGCAGAAACAATTATGCAGTTGTTTATGCAGAACTTTTTGTGTTTCAAAGAAAATGTCTTAATCGCATTATGTACACAAACATAAATTAATTAAAAGCACAATATAATTTTATTATTATAACAATAATTGTTATTGTAATAATCTAAGTAAAGTATAAAGACACAAATAATGTTTTATTCATTTTATGAATATAGTACTGTATCATCGGATTGATGTTGAAGAAGCTGTCTACATCTGTCTCACCCAACTGCCTCCCATACTACTTGTATTGGTATACGAGTTTACCCAGAAATCTCTGGGGCAGTATCAAGGTCCCCTCAACACCATGTTGTGTCTGTGTCCAACTCAAAAACGCTTGTATCATGAACTTGAAATTTGTATATTACCAATACTTTGTTGTCATTTAGCTAAAATTGAAACTATTTGAAGAATTCGCCATCACAAGATACAATATCAACTAACATGAGCTCAAAATCGAGGGTTCAAAGCGGGCCGAGGTCATTAGTATTTTTAATTGGGAGATAGAAAAAAAAACCTAGATGAGAGAGCCTGTGCGATGTCAGGTACTCCTCTCTCAGGTAACTAAACCTAGGTAGCCCAATTGAGGACTTCCATTGTAGAGTCGGGCTGATGATGTCCATGCGGAGAATGAATTCAGTTGATACGATCAACTCGGTTTTGCCGCCTCCCCACCCCCCGATCCGCGCCTGGAGATGGAACGTTGCTATATTCATCATACACGTTATTATATATATAAAAAACAACATTAACAACTTTAAAATGACTTTGCATGTCATCCATTTAATTTTCCCCAAGTTTCCAACGACAGAAGATTAATAATCTTTAATGAATTTCTCAGCCCTAAGAATGAAATATGTTTTCCGGTCATTAATAACCTTGTCACTCTTTTTTTTTTTTTCATCTTCTGACCCGCCTGACCTCATTTTTACAAGAAGTTTTCAAATTTTCTTAGCTGAAGAAGAGCGTCAATGTTATAAGCACGTAGATTTAAGGGGTTTCTTTATTAAATATTGTATTTAATGAACTTTAATAATGAAAGACTAAGTTAGATATAACATAAATTACCGGTAAAAGCCCGTCCTTTTCTGCAGCCTCCACTCAGGGACTTAATAAATTTAATGTTTAATTATTTGTGGAGATATAGTGAGTGAGAAGTCTCCTTCCAAGAGATAAGTATACTTACCAAGCTGAACGAAGTATATATAAGGATAACATCCTATTTTATAACACAATATATTAAAGAAATAGAGGGCGCCGGTAGCTTTATTTTAAAGGCCATTAGTTTATTTTATCTGGGAGGTAAAATAAACCTAAGCACGCCGTCCTTCGGATGGGACGTTAGGCGATGGTCCCGAGCCTGTAAGATGTCAGGTACTCGTCAACTCGTCCCACAGTAGAGTCGGGCTCATGTCCACCAGAGTGATAAAAGACCGGAGCGGTAGTAGGCATAAGCCCGGGCATGAGTCATAATAACTAACTATTATATATTAAAATAAAAAGTTCTTATCTATATATATAAGAATTAGAAAATCGTGCTCAGGAGATAAATGTGAGAAGAAAACACACAACTGTTCTTTATATAACTAATAACAAACCCGACCCTCGGTTGTTAGGTTTTTTATCTGTGAGGGGAAAGGGGGAGCACGCCGTCCGTCGGATGTGACATCAAGCAATAGTCCCGAGTGTATATAATAAATTCGTCAAACACCCCCCTACCCTAGGTGAATAAAAATTTAGGGTAGGCAAAATTTAAGACTTCCACAGTAGAGTCGGGCTCATATCCACCAGAGTGACGAAAAAGCGCTCTGGTAGTAGGCGATATGACCTTGTAGTCAAAGCCCGGGCATGAGTCATAATAACTAACTATAAGGTTGTTATGTAATCCGGATTACAAATATGAAAAAAAAAAAATTGCTGTATGTCTTTGTGTTTGTGAACACAATAACTCCCGATAGAATGAATGTATCGACGCGAAATTATATATGAAGAACCCCAGAAGGATGACATCTATTAATTTTCAGACCAATTGGCCAAAAGGAATGAGGGGAAAGGAGGGGGCTAATAACTGCAGTTGTAATAAATGTATTGTCACAAAATTTCGAATGTAATATCAAAATCTCATTAAAATGACACCTACTAGCTTTCCGCGGAATCGGTTGAAGGGAAGGGGGAATTCGGAGGTAGTGAAAATAAAAACTTTAATAACTGCCTAGGTAATGAACATATCGATATGAAATGTAGTATCAGATTTCAAACGTTACTGTGTAATTGTCAACTCTTGATCTTCTGCCCAACGGTCGATTCCCAGCCCAGCGTTCTTCGGACATACATTGCCTATGATTCACCGACATAATTATTTTATTTTTGAGATCAGGCGAAAGCAAATTTCTGGCCGTTTACAGTACTTCCCCTATACTTTTCGTATATTTAGGAAAAACCAAATTTCATACTGTAATCCGCAGAAGAAGAGATATGAAGAGGGTCTACCTTGTAGATATGAGGACGATCTTCGTATGTTTTGAAGAAAGCAGACACTTTAACTGAGCTTCATATTACCTCTATAATTGGGTTTGGTCTTTGTGTGAGGTCCTACAGACTATTTCCTTTATCGCAGGAATCGGAATTTTTATTAGGGACGAGGAACCTGGAATCTTCCCTTCAAATGATTCCTTACTTTCCTTGTCTCTTCTATTCCAAATGTACGATACACTCTTTATCTGAAGACATGAAAGCCTTCATATAGTCGTGAGAGAGTAAAGTTATTTGTAATTTATATATTTATTTTATAACTAGCAGGTTCACTCAGCGTTGCCCGGCAGTAACTTTGCTTTATACTACATTACCTGAAGTTGATTACATGCGATATTCAGACAACAAATAAAATGTACTTATCAGCATTAATTAATTATTAATTATTTTTTTGCTAATACATTCATCGGCAGTTATTAGGGTTTTTGTGTCGAACTCTGATATCCTCTGATACCCCTCCCTTCCCACCCCTCGATTCCTCGGAAAATTAATAAGTGTCGACCTTATGGAGGTTTGGATTTAAATATAAATTTTTTTTGTTTACCTTTTTTATTTATTTTTGGAATGAGATTGTTCCGGTGAAAACTCAACATGAAATTCTGACTTATTACATAACTTCCCCTATACTTCGAATAGCTGGGGAAGTAAAAGCACATTCTCTCCCCCCCCTCCCCTCCCCTCCCTCCCCGTCCCCACCCACCCCCTCTCCACCCCCTCTACTCCCCTCCCCCACCCCACCACCCCCTCTCCACCCCCTCTACTCCCCTCCCCCACCCCACCCTCCCCTTAACCAACTTACCTAATGAGCACTCTAATTCGGAAAAGATGTATTTAAACTTGAAATTTTAAATGAAGATATTACATAAGTTTACAGCTCTGAATAGAATTTGACCGAAATCGGATGAGAAATAAGACCAGTTTACTTTAGGACCTAAGTACATTTTGCAAGATACCGCTTATATTTAGGAACTAATCAAAAATCTTTTTAAATAAATGTTGTAGAGAAAGCTAAAAGGTACATTTTATACATAATATTTTTCTTCATAATTGGCTCGGTTTGAAAGATAAATGCTAAAAAGCGTCCAAAAATGTAGTTTTCAAACTCATTTTTTTTATACTTTTGCTTGATTTACGCAAAAATGTTGCCCTATAAAAAAATTGATGTAAAAAGTGATCCTTATTCAATCGAACAATATGCAACGAACAACCTTATTCAATCGAACAATATGCAACGAACAACCTTATTCAATCGAACAATATGCAACGAACAACCTTATTCAATCGAACAATATGCAACGAACAACCTTATTCAATCGAACAATATGCAACGAACAACCTTATTCAATCGAACAATATGCAACGAACAACCTTATTCAATCGAACAATATGCAACGAACAACCTTATTCAATCGAACAATATGCAACGAACAACCTTATTCAATCGAACAATATGCAACGAACAACCTTATTCAATCGAACAATATGCAACGAACAACCTTATTCAATCGAACAATATGCAACGAACAACCTTATTCAATCGAACAATATGCAACGAACAACCTTATTCAATCGAACAATATGCAACGAACAACCTTATTCAATCGAACAATATGCAACGAACAACCTTATTCAATCGAACAATATGCAACGAACAACCTTATTCAATCGAACAATATGCAACGAACAACCTTATTCAATCGAACAATATGCAACGAACAACCTTATTCAATCGAACAATATGCAACGAACAACCTTATTCAATCGAACAATATGCAACGAACAACCTTATTCAATCGAACAATATGCAACGAACAACCTTATTCAATCGAACAATATGCAACGAACAACCTTATTCAATCGAACAATATGCAACGAACAACCTTATTCAATCGAACAATATGCAACGAACAACCTTATTCAATCGAACAATATGCAACGAACAACCTTATTCAATCGAACAATATGCAACGAACAACCTTATTCAATCGAACAATATGCAACGAACAACCTTATTCAATCGAACAATATGCAACGAACAACCTTATTCAATCGAACAATATGCAACGAACAACCTTATTCAATCGAACAATATGCAACGAACAACCTTATTCAATCGAACAATATGCAACGAACAACCTTATTCAATCGAACAATATGCAACGAACAACCTTATTCAATCGAACAATATGCAACGAACAACCTTATTCAATCGAACAATATGCAACGAACAACCTTATTCAATCGAACAATATGCAACGAACAACCTTATTCAATCGAACAATATGCAACGAACAACCTTATTCAATCGAACAATATGCAACGAACAACCTTATTCAATCGAACAATATGCAACGAACAACCTTATTCAATCGAACAATATGCAACGAACAACCTTATTCAATCGAACAATATGCAACGAACAACCTTATTCAATCGAACAATATGCAACGAACAACCTTATTCAATCGAACAATATGCAACGAACAACCTTATTCAATCGAACAATATGCAACGAACAACCTTATTCAATCGAACAATATGCAACGAACAACCTTATTCAATCGAACAATATGCAACGAACAACCTTATTCAATCGAACAATATGCAACGAACAACCTTATTCAATCGAACAATATGCAACGAACAACCTTATTCAATCGAACAATATAAATAAAACAAATACGAACAAAGTTATAGAAACTTATTTTATTATCAATAGTTTTTTATTGAAAAGAATGAAAATAAAATATACCCCCTCCCCCCCTTCTCAGTCTGAAATTCATTTCATACTGGCATTACTTGGTAAAAAAGTCAAGTAAAGAATTACGCTGTTCAAGCAGGGCCGGGCGAAGCGGGCAAAAGTCCTGGGCACCAAATTCCCCGGGGCGCCGATTATGTATAGAAAATAGATAATTTGAAAAAGTGAGAAGTGGTATTGACATAAAATCATTTCATAAAATAGTAGATTTTTTTGTTATAAAAAGAAAAAAAAAATGGTAATTGCATTATTTTTATGGATTTTGGACTCTAAAAAAAGTAGCTTTGAGGGCGCTAGTTTCAGTATTGCCCGGCCGCCATATTCATTTTCCGCCGGCCCTGTGTACAAGAAAACAAAGACAACCGCTGACGCCAACACATATTTTTTTGTGCTGATCCAGACCAGGGAATCTATGAATCTACTTTGTCTTAAGAGGTAGCTCAGTGGTATGAGTGCTTGACTTCTGAGCTCAAGATCGTGGGTTCGAAACCTCGAGGCCCGAGGGAGTTAAAATAAACTTGAGAACGCCGTCCTTCGGATGGGACGTTATTCGATGGTCCCGAGCCTGTACAATGTCAGGTACTCATTAAAGACCCCTACCCTAGGTGAATAAAAATTTAGGACTCCCACAGTAGAGTCGGGCTCATGTCCAACAGAGTGACGAAAGAGCGCTCTGGTAGTAGGCGATATAACCTCGTAGTTAAAGCCCGGGCATAAGTCATAAAACCTAAACCTACTTTGTCTTATAGTCCCAAGGACGGCTTCCTTACAGACCCTATGATAATAACTCCCTGGTTACGTAACACTATTGCCTGCTATATAGCCTGCGTGCAGAACACCTCTCCTAGGAAGCCTGCTATAAACAGAGCAGGCAGCCTCCTATAAATACCCATTAACTCCGCCCTACCTGGAAGCCGCTCGGCCCTTCTTCTAATGGTCTTCCTAATATATAGACCCTTTTTTCTTTGCCACCTTTTAGGTGTTGCTTTTCACAATTTTTTCTTGTGATCCTCGCCGTCAGGATGTTATAAAAGTCATTCATTCATGTTCAACTTTCCCATTAACAAAATAAAAAATTTTATTACCGTTTTATGGCACTTTCTCTTTCCATCTCACCTCTTATTTTTCATGAAAAGAAAACATACATTTTCATTTATATTACATTTGAAAGAATATTGTCACTTTTACTTGTTTATATTTTTCTAAAGAAGTATTTTAATCGTGCATATATGCGAGATCGGGTTTCAACGGACTTTCACATGTTCAGGTT
Source organism: Aradus depressus (assembly GCA_963662175.1). Classification (NCBI taxonomy): domain Eukaryota; kingdom Metazoa; phylum Arthropoda; class Insecta; order Hemiptera; family Aradidae; genus Aradus; species Aradus depressus. The sequence continues at coordinate 5,506,258 of OY759217.1, read as the reverse complement.
CCATATCGTCTATAATATCAGAGGTCATGATATTATCATCTACTACCAGAAAACACAGAAAAATGCCTCTCTTTCTTTCTCACCTATCTGAATCTCATTCAAGAATTAATTTGTATTGAAACATAAGTCAGGAGATCATTTGGCTGAACGTTTTATAGATGTAGGATATAAGTGGTAAGAGAAAGGATAGGAGTGATCCTTGTGTCAGTCCCAAACAGGATTGATGACTTGGTGTTCCTTCAAGGGAGGAGCGGTGCCAATCAGCTTCATGAGAGTTGACACAAATTCGATGTTGTGTTTTCAACGGAATTTCATGTCTTCCGATCCCGTGATTCCAAAAATTAAAAAAAAAAAAATGTTTTGTATCTCTGTGTGTCGGCGAATACGATAACGAAAACTGACATAATTGCAGAGATAACTCATGTTATAATATATAATAATAATACGATATATATGTTATAATATATAATAATAATACGATAACTCATGTTATAATAAATAAAGTAACGCGAAACTTAATACGTGTATCCAGGACCTTCTAAGGACGACACTTATTAATTTTCAGACGAAACGGAAAGAGAACTAATGATTTTTAGCAAGTTAAAGCCACAATATTCGTCATTTCTCTTTGGGTCATATTTTAATACAGGTAATGTCACCCTGATTTACCTGTTTATTGTGTTCGTTAAATAGCGTTATTTTCTCCGTTTTATAAGAAATAATAGTGAAAAATTAGTTTTTTGATCAATAAAAAAAAATGAAAAGTAAAACGGCAGGCGACAGAGGAATGAGATAGGAGTGCAATGCTACTACAGACCAGGAAGGGTGGAAACGTTGGACTTTTGTCAAGGCAACGTGACCTCTCGCAGCTCTCCTGACCTCAAGTGGAGGGCGCCGGTAGCTCAGTGGTATGCGTGCTTGTCTTCTGAGCTCAAGATCGTGGGCTAGAAACCCGACCGAGGCCCTTAGTTTATTTTATGTGATAATAGCTCACACCATACAATCATCTACCTTACCTATTCACTATATCAACTTTTCCACATTATTTTTTCTTTCAATATATAAATTAATTGAACTATATTATGTCATGTACACCCTGTATATTCACATCTATCTGACTTTAGTTATCTTAAGCTGATTGCATCAATTTTACCAAAAAATTAATTGAAAAAACAATTGCTACTAAAATATCATATCCTTCTTCTCTTTCCAGTTAACACACATAACTATGAAAATAATAATTGGACTCTTTTTTTTTATTCATTAAATAATATTTATTTAGTTATTAAGTATACCTACTCATTTTTATAACCATCATGCGACTTTTTATTGTTTATTTACTTTTATTGTTTATTTTGTATTATATTGTTGATTGTTCATTTACTGATAGTAATACTTTTTAAATGATCCTCTTTTTTAACCGAAATATCGAAGAAATATCGTCTATCCCTCACTCGGACACAATTTAGAATCTAACTTTCATGTGATAAGGATTCATTATTCTTTTTAGATTTTTATGGTCAACAATTCTGACGCGAGCTGTACAGATTTTAAAATCTTGAGAAAATCATTCTCGTAATATACCCTCAAAACCCTTTGTTAATTTGATATCCTACTCGACTGTGTCAATCCTACAAAAATATATAAGTTCAGAAGGATATAGACATGAGAATTGGGGAAAAGGATCGTATACTGTCAATATTATATGTTAAAGAGGGCGCTGGTATGTATGCTTGCCTTCTGAGCTCAAGATCGATCAACCAGGCCGAGGCGCTTAGTTTATATTATCTGGGAGGTAAAATAAACTTAAGCAAGCCGTCCTTCGGATGAGACGTTAAGGGATGGTCCCGAGCCTGTACGATGTCAGGTACTCGTTAAAAACCCCTGCCCTAGGTGAATAGGTAGAGTAGAACTCATGTCCACCAGAGTGACGAAAGAGCGCTCTGGTAGTAGGCAATATGACCTCGTAGTTAAAGCCCGAGCATGAGTCATAAAACCTAACCTGACCTCAAGTGACTTTCCCCTTCTTCCCCGTTCCCCACCGGCCTACAGGGCCTATGGACATGATTCACCGATCTCATTAATAGGCATAGTTTTGGAAATAATTTTTTAATCAGCTTCTGCTTCTGGAATTCTGAAGTCTTCTGCAGTTAATTTGTTAGTTATTCTCTTCATATTTATTCATATATGGTTTTGACCTGATATCTGTTTCAAAATACAGTCCAGTGAATCGAGAACGCTGCTCATGTCTGCCCCAGTATACTCGATACGAACGCTCAAAGCCCTGACATATAATTACAGATTCCACACATTTGATTGGAATTCTTTCTACTTCATTTGAACTTCATTTAGTAATTGAAAATTTCATTATAAATTCTTCGCACACTAATAAATTAAAAATTTATAAGTTATATCAACATGCTTAAGCCTCAGGCCCCCGAAGCCATAGAAAGGGCTTAGCAACCAAAAATATTATTAATAAGTGTTATGTAAATATACAAATATTTTTATATTTATTAAAAAAATATATTAGGTATATAAAAAGGTTTAAAAAGAATTAGGATTTCCAGCCTTTTTTTTTTAACTAGGTTTCTTTCTTATAATCGACCTTCAAGCAGGTGCCGGTGGAGGCGCTGCGATCGGTTTCCTGATAACACCTCTACTAGACATAAGATATAATGTGACTCGAAGAAGGGACTTGAAAGTGTCCCAAAATATTGACGAACCAACTCTGGAAGAAATGGACCAATATTCATCCCTGAGAAACCTTAGGAACATATATATTTTATTTATTTATGTACCTATTACTTTTGTCATCATCATCATCATCCTCGGCAATACAGCTCCATTCGAGCCTTGGCCTCCTCCAGAGACTTCCCCCAAAGATTCCTGTCCAGCGCAAGCGTTCTCCAGTTTTGCAGCCGAAGGTTCCTAGCGTCCCCATCGACTGCATCCACCCATCCTCGTCCTCTGTTTCCCTCCGGCATCACTAGCATCAGTCTTCGTGGGGATTCAGCCTCCGATGGCCTGCCCATCGAAGCCTCGCCAGTCTCATCACTCCTTGAGTTCTTGGAGTGACCTTGGGCTCTCCAAACTCCGTATTATTTTTTTATGTGTTTTATTTCTTTGGATATTTTTTTCGTATTTTCTAACGATACATAATATGTTTGTTATTTTTTATCGTATTCATTTTATTATAATAATAATGATAATAATAATAATTCATTATCATACATCTATTTACATATTTGTAACTGCAATGAAGTTTTTTCATCATTATATAGGATTGTATAAAAAAATCAACTGTTATTTTATTGTTGTATTGTATTTTTGAAATATTTGGGAAAGCTGGAACGTTATTTCTAAAATATTTATTTATCTCTTCCTTAGAAAAGGTTTGGGGTCCCCACGTGTAATAACGTTTCTCACTCAAGAATAGTAAATTGCAGGCATGAGACGAAACTCTTTTTTCTATCTGTGATATGTCTACTACCCTAACTCAAAACTTTGGTACATAACAATTGAGTTTTCCGCTATAGTAATGCAGCCATGTTTTTGCAAGGACATTATCCAGGAATGAATCGTAAGCAAATGGCAAAAACTTTGGTCATGAAGTTCGGATGGCCGAACGACGTAAGCATACTTTCCAGATGTCCGGGTACGCCTGACTATTGGCTGTCACAGATATTATCATGTCTTGAAGATTTTAACTCTGAACTCTTCTTCTTTAAGATAAAAAAAAAAAAAACCCGAACTGTTCATGTGGATTTATGAGCTTTGGATTAATTTTAATGGATACAAGAAGTAATTAACGTAATTAGTTTAATCAATTTGCTCGATGAGCTAATGTCTTTTTAATTTTAAAGGTATCCAGGTAGAGACTGCTTATTAAAAAAGATGGTGTGATGGTTTGAAGAGAATCAACTCATAACGTAAGGGCATAAGTAAATTCATTTTTTTAATTTCTCAGTCCTATAAAACATAGGAAAAGTTATGTAATCGGTCAGAAATTCGATGTGAAATTTTTAACGGAAATTTACCTTTTCCAACTTCCAGATTACAAAAATAAAATGGCACCAAATCTCTAATAAATGCCGTTGAAATAACATTTTTTAAATACATTTAATGTATTAACTCGAAATTTCATATGATAAATCAGAGTTTTCTATGGACAATACTTATTGATTTTTCACTATGTAAGTTAAATATTGAGTTTTAGCATAAAGGGTTGATTGATTTTGGAGGGACAGCGATATGTAATTGATTAATTGATACTGGGGAAGTACATAGCCGATGATTCAATTACTTTTTTGTATACGAGAAATGTAAAAATAGTTACATCACTGACTGTTGAAAGTTGATCGAAAAATTATAAAAATGACATTACGAAGGCCATTTTCTGTAAATATTTTATTGTTCGTAAACATTTATCCCAAGAACCTTTATAGTTATTTCACAGGATGTCAAATATAAGATAGTCTGACCTCTCACAGATTTTTATTGGTAGTAATAGCTAGCCGGCTTTCGAGGTTTCCCTCATCATCAGGCAGTCTACAAAAGAACCAACCTTAATATAATATGTAATATAAATAGCAAAGATAAATAATTAAATTAAAAACACAATTTTTGATTAAACATACTTGATAAAAAATTAAAAAATTTTGAATAAAACTAAATAATATAATAAAAAAAAATAAATAACAATCTAAAACAATAACAATTTAAAATATCATGGATGGGGACGAGTTATCCCTCTCTGAGTCACAACTGGGGGAACGGTGTACGTGAGACTGGACAAACCTCCCATCCACTCTCTAGAGTTGAGGAGGGACATCGGAACATCGGCTTCCCTCCCAGTTGTGACTCAGATGGTGGACAGGGATAACTCGTCTGTCCCCATCCATGATATTTTAAATTGTTAATGTTTTAGATTGTTATTTATTTATTTTTATTAAAATTTTTAATTTTTTATCAGGTATGTTTAATCAAAAATTGTGTTTTCAATTTAATTATTTATCTTTGCTATTTATATTACATATTATATTAAGGTTGGTTCTTTTGTAGACTGCCTGATGATGAGGGAAACCTCGAAAGCCGGCTAGCTATTACTACCAATAAAAATCTGTGAGAGGTCAGACTATCTTATATTTGATATCCTGTGAAATAATCACTTCTCACTACATGAGCCATCTTCATATTATTTATAGTTATTATTATAAAGTTATATCCTTCACTGGGGAAAAATATTGTCATTTTCTTTTGCTGGTATGGTGGGGAGGTGGGACCTATATGAGAAGTGTTGTGAAGAATGAGCGGCGGTGTGAGCTCTGAATGGGAGGCAATCAGGCTTCATTTTTAGCTGTCCTGGTTCTTGTCGTTCCTTCTGGACACCTAATAAACTCACCTCCAAAAGTAATATAGACGGAGACCAGCGGATAATCCATCGTGACGGCCGTAAGAATGCTGAGCTCAGGTGGCCTCCCGTCTCCTCAAAGTGGGTTTTATGAAAAGATCAACCCAGTTTTCTACAGAACAAAAAGGAGCCTATAGGCTGAGGGAAGCCGATGTTCCGATAAGAACTATTTGACCAACGTCCCCACGCACACGCACAGTGGCACGAAAAGGGCCAAATGTACGACATCTACGGATCCGAGTTCGTAGGTTTTAGAGGGAGAGCGATAACGACTTGATAGAATGAATACATTGCGGTAATTAAGTTATTGTTAATGTTAAATTTAAATAATTCAAAAATATAAGTAAAATTAATAATAATAATTAAAACAATAAAGAATAATTAAATAAACAAAAAATTACCACCACATTTCCTGTAGAAATTTTATAACTGGTCTTCTATTTAATTTTGATATCTATAGTAGTTTTTCGAAAAGGGTCCTAAAAAAACATCAAAAGTTCAAGACGTGCCATTTTAAAGAAAGTGCACGTAAATTTTTAAAAAATTTCAATTAACAAACTTTTTATTTGGTTTTTTAAAGAGATGCCATGTTTTTCTAAATTTTTCAAATATGTTTATATCTAAACCAAAGGTTATAAAATTATCTTTACTGGGCCAACAGGGAAAATGATTAGAATAGAATTAACGAGAACAAATATTGGGTTTAATTTCTTAAATCTACATTATTGAAAAACTAAACATGGAAACAAACAAAAATTAAAAGAAAAATCTTAAAAACTAAATTCTTAAAACTAATTCAATCTTTTTTTGTTTTATTTATTGGCCATTTTTTTAATTTAAGTTATATATATATATATCAGAGCATATAATATCCAATAACTGCAGATGTAATGAATATATCGTCATGAAATTTCATATTTGAATTTTAAATCACATAAGGGCGATACATGTTAATTTTCAGCAAAATCGACTAAAGGGAAGAGGGGGCTTAGGGAAGGATGCTCAACTTAAAAACCCTAATAACTGTGGATGTAATGAATTTATCGACAAAAAAATAGTGTATAAGGATTGAGAAGCACTTGTGAAAGTTAACCAGTGGCTATTTAACCATGAGGCAAGTGAGGCAGCCGCCTCAGGGCCCCCGACCTCAGGAGGCCCCGTTCGATCAAAAAAAAAAAAAAAGGGTGCGTGCAACTCCGATGCATGGCGAAATGAGCGTGGCACCGTCTGAGTTGCGAGATAGCGAAAGTGTCAAGAATCAAATATAACAAATCATTTCAATAAAATTTTTGAAACAATTTAAAAACAATATAGAAAGAAAACATTCATAAGCATAATAGTTTTCAAAAATTGAAAATTTGTTTACAATTTTTATAAAGAGTTTATTCAATAAAAATATTATTTTCAAATTCATAGATCAAATAGTTTTAGAATGGTGAACAATTTTATGAAGCGTTTATTTAAATCAATGCTATTTTCACATTTATACATCATGTAGGACAATAATATAATTGTGAAGTTCAATTAACAATTCGATTTACATATGTGATTTTGTTCAATGTTGTGTGATTTATCAATAAACATTTTCCAACGAAAATGTTTTTTTAATGTTTAAAATAATAAATTATTCAATTTAGAAATACGAACTCCTTTCCTTTTTGTTTTGAAATATTTTATATTTCAAAAAGTAAACATCAAATCGGTCAGCAGCGATACGTTTGTAAGCGGTACCACGTGAATCGAGACAGGAGAGCAACTAGCGGAACGAAGACAGTGTGAAGCGCTCTCTCTCTCTCGCTCTCTCTTTCTCTCTCGGCGCATGCGCGATACATGTGTTACGTGTTACCGAAAGTAACATAACGCAGTTTTCGAACATGGGGTGCCGGCCTACCAAATTATAAGACGTTGTCACGTCAAAAATTAAACAGCGATAAATTGGAAAAAGGGAGAAAATCTACTGGATTTTTCAAGAAACTTCTTGCAATTTCGGTAAACATGCTGGAAATTTCATGACATTCTTTTTATAAGATTCTAGAATGCTCTGGTATATTGTATAAATTATTAAAAAAAAAAAAAAAAGTTTATATTCAAAAAATAATTGAAGGGCCCCCGGATGAAGTATGGCTCAGGGACCCAGAAAGTCTTAAAACGGCACTGAAGTGAACTATTGATTTTGAGGCCATGCGGTTGACTGGTTTTGGAGGAGAAGCCTAAAGTACAATGCCGGTCACCAACCACATTTATTTATTTATTCTTATGTATCGAACTCCTATCTGTAACTTATTTATGAGCAATAAAGTACATTCATTCATTAAATACTGAATGACAAGTTTATGTCTTCTTCCAAGATTTCTAACAAATTGTTTTTATGATTTTTTTGAATTTTAATAGAGGAAATAAACTATTTCCATTTATAGATAGATTTTTCAATTATAAACTTTTATTTCTTGAAATTGCAGTTTTACATAATCTAATTCCTCGTATAAATGAGAAACATCGACCTGAAAAACTTCTTTTGAAGTTGTAAAACTTCGTTTCTAATTTCAATTTCCTTTCCCTGAACAGATAATTTTCACTAATTTTTCCAATATTCTCTGAGGATATTAATCTTTTCAATAAAAAGGAATCAATCGAGAGAGAGAACAAAGGATGAAAATAAAATAAGCTATGAATTTAAATTGAAAAGTAATGCCTCATTTGCATTTTTGAATAGAAAATAGGCTATAGGTCTTTTGAAAATATTTATTGGTTCCTCAGTTATAGGGGAAGTTATCTAACCACTTAAATGTGCTATTATAAGGAGTCAGATATTCGAAGTTGAGGTTTCACGGGAATTTCAGGTTTACTGATTACAAAAATGTCGTCGGTTATTCATCGGCAATGTACTTCCCCAGAACGAATTAATCAATTAACTTTTTGCTCCCCTGCGCTAATATTCGAAAGTTGACTTACATAATGGCTCCTAAATCATAATACAGTAGAGTCCCGCTAATCCGGACACCGATTATTCATATATCCGGTTAATCCGGACTGGATTAAAAAAAAAATAATTAAGATTTAGTTAACTAAAAATTTAATTTAGCGAGCGGTAAGTACGAAAATAATTGAAAGAGAGGGTTTGACTAGTGACCTTGAGGCGCCTATAAGATCGTACGGCAAAACGACGTCGGTCTTTTTTAAGGCAAAAAAAACATTACAGACTGTTTTCAGTGAGTCTAAAAAGATTACTCTTTTTTTATTACGTACTGTACATTGTATTATTTTATAATCCTGTTCAGAATTTAACGTTTACATATTTCGTTTTTAAAAATCTAATTTTTTACATTATAACATTAAAATATAGTCTGACCTCTCACAGATTTTTATTAGTAGTAATACTTCTAATAAAAATCTGTGAGAGGTCAGACTATATTTTATTTGACAACCTGTGAAATAATCACTTCTCACTACATCAGCCATCTTCATATTATTATAACATTAATGTACCGTGGTTTGTTTTGTACAGTAGTACTGTACAATAAATAAATTTTGAGTTTTAATCACAACGATGTTTTGTTTTTTCAACCCTATCTCAGTTCGTAGATCGAAAACTTAAATCTACGTATACATTATGTAGTATTGATGTAGGAAAAGGTGTATTTATGAGAAAAAAAACCGCTAAAATATTTATCATGTGCATTTTACAGGAAATTCCGTTTAATCCGGACTTTTGGTGATTCGGACGTATTCCGGTCCCATCTATTCCAGATTAGCGGGACTGTATTAAATTTCTAGTAGATAACTTCATTATATCACATTTACGGGAAATCTTAACTGTCCAAGATTTGAAAACAGTCTACGACGCATACACAGGTTCAATTTTCGACTGTGGTATTCTGTCTTTGAGTGGTTCAACAGTATCAGCCACTCAGCCGCCAGTCACCGCACAGAAACTTCTCGTAAAGTCCATCTTCAAAGTTCTTGCTATATTTCCTACTAAGCAAGTATTCTCTGTTCTCCTCGTTCTCCACATCTGGCAGATATACCTCAAAAACCTCCTGAGACAGCTCTTCCTGAATGGTCCATCCATTCCATCTTCCGTCCCTCACCGATACCCGACCAGAATCCCGCATTGTAGGTACCTGTACTACTGTAAACAGACCACACACCTCTTGAACGACCAGAAATAGAAAATAAATCAAGTTCTTTGAAAAAATGTATTTCTAAGCTCATGGAGTGAATCACCAGACCCAGCACTGAGCAAGTCGAGAAAAAATAAATAAATAAGTTATTAGGTTTTTTGAATTGAGCCCCCTCCCCTAAACCCTCCTTTGCCTTCAGCCGATATGGCTGGGACTTGACATGTTGTGTCCTCATTTGGTTTTGATGCTAAATATGAAATTTCATGTCGATATATTCATTACATCGGCGCTAAATGGGGTTTTTAAGTTAACAACCCCTCTGATCACCCCTTCCCTTCTGCCCATTCCGCTGGAAATTAAAAAAAATCGTCCATATGGGGTTTTGAATTCACATTTGAAATGTTGTGTTGACAACACAAACAGTTTAATTTTTCTAAACGGATCAGATTTGACCATGAGATCCCGTTGTCCAGCTCTACGTGTAGTTGAGTTTCCACCAAGTTATGTGATATTTTCAAGAACCGCAGAGGTTTACCACCTCGGGTTTGGGTTCATAACTTTGATATTCATAACTTTGGCAGAAGGTTGGGGGTTGGCCCCCCCCTTTCACGTATGAAACTGTTTGTTGAAAGTTAGAAAACCGCCCCTCCGACCACCCCTGGGGGGACAAAGAGATTGTCAAGGCTCTCCGCCTTTATAAGGTTCCTAACACACACCTTTAGTGGATAAACTGAGGTACAGAGAGGGGGAGAACTGGACTTAACAACACTTTCTTACATTTCTTATATCTATATCGTCCGTTCATTCCCCCAGCTGGAAAAAAAAGTAACTTTCCCAGCAGGAATTAATCAATTACGTTTTCGCTCTACCTCCAAAGCAGATAGACCGTTATGGCTAAAGCTCAGTATTTGACTTGGCAGTTATTACAATATCTGATTCGAGTACCCCTTCTAATGACCGATTTTATGAGGAAAATTAATAGGTGTCATCCTTCTCTCTTTCCGCCGAGTTCTCTTTCCAAGATTCCCACTTCTTTGTGGACATCGTTGAGCCACCTCTTTTGCAGGGTTCATGTTTCTCTACCCCTTAAATAATGATGACCTTGTGAGAGTCTTCTATATATTGTGATGTAAAAAAGAAAAAAAAATACACACATTAAGATTATTAAAATATTACAAAATCAATTATTATTATATGTATAAAAACAGCTGTTAGGAGTGAAGTAACTTAATTAGTGAATAAATATACAAAGATGGACTATTTTGTTTTAAAACGAAATGTGAACAACCAATGAATGGTGAACAAAAGACGACGATCATCTGTTCGAATGATAAATAATAAAACAGAAAAAATACTGTTATAGTTCAAGTGATTACTAGTTTGTAAGATTTCTTTTAAAATTGATATTCTGAATTTATTCAAAATATAGGTTAAGTAAAATAAACCCAAATATTAGTTCTCCTATTTGTTCTCTTATTCTATGCTATTCATTTTCCCTGTGAACCCAATAAGATAATTTATACATTTGGATTAGATTTAACATTTTTTAAAAAAAGAAAGAAGGTGGCATCCCTATAATTTAGAAAAAATCCAAATGAAAATTTTGTTAATTGAAATTTTTTATAATACGTGCATTTTCTTAAAAATTGCACGTCTAGAACTTTCGTTTTTTTTAGGGCCTTTTTCGGAAATTAAATAGAAATCAAAATTTAGTAGAAGACCAGCTATAATTTCTACAGGAATGTGGTAATTTTATTTCACTATTTATTTAAAAATTTTATTGTTATTTTTATATTTTATTTTACTTTTCATTTATTATCACAATATCTATAAATGGTTGCGTAGCTGAATCTCCGCAGTGATGCTGAGTCAGTTTTGACGCGACTAAAGGCCAATTCTAAGATTTCGATATTGTTCAGATAAAAACAAAAATTGTTTATAGATTTCAATTTAAAAGTGCCAATTCGATGTCCCATGTAGAGTCTCATTCCCCATGCGAAAAGCCAATTTAGAGTGAGGCAATTTAAGAAAGAATTGAAGCAACAAGGACAGTGAGAAAGGAAAGAAGGAGACCAGGAACCGTTAGTTAACCTGTGATCGGGCGGGGAGTGATTTCACTGATTAGAGCGGGAATGGGGGGTGATTCCCTTATCATGCCCAGTCTAAATCCTCCCCTGGCCCTTGGTAGCTGTTGCTACTCAAGTTGGAGAGAGAACGGTTCACAACAACTCCTCTCCATTCCCACTGAAATACTCTTTGGATCAGCCACCCCTGATATTGGCTATTCTTTACTTTCTTTAATAGGATTAGTTCAAAGCTTCCTTTTTCTTTCTATTATTTTCCAGGCTCCACACAACTGAAATTCTATTTCAACTGGAGATATAACAGTCTGCAGGATTTTCTTCCATTTCACTTCTAAAGCTGTATACGTTTACATTATATATATGGATAGACTTCCAACCTATGTATCCATACTGCAGTAAGTAGTTTCAGCAGTAAGTAGTTTTCTTTATTAAATATACATGCTAATCACCCGGCCAGTCAAAAACAAAGCTTCTAGAAAGATAAGTGTGAGAAGAAAACACACAACTGTCTTTATATAACTAATAACAAACCCGACCCTCGGTTGTTAGTTTTTTTTATCTGTGAGGGGAAAGGGGGAGCACGCCGTCCATCGGATGTGACATTAAGCAATAGTCCCGAGTGTATATACTGTATTCGTTCACCCTTGGTGAATAAAAATTTAGGATAGGAAAAATTTAAAACTCCCATGGTAGAGTCAAGCTCATGTTCACCAGAGCGACGAAAGAGCGCTCTGTTAGTAGGCGATATGACCTCATTGTTAAAGCCTAGGCTTGAGTCTCATTAACTAACTAGAAACAAATTAAACAAAATTACATTTTAAAAGATTTATTTACATTTCTAGGACTCCCATAGTAGAGTCGAGCTGATGTTGAACAGAGCGACAAAACAGCGCTCTGGTAGTAGGCGATAGGACCCCGCCTGGGCTTGAGTCTCATTAACTAACTAATAACAATCACTCTAGAGCAAATGAAACAACATTACTTACATTTTAAAAGGTTTATTATTTACATTTTTTTATATAGCCTAGAAGATTCTATGAGTCATCATTGATGTGAATTTACCTGAACTGGAGCTGTTTGTAAAGTCTTCAAGTGATGACACGATCTAAAACAATCTTTTGTGAATAACAACAATAAAGTAACTTGGTTTGCGGGTTCGAATCCCGTCCGGGAGTGAGTTTTATTTCGTAGATAGGACTCCCTCCCGGGGCCTTGGATGTAGTAAATAACTAGGTAACACCATTATACGAGTCATGGCTAATATGCTTTGAACTTAAGACAAAAAAAAAAAAAAATAATTTAAACAATTATTTTAAAGAGAAAACGACTAACAACTGAATGAAAATAAACGAATCAATCAACTGTGAATTCAGGAGAATATTCAAATTACAAACTGGAACTTGCTCCGGACTATTCTATATCAACAATAAATATACATGATATGACCAAAAAATAATTATTCAGTTAATATTTATTTTATATTGTTATACGTATCCCTTCCGTAACGTTTTTTTTGTTTTTGTAACGTTTGACTTGCGCTTCTGGTACACGACATAGTTGAGGTCATGTCTTGTGAGGGACGACTACATTGGGGACAGAGAAATGGGTTTTAATTACTTCTAACGATTGGGTCAAAGTTCACACGGCCACAAATACCAATTTTGATAATCCCTGGGATTATTTGTGCTACAGTGAGCACCTCGCTTCTCTCTAAAACGTAATTGTGAGTTCCCATAACGGCACAAATCTAACCCCAAAAGGACACACTTTGCATACAGGTCAAAACGGCACATGCACATCAACTTAACTATAGTATTATTATAGTTAAGTTGATGTGTTTGCAGGGGGGGGGGGGGGGGGGGGGATTGATCCCCCATATCCCCCCCTTAGTTACGCCCCTGTATGTATGATAGGTACATAGTTTGTTCCTTTTTCAGACAACATTTTTTTAGTCTTGTATGTTAATTTCAAAAATACTTCGAAAAATCACTTATTCTAGCCAGCGATTATTAAGGCATATATTTTTACTTCCCGACACTTCCTGCCTCAGTATCAGTATAGACCGATCCTGGCCCATAATAAGAATGAGATCTCAAATATTTTCTATTATTTAATCAGCGCTCTGAAACTCAGATCATTGTTAATGAGCAATGTACTTCAACTTACATATTATATTGATATTCAATACCTACATCCCCACTCCGTACTTACTATTTTTGTTAATAATTATTATTAATTTGTAATTACTTATTTTATTTATACTTTTTTTTATTTATTTATTTAGTTTGTTAAAGGTTCCTTTATACAGTAGAACCTCTTTAAGTCGAACCTCGATAAGTCGAAAACCTCCAAAACTCGTAAAAAAGTTTTGTTCCTTTCCCTTCAAGCCCCAAAACCTCCATTACTCGAAATCTCAACCCTCTATTAGTCGAAATAATCAGTGAGTCCCTACAAGCCATTTTGGTACATATTTTCCCTCTATAACTCGAAAAAATAAATTGGACCTCTGTATCTCGAACATATCAATGTTTTATTTTATAACCTTTACAATTCGATTATTTGAAACTTATTACCTCTATAGCTCGAAGAAAAATAAGTTACCGACTTTAAGAATTTGCCGACAATGTACACCATTGTTTCTTAGAAAACAGTTTAGGAGTATACAATAAATAGGATTACCAATTATCTTAAGCAAAAAAAAATTACTGACTTTTTTTTAATACCTACATATACTACGTATTTTTTATTTTAAGGATGTATTGAAATAATGTTGATTTATAATAAATATAAATATGTTTGTTACCTCTATAACTTGAATTTTTATTTATTTCACCTCTCTAACTCAAAATTAGTTAGAATGAATCTTACGAATCAAAATCCGCCTGTCGAAATCCTCCATAAGTCGAAAACTCTATAACTCGAATATTTTGGCGTCTCCCTTGATGTTCTACTTATAGAGGTTCTACTGTATATGTCATTATTGTTCAGCTGATCAATCTATAATTTTTAGTATGTTAATGTTAATATTTTAAATGTAATGGTCACTGACTCAGCTGTATAGCGGTGATCCCTTTAAACTATAAAAATTATTATTATTTTTACTTCCTCAGTTAGACGGAAAGTATAGGGAAAGTTATGTAATCTGTCAGAAATTTGATGTTAAGTTTTCACCGGAGTTTCATGGTTCCGTTCCATTACATGTTACGTGAACACGTTAACTCCAGATAGAAAAAATGTGCATAACCCCAAGACAGGGAGATATCAGAAACCCGAGTAAGACTACCTGTCTTGAGTCATGTTAGTCGACTTGTCTTAGTTACTGGTCAGTGAAAACTTAGTTGGTATAAATGTTAGGGGACTCTGGGCTGGAGAGCTATCCACTGATGTTAGAAGTTAGCTTTGTTAATGAGAAGTTAGAAAGCCTTAAATGAACAGAAGAAACAATGGGGATGAGTAATTAGGCTCTTTAATGGTGACAGGGGGAGTATGAAGCATCAATGGTAACATCAATCATTGAGACAACAGTCAACATATTCATTGAAGTTTATCAATACGAAGCCCGCCGTATGACAAATATCTATTTTATGTAGATGTCAGCAGCTTCCTCCCTCTTATGGACATATCGATGACGTTCACAGTCTGTCCTGTCAAATGTGACACAAATTGGAGAGTGTTCTCATGATAAAGCTGATTAAATATTGAATTGTTTGGTAAATGTCACTTTTTGACCTACCTGCATATAAGCAGGTAAAGTGCACACTTTTCAATATTTCAAACTGCTATTTTGAATTTTATTTATATGAAAAATTATAAAAATTTTTTTGATTTGAACATTTTTGGGTTAGTATTGAAATCGGTCAAGAATTCAATGTTGAGTTTTCTCTGAAATTTCATATCTTTGAACCTCTTTAAAAAAAAAACGTCGTCGGTGAATCACCGCTTATGTACCCTCCCAGCACAATATTTGACTTACAGAGTTGCTTCTGAATCCTCATACGAAATTTTGTGTAGGAATAATATTTATTTAATGTGGATTCTTCGTTACAGTGGTAATAAAGATAAAGTGGATGAACTGGCGAAGCAGGCTATCCTGACAGGAGATAGTGTGAAGATCCTGACCACCTCTCTAAGAAAGTCAAAGGTACCTTTTACAGCAACTTACAGGCCATTCCTGGCAAACCTTGTTACCAGTCACTAGGTCATTCAAGACCACTCATTACCACCATTGTACGTCGGAATCGTAAGGTAGCTGAGAGTCTTTCGTGCGGAGATATCGCTCTTCTCATAACGGTATAAGTTTTCGCAATAAACCAAAAAACTAACCTTAACAACTCAACATAAGTCTCTTCATCCATTCTCAAATAATTTCGCCAGTCATATGGTTCATTTCTCAATTCTTTCAATAATTGAACATGAGAGATTTCCCTTTTCTTTAGCAACCACTGGCGGCTCCACTTTGTTCTTGGTCGCGACTATCTCGCTAAAAAACCGATATATAACGGCAGCACTACTACCTCCATGGCAAAAGTTTATTTAGCTGTCGACAACGAATATTTGGCAAGAAATCGTTACTATTTATCGTAGCGTGTAAATAGACGGTACTCACTCTTTCGATTTATTGGAACAATTAAATTTGTCAATCACATCGTCACGATTTATCGTAGCGTGTAAACCTGCCTTAAGACTGAACCACCACCTGCATGCATGCCACTTCTACAAGATAGGACGGAGCCTCCCTTGCAGACCCAACATGTTCTCCTAGGCTGCCCCCTCACCTCCAAAGACAGACATCTCCTATACAGACAGATAGTGGACCAGGGACTTTCCCTTCCCACAGACAGCACCCGGCTACTTATGTTTCCATATAAAAGGTTGGAAGTTCTCTATGACTTCATAAGAAATCATCGGGTCCCCGGGGGGCCTGGGCTATGTCCCTCATTGGTACTTCATGGCTCTTATCGGCCGGGGAAAGGAAATTAATTATTCCATTTATTATTTTATGGACGGTACACGGGGCCAAGCGAAAAGAAAAAGGAAAAAAACAAAGTCTTACAATCCTACGTAGAATTAACTATGTCAATTTCCCATTTAGGATTTAAGCAACCAGAAAGATAGTCCAGTTCTCTCGAAAAGAGATCATTTAGACTCCAGACTGTTAACAAACAGGGAAGTGGTGTGGCTCAGATGAAGACTAATCATAGAGGAAGATGTCGTGATCCTAACGAGAGAGACAGAGTTCGTCGTCCACTCAACAAGTGTCGTCTTGAGCACATCACTCACTCTACTAGCCCGTCTTCCATTCTCATCCAAGAGAAAGAGACAACAAACCTAATATCCCCAGTAATTCCCAACGTAAATTAATTAACAGATTAGGTACTCTTCGTCTCAAACCAATGTAAACATTTAGTTGAACAATCAATAAATTTCTCACTCAGCAACTTCTTCTAGGTATCATGTCTAAATATCTAATTTAAAAATATCTTCAATATCAGTTTATGCCTAGTTTAATTGTTTTTCTCTTTACAATTATATTCAATTCATGGCGTGCGTAATGGTAAAGTTTTGCCCCTCGTATATGTTTTTAAGAAATTAAAAGTGTTGGAGCCTGATCTAAAGCCAAAGACTTTGATCGTTGACTTTGAACAAACATTTATTTCTGCATTCAAAGTGTGTTTTTAACCTGGTCTGTTTCACTAAAAGGACCGACGGGAGGGTCAACATTTTATTTCTTCGCATACATCAACTGGATTTACTCGGTAAACTGCAATTTCGTACTGTGCATTTTAAATTTTAGTCTAATTTTTTTTAATGGACATTCAAATGTTTTACCTAGTGCTCTGAAATTCCTACTTCGCCTTATTAACCGTGATATTGGATTTACTTACTAGGGCAATACATTTTTAGTTATTGGGTTAAAATTGTATTTACGGTGTTCCATTTTACTATGCAATTGTACCTTAGGATCGTGCTAATATTAAATTATAATAATGTATTGTAATATTCTTTATTCTATTTATTCATTTAAAATGTGCCAGATATACAAATTGTGCCAGATATACAAATTGTGCCAGATATACAAATTATTTGACGTTTGTTTATTTTGTAGTTAGGAATTTTGTCGTTTGTTATTTTGGATTTGATCTTTGTACATGGAGCCAACTTCTAAGTCATACAAAATTTCGTGTCGATACATTCATTACGTCACCAGTTATCAATGTATCGAAACCAGTTGAGGCTCCCATTTTTGGTCTCTGTCTCTTCGGCCGACTTAATAAGATTCGTCCTTATGGGGTTTCGAATTCACATATGAAATTTCATGTCGATACATTTATTACATCGGAGGTTATTATATTTCTTGTGTTAAGCCCTCCCCCTTTATTCCTGTCTTCCTATTGGCCGACTTGTCTGAAAATTAGTAGGTGTCGACCTTGTGGGATTTAGGATTCACATATTGATGTATTATTTCTCCAGGTATTTGTCCAGGTTCATATTTATTCATGACTTATTTCACCCAATGATTGTCCAAATTATAATAAAAATAATGAGAACTAGAGCAGATTTTTTTTTTCCGATAGAGATTGGACAAACATTGATTTGGGACCAACTTGAAAATTCAAACCACGTTCAAAAATCATCCGATGGTGACACTGATAAGTTTTTCTCTATGGGAGGGGGAAAAAAAAGGGGGAAAAGATTTAATAGAAAGGGAAAAAGTTCTGTAGAAGGGGACAAAGAAAAAGACGAGAAAGAGCTAATGAATCCAAAGAAGGGCGGAAATCCACTTCTAGGTGAGTGGCGGACGGAGGGGGGGGGGGGGGGGGGGGGGGGGGGCTCTTTGAACCGAACCTGCCTCTAATGATATTCACATCACGCCTCCCCTTCATTGCCTCCAAACACCACGCCATCCTAGAAAAACCACCAACCAGTTTTTCATTCATAAATTAATCAAATGTTTCAAACCTCTATTCTATGATATATACAGGTCATAAAGAAGACCGTAAATATAAAAAAAAAAAAAATGACTCCTACTGCTTCAGGACAGTGAAATGTTAAAATTTTGAAAAAGCACAATGAAAGTTCTTATGGAGCTCAATACATTTGATGAAATGTGGGTGGAATAATCGATCACAGTAACAATAATCGATCAGAGCAACAATTTGGCTGTAATAAAAAGTTGTCGTTGAATCACCGGCAATGTACTTCTCCAGCGCGAATAAATGAACTAAATTTACGATCTTTCCTTGAACCCAATTTAATGATTTAGTTGCAAATCAATTGAGTCTTATTCAGGTATTTCTGAAACGTCATACTAAATTTCATGTCGATTTACTCATTACATCGACAGTTTTTAGGATTATTGAGTAAGGTCCTCCTTCTCTGACCCCCCCCCCCATTTCCCTTTGGCCGATTTGGTTGAAAATTAATAAGTCCTTGAGAGGTTTTGAAGTTACATGAGAAATTATGTGACAATGCATTCATGGCTGTTATTAAAGTATTTGTGTAAATCTCCAACCTAATGCCCCCCCTTCCCTACCGCACATTTGGATGAAAATTGATCGGAGTCGTTATAAGCTTATGGATACACATATAATATTTCATGTGAATACTATCGGGAGTTATCGTGTTCACGGACACACACATAGACAGACTTTTTATTTTTATTTTTTGAATCATTAAGACCGGAAAATATTCCGTTGAAAACTCCGCATCGAGTTTCTGACGATTACATAACTTCTACACTACACATAGCTGGGGAAGTAACCCCCCCCCCCCCCCCCCCCCCCCCCCCTCCCCCCTCCCCTTCACTCACATCCCCTCTCTGTTCTCATCACCTCAGTCCTCTTCCCCGAGTCCCTACGTCTCGCTTTCTTCGCCTATCTCTCGCTACTACTCAGAAAATGTTATTTACATTCGTTATTTTTAGCTTTACCGAAAAAAAAAAAAAATGTAAAAAATAAAAATGTCTTTCATACTGAATCCACAGCTTTTTCACGTAAGATCGATAGTGACTAAGAAAACCTTAAATAACATTTTTTCGATAATAAAAAATATTCGGGCGAAGTTCTTGAAGAACGCATTCGCGAACCGACCTTAAGTTTTTTTCATGGTTTGACTTCTAGAATAGATATACTATAAGTGGCCTCATGTACAATGCATATTAGCTATGACTCTTAAAACGGTGTTAGTTACCGGACGGGATTCGAACCCACAAATCATGGTGAGCCCTACGCTCTAGCCCGCACGGCCACCATGGCCCCCACTAGAAGAGTTATAACCACCTAATTTGAATCATTGAATATTTATTTAAATCCTCTCATCATTCTGAATATATCTCAGATTTGACATATATCGAAATGTCTCTATTAAGATGTGCCTTATATTTTCAGTTGTTTTCAATGAAGTGTATGCACAATGTAAATAAACCATGTTTCATAAAAATTGTACGCTAAAATATTAAAACAACATTTTTTCTTCTCTCTGTTGCAGGAGTAAAATAGGCATCTGGCCAAGCAAAGTGAGTATATCTCTAGATACTAGTATATCCACTAGATATTAATACATCCTAGATAATTGTATATCTTATTTTTAGGTACTAATATACCCATATACATACTGGTATATCCCTATATATAGGCACTAAAAGTGATACAAGCTGTCAACATAGATTTCAAAATCGCTCTGGAATGGGCAACGAAAGGGCTGATCAACTAGCCAGGTCAGGAACTGACGGAGGACCTATGAGACTGGAACCCTTCTGCGGGATCTCTAAGAGCACCGCAAGGGCGACAATAAAACAGATGGCTGACCAGGAGACCCCCAGTTCTAGAGAGGGGTCCCTAACAAAGACATTCAAAACTCTTCGTTACGGCAGGCACCCTCTGATAAGAGAACGCGAGAGGTCTTAGAGAACTATGACAGGGCTGATTTACAGGACACTGTCATATGAACAAACACTTTTATAATAAAGGCGTCGATAGAAGCAGCTCGAAATATGGCGAGGAAAACGAAACTCCGGTTCATATTCTAAGCCAGTGTGAAACTCTAGAAAGGTTCTAGTGCTTCTGGACAGCTATATCAGAACCGAGGCAAGCTGTGGAGACAATCTGCAGCATACTCCTGGACTTTATTAAGATTTTAGATTAAAGATACAGTGCTGCTGTAGGGATCAACACACATGAAGCATCTACCCCCTCCTTGAAAAAAAAAACGTTGTGTATTTTTATTCTATTCTTCCTTAGCACCGCCCATTTTAATTGAAAAGACTTTTGATTAGATCGAAAATATAAGCAGTATCTTTTAAAATTTAATTCGGTCCTGAAGTAAAGTGTTCTAATGTTCGTCCGATTTCGGCCAAAATCTAATCAGATCTAAGTTTGCACATAAGACTACTTTATTCCAAATTTCAAGTTCACATAGCTGCAATCGCTTTTGCGGCAGAGCGCTCACAACAAAAACACACAGATTGGAAAATGGTATTCTGGGAACGTCAAAATCCGTTGAAACCTCGAAATTGGTTTTTCGTTTGGTTACGATGCTTCCTTATACTATAGGTATAAGAAAGTAATAAAAAATATGTGACTTTCATTAACTATAAAAATTTCACTCTCAGAAAAATACACACAGAAACACAAAACAACAAAAATTCTTATTTTCTTAGGATGAAATCCCAAGAAATGAAAAACTAGCATGGATAAAGTTATAAAACTTCGCAAGGCTGATTATAAACGCATGTGGAAGTTTGAGTGTAGCAATTGAGCAGTTATATGGAGGCAGTTAGAGCTAGTGTTCCCTCGGTGATCGTTGGGAGGATTTAGAAGCATTCCCAAACCTACCTTCTCTACTCCCATCTCTCACTGTCCCGTATAATTCTCCTATAGACCATTCCACCCCCTTCCAGAGATTTAGTGAACCTTTTCGGAGACATCTAAGTCTATAAGAAGTGGATCAACTATTCCACATCGACTATGAAATAAACTAACCATTTAGTCAACCTTTTCGGGGACATTTAAGTCTATAAGAAGTGGATCAACTATTTCTCGTCGACTATGAAATTTACTAACCATTTAGTGAACCTTTTCGTGGACATCTAAGTTTATAAGAAGTGGATCGACTGTTCCACGTCAAGACTATGAAATTTACTAACCATTTAAGGGACCATATCATCAAATTTACTTCACTTTTACATGTCCGGCAAATATGTAGTATAGGAGAAGTTATATAATTGATCAGAAGGTCATATCGCCTACTACCAGAGCGTTAAAGAGCTAGCACTCATTTTATGTTTTGCCCTTCCCCTTCCCCCTGCCCACATCCCCGTCAAATTTTGAGGGGGCACAAATCTATATTTGAGTCGGGCGTATAAAGATTCTAAAAGTGAATTTTTTTATGGAAATCCGATTAACTGTTAAATAGATAGCTTAATGTTTTGGGCCTCCCCACAACTCCCTGTCCAATTATTAGTTAGTTATTATGACTCATGCCCGGACTTTAACTACATATTGCCTACTACCAGAGCGACGAAAGTGCGCTCTGGTGGACATGAGCCCGACTCTACTATGGGAGTCTTAACTTTTGCCTACCTAGTGTTTCCTGAGGTAATGGTCTTTAACGAATACCTGACAACATACAGACTCGGGACCATCACTTAACACTTCATGAGAAGGACGGCGTGCTCAAGGTTTTTTCTCCTACCAGAAATAAAATCAAATGGCCTCGGCCGGGTTTCGTAGGCGCAATCCTGAGCTCAGTAGGATCGCACACTTATTCTTACGATTAAAAGTGATTGATTTGAGTCCAATTATTATAGTTATTATGAGTCATTTCGTCACTCAGGTGTGATGAGGCTGACTCTTCTGTGGGAGTCCTAAATTTTGCCTACCCTAAATTAACGAGTATCGTTCAGGCTCTGGACCATTGCTTAACGTCCGTGTATCCGTATCCATATTTGTAACAAAAGCGAAAACATATTTCGTAAATGTGAGTATTTCATTGAGTAAAACATTTTTGTGACCACATGAGAATTAGTGTGTGTCGACTGTCATCAGCGAATATCCGAATAGAATATATACAATTTATTGTTCTGACTCTCACCAACATAGTTGGAGTCAGCCGACATCCACCGGTGAATTCACCGACAATCAAGTCTACAAGAAGTGGATCAACTATTCCATATATATACTTATATAGTCTACCTTAAAAATATGAACGGCTTGACCCTTTATACTGCGCATTAGCCGAGGAAATACTGAAGAAAAGCCCTCGAGAGCCGAGTTTATGAAGAGATACTTCAAGAGGATCAAAGTTCAAGTTTGTATTCACATCGATCAAGAGGTGTCGTAAGTTCATGTAAGCAGGCTTCTTGAGGTAGGTGATGATGGATGGGTGCACCGAATCTTACAGTAACTATACGTCTATGTAGTTGTTATACAATGTTTCTGAATAAAGTACCAGTAATAATGGACATAAACCCTTTAACACTGTACAAGTTGAATAAACCCTTTAACTCTATACAAGTTGAATAAACCCTTTAACACTATACAAGTTGAATAAAACCTTTAACACTATACAAGTTGAATAAAACCTTTAACACTATACAAGTTGAATAAAACCTTTAACACTATACAAGTTGCATAAACCCTTTAACACCATACAAGTTGAATAAACCCTTCAACACTATACAAGTTGAATAAACCCTTTAACACCATACAAGTTGAATAAACCCTTTAACACCATACAAGTTGAATAAACCCTTTAACACTGTACAAGTTGAATAAACCCTTTAACACTGTACAAGTTGAATAAACCCTTTGAAGATTTGAATAAACCCTTTAACACTATACAAGTTGAATAAACCCTTTAACACTGTACAAGTTGAATAAACCCTTTGAAGATTTGAATAAACCCTTTAACACTATACAAGTTGCATAAACCCTTTAACACCATACAAGTTGAATAAACCCTTTAACACCATACAAGTTGAATAAACCCTTTAACACCATACAAGTTGAATAAACCCTTTAACACTATACAAGTTGAATAAACCCTTTAACACTATACAAGTTGAATAAAACCTTTAACACTATACAAGTTGAATAAAACCTTTAACACTATACAAGTTGAATAAAACCTTTAACACTATACAAGTTGCATAAACCCTTTAACACCATACAAGTTGAATAAACCCTTCAACACTATACAAGTTGAATAAACCCTTTAACACCATACAAGTTGAATAAACCCTTTAACACCATACAAGTTGAATAAACCCTTTAACACTGTACAAGTTGAATAAACCCTTTAACACTGTACAAGTTGAATAAACCCTTTAACACTATACAAGTTGAATAAAACCTTTAACACTATACAAGTTGAATAAAACCTTTAACACTATACAAGTTGAATAAAACCTTTAACACTATACAAGTTGCATAAACCCTTTAACACCATACAAGTTGAATAAACCCTTTAACACTATACAAGTTGAATAAACCCTTTAACACCATACAAGTTGAATAAACCCTTTAACACCATACAAGTTGAATAAACCCTTTAACACTATACAAGTTGCATAAACCCTTTAACACCATACAAGTTGAATAAACCCTTTAACACTGTACAAGTTGAATAAACCCTTTGAAGATTTGAATAAACCCTTTAACACTATACAAGTTGAATAAACCCTTTAACACTGTACAGGTTGAATAAACCCTTTGAAGATTTGAATAAACCCTTTAACACTATACAAGTTGCATAAACCCTTTAACACCATACAAGTTGAATAAACCCTTTAACACCATACAAGTTGAATAAACCCTTTAACACCATACAAGTTGAATAAACCCTTTAACACTATACAAGTTGCATAAACCCTTTAACACCATACAAGTTGAATAAACCCTTTAACACTATACAAGTTGAATAAACCCTTTAACACCATACAAGTTGAATAAACCCTTTAACACTATACAAGTTGAATAAACCCTTTAACACCATACAAGTTGAATAAACTCTTTGAAGAGTTGTATAAACCGCGTGGTTCTAGCTACAATATGTATATATGTTCATGAACACAATTTGCAAGATTAGGATGTGATAATGGCAGATACCATGTTAACCCGTTGCGTCACGTGTTCTAGGTAGCGGTGTGTTCCTGATGCAACGTAGTTTTTTAGAAAAAAAAAAATTAACAGAAACAGTTTATTGTTATCACTGACTTATCAAGTTATTGGCACTGACTTATCAAACAAGCACTCTAGAAATAATTGCTGAACAAAAAAAGTTTCTTCCATTCATACATTCAGAGCCTCCTTCTAACATCTTCTGAGTATGAATGAAAGGAAGCTGTCATGAGAAAAATGTGAAAGTGAAAAAGTAGCAGTTACGGAGCTGGGAACAATCAGAGCTACAATGGGTTCAAAAATAGGGGATGAATAGGGTGCTTGGATGAATGGGCTCCATGTCAAAGAGGTTCCATACCTAGGTGAGAAGGTGAGGTCAAATAGGCCTAGGCTGTCCCATTGTAGACCGTCATAGTCAGGCTTCTTATGTACTCCCAGAGTAACTTTCAAATTATATAACCTGTTACTCTCCTGTTATTCACGGAGCTGCGGTCTTCTGTAACGTTACCAAGACCTGCTACTTACGATATTTACTCTACTTCCATAATCTAAACAATTATAAAATGTGACTGTTTTCCTCGTTCCATTCCCATCCTTTTGTTTTTCAACTATTATTTTTTATCTTGAAGTATAGAACAAGTTCTGTACTCGGTCGGAGTAGTAGTCTACGCGCTCGGAAACGCGCCTGGCCACTCGCCCACCAACTCGTCCAGAATCTCGCCCTGCCAATCGCTACTCGCCTCTCAACTAGCCAAACTACTCGCCTTGCCACTCGCCCGACTACTTTCCAATAACTACTCAACCTGACCGATGTGCCTCACCATAAAAACATAACTCTAAAAAAAATTATATATATATATAGGTATACAAAACAAGACTTTTAAATTATGGTTTTTTTTTTTTTTTTTTGAACAATAAGAGAAAATATACTTTTCCCGTAGTAGGCAATATGACATTTTAGTTAAAAACCCGGGCAAAAGTCATAATAAAAATCAATAATATAATATATTATGTTTAATATACATATTATGTTTAATAAACTTTTTTTTTAAACAAATACAGTGCAATCCCGATATTTCGTATCCCGATTATTCGTATTTCCGGCTAATTCGTACAAATTTGCCGGTCCCCATAGAAAATCCCGATAAGTGGTATAAAAACAATGCATTTCGGACCCCTCGGTAATTCGTATTATTTTTATGCTCGGTCTCTAAAAATGTCTTATAATTCCTATTTTTAGCTTAAAAAGCTCGTTAATTCGTACTGTTTTCAAGAGGGGGAGAGAGGACAGTGGGAGACGAGAGAGCAGAATGAGTGCGAGATAAATGTTTTCTAGGAAATCACTTGGTTCCTACAGAACCAAAGGGGAGAGCGAGTGAGAGAGACAAGTTTCTATGAAATCTCATATTATCTCATGTAATTCGTACTGTTTTCACTCAAAGGAAATGAGGAGAGGAGAGGAGAGGGGGAAAGTTTTAGAAATTTTATTGATCTTGTCTAACATTTTTTCCAACAAATGTTTGATTGGTGTTTATTTAATCTAGAACATATATACATATTTTTTATTGCATGTATTGTTTATTGTATAGTTTAGTATAAAGCAGTGTTTATTGCATAGTTTTTATTCTTACCACATTGTACATACTTCTTAATACATACATATTTGCATTAATACGTTTTTTAATTTTTTATATTTTGTACTCCCGATAATGGGTTATCCCGATAATTCGTACCAAACCGTCAGTCCCTTGACCTTACGAATTATCGGGATTCTACTGTACCTAGTTACAATTGTATATTCCCTGTTATCCGGCGGCTCCTCGGTCCCAACGACGACGGATAAGTGAGAGTCTAGTGTACTGCCTACCGATTGAAAGAGAGGCGTGTACTTATTTCAACAAGATCATCACCCTGATATTTGGCTACAACACAATTCTTTTTGTAGAGTAATATTATATACCTCTACAAAGAAAATGTTCTCTTTTTTTTCATGAGCCTTGTTCCTTTATGCGTAACCGAAGGCTGAAAGGCATATTACTCGACAAAAGAAAGTGTTTTAGCGGAATGCTCAAGACGATCTTGCTGAAACAAAGTACACGCCTCCCTACGTACGTCTCTCAGTCAGACGAATTAAAAGCCTAGTCCCCGAAATGAAAGGCCAGTATGCCGCCTTCTTCAAGCTGAGAGCGCTGTCCCATTTTCAAAGCCCTCTTTTCCTCTTCTCAACTTACTTCAAAAGAAGTTTCAATAATTTCTTTTTCCATTTGTGTCTAAAGGTTTTTTTCTTCCACAGTTTGTTTTTCCTTTCTTTTTTCTTTTTTTTTTCCGGGGCTGTAATGAAAAGTGCTCATTGTAATACATTTCTAAAAAAAAAAATGGAAAGAAACTCAGAAATATATAAAAGGAATATTCCTTGTTTCTTTGATATATAATTGCACTTAAATATGTTATCTTACTTTTCTTACTTTTTACTTACTTATACCTATAGTATAAGAATATTCATTGAAATCGTGCGAAAACCCGAGATCGAGTTTTCAACAGGATTTTTACGTTTCAAGTAATTAGTCTCTGAATACCATTTGACCATTTTCGCGATGATGTCTGTGTGCTGTGTGTGTATAACAATTGAAATTTGGAATTGAGAAGTTACATGTGCTAACTTAGATCTCATTAGATTTTGGCAGAAATCGGACGAAAATAAAGATCACTTTATACTTCAGGACCTAATTAAGTTTTACAATATACTGCTTACATTTTTGAACTAATTATAAAATTTTTCAAGTAAAAGTTGTAGATAAAATTGGAAGTTACATGATATATGAAGTGACTGAGTCATGACCACCAAAGTGACTATGAGTCATGACCACCAAAGTGACAGTGCCTATGTACCACTAAATTAGCTGTGTGTAGTGAACACTAAGTGACTGTAAGTCATGACTACCAAAGTGACAGTGCCAATGTAACACTAAATTAGCTGTGTGTAGTGAACACTAAGTGACAATGAGTCATGGCCACCAAAGTGACTGTAAGTCATGACCACCAAAGTGACTATAAGACATGACCACCAAAGTGACTATAAGACATGACCACCAAAGTGACAGTGCCTAAGTAAATTAGCTGTGCTTAGTGAAAACTAAGTGACTGACCACCCATAGCAGTGCGTAGTGAACACTAGAGTCAACTTTTAAGTTGAGAAATGCGGACATATTGTGAAAACTTGCAATAAATAAATTGAAAAAAAACTTCTTCTTTGACATATTGTCTATTAAATAAAAAAGAAAAAAAAAATAATATACAAAAATTAACAGTTTCTGAGTTATACAATCCTCAGCATCAGTTAAAAAGATACTAATTGTAAAGCAAGACTGAGATGAGTGCGAACCGTACATATATGAACATCAGGAAGCTAAGAGACGGGTTGAAAATTCAACTAGGAAATCCACGTGGCTTACAGTTAAGTATTTGTTAGTTCTGAAATATTTACTTCCAATAACAATTGTAAAAATAAAATTATTCAATCCTAACAAGATAAACTTATTGATATGGGATATGAATTAAATGTTGTTTCTGTACTTAACTAAGAGGTTACTGATGGTATAAAAATATCAATGAAATTATAAGTTTTTTCTATCATTAAAAACTCAATGTATAACATTGAAGATGTAAATTAAAAACTTAGCAAAATAAAAAAAACGACGGTTATCCATGTATCATTTATCGTAGTTAATATTTATTATCAGTATTTAATATCATTCATTACTATTTTTATTGTAAGTCCTTCAGCAACTATCGTAAACTATTTCTCAATTTTTGAGTGAGTTCCCCCCTCCCTCTAAACTCATCGATTGATGACGCTGAAAATTAATAAAAACTTATGGGGTTCTGGAGACACATTCATTCAATCGGGACTTATCATGTTCATGGACACCCAGATAGTCAGCAATTTTTTTTTTTTTTTTTTTCAGAAAAAAAGAAATTTTAGTGAAAACTGCATATCGAATTACTGAGAGTAAGCGTTCTAATATGTCACTAGTTATGTCTGATATATCACATCTTATTATATTAGTTCCCACAGTTATCACACAGGATATTTCTAGATATCACATTATTCCCCAGTTGGTGGGGTACAGCTGGCCGCATTGCTCTAATCTATCTACAGATAAGTATCGTTAGGCCGTTACTCAGTCATCCAGATGGACTCACTTCATTGTCGCCTGTATGGCATGTTACTCCTTTTGCTTACCAACCCACACACACACACACACACATATATATACCTCTTATTATTCATTATTCCGTACAACTCGTTAATTACGTGAAAATGTTAACTAATTTCTAATTAACTAACAAAGCTGAGGGTGCCGGTAGCTCAGTGGTATGCGTGCTTGACTTCTGAGCTCAAGGTTGTGGGTTCGTAGCCCGACCGAGGCCCTTAGTTTATTTTATCTGGGAGGTAAAATAAACTTAAGCACGCCGTCCTTCGGATGGGACGTTAAGCGATGGTCCCGAGCCTGTACGATGTCAGGTAATCGTTAAAGACCCCTACCCTATATGAATAAAAATTTAGGGTAGGCAAAATTTAGGACTCCCACAGTAGAGTCGGGCTCATGTCCACCAGAGTGACGTAAGAGCGCTCTGGTAGTAGGCGATATGACCTCGTAGTTAAAGCCCGGGCATGAGTCATAAAACCTAACCTAACCTAACTAACAAAGCTTCAATTCATTTAACAGTTGAACTTTTTTTTATTTAAATAGTTGTAAAAAAAAAAAAGAAAATGAATGTAATTAATTCAAGCACCCCCTTGTTGTATAGCCTAGGGATGAAACTGTATGTGTAATGACTAAAATTATCTAGAGTTACAATACAAACGTCGGAATAGATCATTTTTATGATAGCTTTTATAACTATAACTTATTATCATACGGACCAGATAAGACTAAGTTTTTGCTCTCTCTCAGAAACTTTTTTAGTTTTTAACACGCAACCAACAAAAATGGGAGTTACGCAACCGCTAGGTCAAGCGACATAAACATTTTTGTTTATGCATTCCCATATTACATTATGTTTGCCGGCTTTCGAGGTTGCCCTTATCAGACTGTCTACAAAAATAAGGCTAAATTTTATTTATTCAGTCAGAAGTTTGATGTTGAGTTCTCAACGGAATTTCAAGAATTTCAAGCTGTTCGACACCAGAATTCCATAAGGACGACACCTATTGATTATTAGCAAAATAGATCATAAGCAAGGGAGGATGTGGAAGAAGGATGTTAACAAAAAAATCCTAATAACCGCCGATGTAGCGAATATATCGATATAAAGTTTATTATGACACCCTATGCAATTCAACTATTGATTTTTAGTCCAAACGGTCGATTGATTTTGGAGGGAGAGCAAAGAACATAAATGATTAATTCGTGCTGGGGAAGTACATTGGCACTGATTGCCCGACAACCTTTTTACTAAATGATGGGTTCTTGTGAACAGAGCCTATCGATAGCGGCAACCTCGATAGATACATATTAGGTTAATTTCAAAAATTTATTTTATCAGACTCCCTGATGATGAGGGCAACCTCGAAAGCCGGCTAGCTAATACAAATAAAAATCTGTGAGAGGTCAGACTATATCTTATTTGAGACTATATCTTATCTGTGAGACCAAATTTTGAAGTTTTCCAATCGAGTTTTTTTTTTTTTTAATTAAAAACAAACTTGAAATATTAAGTTAACAATAAATTAATTTATAGTAACCCTTATAAAGTCAAAAGTTGATGGGAACCAAACATTTCTTATTTCACATGTAGATGAAGAAACAAAATTGTGAACAAAAATATTTTTTCAACTTTTAAAATTAATTTAGCGTATGCATTTCTAGAATGAACGAAAATGAGAATATCTCCAGGAATTCTTATCCCATCAATATTATTTTTGTATTTTTTTCTTATCAAAAATCTAGTTTCAGATCCATTTTGAGTCGTAAAAATAGTGAAAATTGATGTTTGATTCATGTTTGTAACTGCAACCGCATCATGTTGATGTTGTGCCTGCATATAGTGTCCCCCTCTCTCGAAAACGTAACCCATGAGTTGTGAAAATAAGAAAAAAATGCAGAGAACATAACTTATTAACTGATTTCAAAAATGAGAAAAAAAAGGTGTCTATAGGTCTGTGAGTCTGTGTGTGTCTATGAAATCGATAACTCCCAATAGAATGAATGTATCGAAATGAAATTTTATATGTGGATTCAGAATCCTCTGAGGACGACACCTATTTATTTTAAGCTGAACTAGCCCAAGAGGAGGGGGGGATTAGAGGGGCCTCAACTGCCTATGTGAGGAATCAACAAAAAAATTTAGCATGAGAGTTCAGAAGCCACATCGTAAATTATATATTGAGTTTTAGCCTAAACAATCGATTAGCTTTGGAGGGATAAAAAAAAAATTAAAATAATTAAGACAAAAAATAAATTTCCGACCGAGGTTTTCTTTGAATTTTAAAACTAACTTGACATTAAAATAATAAGCGAATTTGTAGTAACGCTTTTAAAATTGGAAGCTGATAGAAGCCAAACATGGTTTATGTACAAAATTGGGCATTGAGAGGGGAAGGTACGGCGTAATTTGAAAGCAGCCCTTATGTAATTGTTTTTGTCCAACTCACTCAACCCCCATTACACTTTCACAAAACAGCCCCCCCACCCCCATTAGTGGAGCGAAAATTGATATTGACGGAGGCTAAATGCTTTTTCCACCCCCCATTTAAATGTTCCCTCGGTCCATCTCCCAGCGGCTTTTTTAGTTTTTTTAACCGGACACAATGGTTTTCATTCAACCAAACCAATCTGTCTTCTTTTTTACAAATCTGTTTTTTTTTTTTTTCGAAATGAAATGAAATTTTTATGTTATTCAGTGTATATATATATATATATTTCTTTTCAAACATTGTGAAGTAAATGGAATTTTGTATCTACTTCCCCAGATTTATATGGTAGCTTAGGGAAGTTATCCATCAGAAATTCGATGATTTTTTTTTTTTCACTGGTTGTCAAATAAGATGTAGTCTGACCTCACAGATTTTTTATTTGTATTAGCTAGCCGGCTTTCGAGGTTGCCCTCATCATCAGGCAGTCTGACAAATAAATTTTTTTAAATTAACCCAACTAAAATATTTTAGTAAATAAAACTTCAAATTTTTTATAATAAAAACAAACTATAAACAAATAAAACCATCTAAAAACTTAAACAATTCAAAATTTCATGGATGGGGATAGATAAGCTATTCCTGTCGAATAAGTATACATGGAAGAAATACATGGCTGGTGATTCGTTAAGTGGTAGTTTGGTCCTTCTGAGTTAAGGCTCGAAGGACGGACTACAGGTTCCTGCCCTTCTCTACCTGGTGTTTTGAGTGTGGTGATGAGTTGAATATCTAGGGTCAACGTTTAATAATTTTTAAAGATGTTTTACTTTACGCAGCTGTACGATGTAAAGGGGAGGGGAGGTTACGTGCCGGGTTTTAATGACCTCCGAGAAAAAAAAATCCTGTCGTCCAAATGTGAGTGAAGACGATAACTCACGAAAGAATATATCAATACGAAATTTTATATTTATATCCAGAGCCCTGAAAAGGTGACATATATTGATTTTTACCAAAATTGGCCGAAGCTCAGAGTAGAGGGCTCAACTCGAAAATCCTAATTACAGTCCTAATAAAGATGACATGAAGTTTACTATGAGGGATTCACAAGTATTTAGAAACTTTGTTAATTTATTCGCCTACTTTTTTTTTTTTTTTTCATTCCAGCTTTTAGTTAGAAGAGAAATATGACTTTTCCGGAGGGCCCCATGTTGTGAATATAATTAAAAACTAAATAAATTTTTGTGAATAAATTTTAAAAAATAACTACATAATACATGATGTCCCTAAAGTTGTTGTCGCTACTATTCATTTTAATTAATTATTAGAATAATATAGTAAAGTTCAATGTTAGAATTTCGTACAAAAATAATGGGAAAATGAAATAATTGGAATTAATATTTAAAATTAACTATTATTAATATGGAAAATTATGATGTTACCCCTTACGAAATGAGATGATTCTCTTCAAACCACCAGACACATAGTTTCTAATGAACAGACTACATTCGAATACTTCCTAAATCTAACTGACTTGGGATGCCAGCTGGATGTCGTTACTGTAGAAAATTATATTAATTACCTACGCTAATTACTTCTTGTATCCACAAAAATAATTCCTAAAGTTACAATAATCCAATTACGTTACTGTAGGTATCCATTTAAATAATTCTAACTGTTAAAATAATCCACTTTTGGAATAGGAAAGAGGAATGGATTAGAAAAAGTACAACCACATATTTACAAAGGTTTTCAATTAATATATTTGTGTAGTAGGCTGAACATATATATTTATATAATAATATATATAATATATTATATATCAGATCCGTATATTATATATCTACGTTTTGTTTAATACTGCCACTAACATTATTTTTTATTATTTATACACCAATTTATTTTGGTTTATTTGTTTTTGTGTGATATCATTTTTTTATTGCTATTTTTGTTTATTTTCTTTATTATTTTTATTTCTTTGTATTTTAATTTAAATATCAAGTAGCTATGAGTCTGATGATTGTGGAAATGTTTTGCCAACTGACATTCAGAGAATACTATAATTTTCATTTGATGTTTTAATTTGCCTTTAAATTCTATGTATTTGTTTTTATTCACTTTAATATTTATTATATTTTACATTTATATAATTCATGAGTCATACCTATATAAATACCAACACTTTACTGTTAGATTCGCTTTATTAGATTTATATATATATATATTGTAATGTTCTATATTGTCCATTACATGTAATATTTAAGAAATGGAAAATAAGATACGTAAATACAATCATTTTATTAGACCTAAGGAAGGTTACTGGGGGTTATCAAATCGATTTGTACCAGGGTCGATATAGTATCAAAATATATCAATTCATTTATTTCAATTATGTCATAAAATTAAATGATAAGCTTATAATTAGTTAACAATAAATGTAAGCAATTAGGATTGTATACGGGAATATGAAAGTGTTATAAAAAAACCCAGATGTTTAGTGTTAAAGGCTGTAAAAATTGTGGCCAATGACAGAGCGGAATCCAAAACGAGAGAGAAGTGGGCTGTCCCCTCGTGGAGAGTAGGTAGGAGATGTATGAGAGAACTGTGCAGAGAGAGATGGTTCAGTGAAAGTGAGTGTGGTGAATGGTAGAAAATGTAAGTGATTTCTTAAAGGCTGTGATAAGAAGGAAGAG
Organism: Aradus depressus; assembly: GCA_963662175.1. Lineage (NCBI taxonomy): Eukaryota > Metazoa > Arthropoda > Insecta > Hemiptera > Aradidae > Aradus > Aradus depressus. Next base: position 5,472,195 of record OY759217.1, on the reverse strand, counting down.
TAGCTGAAATACTTGGAATCCAGAAGAGAGGAGAGGACGTGGCCGCAGTTGCGACACCCCATATTCAACGTACCACGATGGAAACATCATTTTACCCACCAGCACAATAGAAGAAAAGAAAGCTGTCCCGCAGGTTTAGTTGAATGTTGTGTTTACAAAGAAAAATCTCTATGTATGTAAAATCTTTATGTGTTACTAACCCATAAAAACGTGTCTTGATGAATTTTAAATATAAAAAATTGTAACAAATTATTTTAAAGTCTTTATTTTTATTTATAAATTATACATAACCAGGTCCTCTAATAATCGTTATTGCATATAACTATTATTAATATAAATTTAAATAAGAATTTCAAGTAGCGCAATAAGCAAGCGTTACAAATGTCGCTTCGAACAGGGACTTGAAAAATTAAGGACTTCAAAAATTAAGGACTTGAAACATTAAATTTTATATGGCGCCCGAAAAGAAAATTATAAAAGGACCTTATGTATAATTTTGTAAAAAATATTTGTAAAAATTAATTTTAAAACTGTATAAAAAGTTAGCGTCCAAAATGGCCGACTATAATAGAGGTTCTCAGAGAACGAATCCGAACAATAATGGCGGACAAAATAGAGTAACTTATGATAATTGCCTTCAGCCGGAGAGTGAGACGAATGTAAATTTAAACACAATGATGGAAATGATGATAAAAAATTTTGGGCAACAATCAAAAAATTTTGAGCAACAATCCAAAAATTTTAATGAAATGAAGGTAGAACTAAATTCAAAAATTGATGAATTAAAGGAAGACGTAAGCATAAAATTTGAAAATGTAAAAAAAAATGTAAACAAACGTTTCGATCAATTTAATAAAATTGTTGATCTGAAATTTAGTGATCAAAGTTTAGAAATAAATCATAAATGTGAACAATTAAATAATAAGATAGAAAGTGCGGTAGAAGCTGTCGAGAGTAAATTAAATCGAAATATGAGTGTAGAGGGACAGGAAAATGGAGAAATAAAGGAAAATATAAACATCAATAAGGTGCTAGAGAAATTTAAATATATTACAATTCAAATAACAAATGGTAGTGTGGTGAAAAGATCGAATCATAATAAAAATAAAGAAACAAGGAAATTATACAATAAAAAAATCACAAACTTAAGAAAACATGAGATAAATAAAATTAAAAGTCCTAGAAAAATCGGATATCGAAAAACAAATTTTCATAGATGTGTAAATGAACATAACTATAACAAGTGTAAAAAACTTGAGTTCAAAAATAATCATAATAAAAATAATTTGGAATATTCGAAAACAAAATATCTACGTCAAAGAAATAAACGAATAAAGAAAAAGATAAGTTTAAACATTAGTAACAAATTTAGAAAAATAGATAATCGAAAACTAAATTATAAATATAAAAGAAAGAAATAATAGGTATTTAACCGATGAAATTTTGGATATTGAAAATTGCTTGTCCTAGGATTATGATCTGGAACTATAAAATGTAACATTAAAATTAATAAAAAAATTAAACATAGAAAGTATCAGTTAATATGTTGAATTTTTTCGAAATGAATAATTGCAAAATAAAATGATATAATTAATTAATGAAAAATGTACCTGAGATTTGATATCACAATTGTATCTGTCAAGAATTGTTTGCATGTAAAATTTGAGTTAATAAAAATCAATAAAAATGAATAAAATTAATGTAAACAAAGAAGTTGTCACTCGAGATGTAAATAGGGTCTAATTAATAAATAATTGAAAGTAAAGAATAAATTAAACTAAAGTTAGAAATAGAAATATGGAGCGTAGTTAACATGATATGTCAACCAAGTCTAGATTGAGGAGACGAACTGATGAATAGATAAAGGATAAGACAGCTATTTAGAGTCTGTTATGATAAACAACTGATATTTGTAAACAGCCCAACAAATGTCAATATTGGGTGTGTGTATTTTATTTTATGGTATGTCTTGTTATATTTTAATATGATGTATGCTATTTTTTTGTATTAGAGTGGTTGTATTATAAAAGTGGTAATAATGACCAATTTTGGGTCTGAGACTGATTAAGAATATGAGAGTGGGTGATGTTCTGTCATAAAATAAAAAAAAAATTATATAATTAAATTAGATGTAAATAATGTGTAGTGTACTCTGCATTCTGTACAGAAAATTTGTGATTTTTAAATGTTTTTAAATAAAAACATATTTATTTATTGAAATATTATATTTATGGTGGTTATTTGATGGGAAATTTTATAATAAGGGTTAGTATCGATGTTGAACTATTTATTGATATTTATGCATGCGTTTTTTTTTTTATGGTATTGGGGATAAAAAAATAATAAAAAAAAAAAAAAAAAAAAATATTAGTTTAAAGGGTTTGTTAGTGTTATTTAACCGTAATTGTCAACAACGTGGGCCATGTTGATTTAAGGAGTTTGGCGTCCTTACGGAAACGAGCTATATTAACCCACAAATGGTTTTTGAGAGCGATAATCGCTAGTAGTTTCAGAATAATAAGTGATGAAATTAGAATATCCACATGGATGCATAGATTACAAACGTCATAAAATTTTAATCATTACCTTGTAAGTAATTCCGTATAATAATAATAATAATAAAAAAAAAAAATTTTGTAAGTGAAACGGGGAAAAATGTTATAAGAATATTTTTTTTAAGAATATCATCTTAAGAGCATTATATAAAAATTAGTGCAGTAAATCAATAGGGAAAGTAAGTCGAGATAGCGTAAATAAAAGTAGTAAAATATAAATAATTATCTGAGTTATGTCTAATTGTGACAGTGATGTTATTAATAAATGGAATATTAAATAATAAATAAATAAAGTAATATAAAAAAAATAAATCTAATATAACATTATGGTAAGACGTAAATAAAATAATTGAATTGGATTTGTTACCTAATTGTTGTGTAATATTATTAAAGAGAGTTACCTTGAAGAATGTATTCCATAATAGACAAAAAATTTGTGTGTAATTAATTAATTATAGAAACTGGGTCACCATGTTATTTTGAGTCGCCAAGTGGTACATATAACCATAAGATTATGAAATAGTTTGGTACTAAACACTTATGTAAGCAAATGAATGATATATTTTGATATTTTTAGCAGAGGGCAATGTAATGTTCTATATTGTCCATTACATGTAATATTTAAGAAATGGAAAATAAGATACGTAAATACAATCATTTTATTAGACCTAAGGAAGGTTACTGGGGGTTATCAAATCGATTTGTACCAGGGTCGATATAGTATCAAAATATATCAATTCATTTATTTCAATTATGTCATAAAATTAAATGATAAGCTTATAATTAGTTAACAATAAATGTAAGCAATTAGGATTGTATACGGGAATATGAAAGTGTTATAAAAAAACCCAGATGTTTAGTGTTAAAGGCTGTAAAAATTGTGGCCAATGACAGAGCGGAATCCAAAACGAGAGAGAAGTGGGCTGTCCCCTCGTGGAGAGTAGGTAGGAGATGTATGAGAGAACTGTGCAGAGAGAGATGGTTCAGTGAAAGTGAGTGTGGTGAATGGTAGAAAATGTAAGTGATTTCTTAAAGGCTGTGATAAGAAGGAAGAGTAGCTGAAATACTTGGAATCCAGAAGAGAGGAGAGGACGTGGCCGCAGTTGCGACACCCCATATTCAACGTACCACGATGGAAACATCATTTTACCCACCAGCACAATAGAAGAAAAGAAAGCTGTCCCGCAGGTTTAGTTGAATGTTGTGTTTACAAAGAAAAATCTCTATGTATGTAAAATCTTTATGTGTTACTAACCCATAAAAACGTGTCTTGATGAATTTTAAATATAAAAAATTGTAACAAATTATTTTAAAGTCTTTATTTTTATTTATAAATTATACATAACCAGGTCCTCTAATAATCGTTATTGCATATAACTATTATTAATATAAATTTAAATAAGAATTTCAAGTAGCGCAATAAGCAAGCGTTACAATATATATATATAATTTTCTTTCTTTTTTATTTTATATTTATTATTATCTTGTAAATATCTGTTTATTGGAATGTATAGAGTAACAAAAACAAGGGATTCCCCGTCGTTACCTAAAAAAAACCCTCCATAACTGTACCTTCTACCCTGTCAACCAATCTGTCAGTTTGTAAGTGACTCTTGATAATGCTTTAACACGGCGAAACTAGTTGAGTATTTGAGAATATATAGTGAAGTTTGACAAAGAAATTGTGTATTTTAATTATCTATTCCTAGAATGGAGCTTCACAAAGTAAATCTGGAAACCATAAATTATTTCTTTGTATATTCTGCACATCGTGAATTGAGGACTATTATAAAAAATATTTAACATTATTTAAATAAAATAAAATACAATGTCTGCTATATTCATTAGTATTATTATTTTTGTACTAATTTATTTATTTATTCATATATTTTTTTTTTACTAGTATTGTTATTACTAATCACATGTGTGTTCGACCAAATTTATTTTAATTTATGACGTATCCTACCTTGTTATGGTTTAATGGACATAAATATTATTATTGGGGCCCATGGTGGCAGTGCGGGCTAGAGCGTAGGAGTCTCACCATGGTTTGCGGGTTCGAATCCTGTACGCGTGTGAGTTTTATTTCGTAGAAAGAACTCCCTCCTGAGGCCATAGATATCGTAAATAACTCGATAACACAATGAGGGCGCCGGTAGCTCAGTGGTGTGCGTGCTTGTCTTCTGAGCTCAAGATCGTGGGTTCGAAACCCGACCGAGGCCTTTAGTTTATTTTATCTTGGTGGTAAAATAAACTTAAGCACGCTGTCCTTCGGATGGGACGTTAAGCCTGGGCCCGATGGGCCCGAGCCTGTACGATGTCAGGTACTCGTTAAAGACCCCTGCCCTAGGTGAATAAAAATTTAGGTTAGGCAAAATTTAGGACTCCCATAGTAGATTCGGGCTCATGTCCACCAGAGTGACGAAAGAGAGCTCTGGTAGTAGGCGATATGACCTCGTAGTTAAAGCCCGGGCTTGAGTCATAATAACTAACTAACTAGATAACACAATGAACTGGCTAATATGCATCGTACATAAGGTCAAAAAAAGTAATATATTATTATTATCAGTAGCACTTCTATGAAAATATATAAAATATAAATATGAAAAAGTAACTAGAAAAACCTTAAAGCGTCAGGTACAGAGTAACAAAAACCTTAAAGCGTCAGGTACAGAGTAACAAAAACCTTAAAGCGTCAGGTACAGAGTAACAAAAACCTTAAAGCGTCAGGTACAGAGTAACAAAAACCTTAAAGCGTCAGGTACAGAGTAACCAAAACCTTAAAGCGTCAGGTACAGAGTAACAAAAACCTTAAAGCGTCAGGTACAGAGTAACAAAAACCTTAAAGCGTCAGGTACAGAGTAACAAAAACCTTAAAGCGTCAGGTACAGAGTAACAAAAACTTTAAAGCGTCAGGTACAGAGTAACAAAAACCTTAAAGCGTCAGGTACAGAGTAACAAAAAAAATACTACATGAAACACTGATATGGGTCTAAAAGGGAGGAGATACGAGGTTTATTCACTCACTCTATAAACATACGAATAAATACTTATATATTCATTCGAAAATAGATATTTTGGAATAAATATATATGTACAGTACGTGTACATCCAAAGATAAACTTAATGTAAGTTATCAGTTGGTTGAATCCTCAAAAGACATTCTAGGAAACAGAGGAGTAAAAAAAATGAACTAAAAAGTGTCAGATGATAGGGAAATGTTTTGCGGGTTTGGTGTCATCTGCTAAGGTAGGTGTTTGTCTGTGAATGGCTTTTGAAACTGCCACATATGTCGACCAGATTTGAATGCCCTCAAAATGGCCGTTCTCCTCTCTCGTGGTGTATCATTACCGAGGACAGAGCGGACCTCGCGACATGTGACACTTCGCTCTGGCTTTCAACTCAACAAAAGATCCACTCTCTCGAGTCTATATCATCATGAAATATCCACACAGACTAATGTGTATCGTTTTCAATGGTTTATTTTGTCTGTTCTGCTATAGAAATGTAATATGAATATATTTTTTTAGGGGTTTCCTGAGTTGATGATCGTCTTCGAAAAAATATTAATGAGTGTCTGACGTCTATCGGTCCGTCTGTTCCCTACCCTGATATCTAAGAAGCCATATTACACATTAAAAATGTGGTCAGCAAACCATAAACTCTATTTTCCATTAGTTCATACCATTTGTAATATCCGAACATCCACCATTTCTTCATGGAGTGTCCAGCCTTCAGCCAACTAAGACAAAATTACCTGGTAGAAGCACTAAAGAGCCCACAACCTGATAAGACCCTTTTCAACATTGCAGACAACCAACCCCTTAATAATATCATACTATACCTAGTAAGGGCGCTAAAAATTAGAGGACATTAAAGTAATTAAATAAAATAACATTTCACTACAAGTTTTTTCATTATTTTTTTTTTTCATTTTTTAATTAAGGTTCTATTAATTTGTATTTTATTATTATTATTATATTTTCATTTATTTGTACTTTTTTTAACTGAATAATGTATATATCAGGCCGAACCCTGAGCCTAAAAGATCTATTTCCTAAAGGCTAACAAAGAATTGAATTGAATTGAATTGTAATATCCGAATACTTTTTTTGCGATATCTATTGATATAGTAGAAAGCAATTTAAAAAAGTTAATAACGTTTTCGGCTGAAAATCAATAGGTGATTTATATAGGGGCTTCTGAATCCTCATACTAAATTTTGTGTCGATATATTCATTACATCGGGTACTTGGGTCAAGCCCCTCTCCTCCCCCCCCCCTCCCCCCGGTCGGGCGATTTTGGGGGAAATCAATAAGCGCCACCCTTAAAGGTTTTTAATTTAAATATAAAATTCCATTCTCATTACATCGGCAGTTATTGATGTTTTTCAGTTAACCCTCTCCTCCCCCCCCCCTTCCCTTTGGTCGTTCTGGCTGAAAATCAATAGGTCTTCTCCTTATGATGTTTTGAATACACATATAAAATTTTGTGTCGATACATTCATTCTATCGAGAGTTATCGAGTTCGCAGGTATTCATTTTTCTTTCTTTGCCTTTTGTATACCTGTAAGTGTAAAGATACAGTAATATCAGATTTTGGTGTGTAGCCATTGCTGCACAGTGCTTTAGGAAGTAGGTTACTTATAAAATTTCCCATCAAAATGGTCGCCCTTTGAAATAAAATATCCCATTTAGGGTGATGCATTGCCAAGTTTACCGTAATTGGAGGAAAAAATATATATAAATATTTCCCGTTTCTAATAGCCCTCGAAATTAGATTTTAATCGAAGGATCACATTACCAATTTTAGCTTCTTTTTTTTATTTGACTGCTATTGTATTTCCCAATGTAAATATTGAAAAAGTGTTCTCTGTATAAAATATATTTACAGAACTTTGCAGCGATATGCTGCAATTGGACCGCTTTTTAAGGCATACAGACGGTTTTCAGTTACATCGACTAGACAATACTTTGATATGCTGCAATTGGACCGATTTTCAAGCCATACAGACGGGTTTCAGTTACATCGATCAGACAATACTTTGCAGTGATATGCTGCAATTGGACCGCTTTTCAAGCCATACAGAGGGGTTTCAGTTACATCGATTAGACAATGTTCCTGAATCGAATCATTGTTTTAATATTCCCTTTCCAAAACTCAAAATGACCCATATTTTTTGTTTTTGATATATTCAACAATTTTTTCATGTAATTGTGAGAAAATCCGATATCAACTTTTTTGATGGAATTTTACATTTCAAGATTCTCTTGAACTATTTATATTTATTTATCGATGATGTGTGTGTGTGTGTATAGCAATAAACTTGAAATTCAAGATCAAGACGTCACATGTGCTTAGATCTGACTAGATTTTGGTTGAAATCCTATGAAAAATAGTGACATGAAAAACGAGACATGAGTGTACTTAGTGCAAATAGAATTTGGACTTTTTTTTTTGATGAAGTAGCCATCAATATATTGAATATAATAATAATAATAAATTTATTTCCGTTAAACCAATACATGGTAATAGGATACGTCAATTAGGAATGGTATGTTGTAGAAGATAGGACATTATGAGTGAGCTCCAGAAAAAAGGTACTATTTATTTTTTATTAAATTAGATACGCCCAAAAAAGAGTGTCCACAAGAAAATACTTCTGTAATTTTAGGTATTATTTGTAAGAATATTTGTATATAATTGATTTTCCAAATTATTATTTTTTTTCTTTATAATGAAGGTAAAGTAATAATCCCAATATTTGGCTCTCGATAAAATTCCATTCATTTTCCCAATCAATCAAATAAAAAATAAAATTGGATTAGATTGAGCATTTTTGCAAATTTAGAAACATTTGCTGGCATCTCAGAATTATATTTAAGAAGAAATGCAAATGAAGTAATTATAAATTGAAATTTATTTATATACGTGCACTTTCTATACTTTCTTCTATATTTTTTTTGTTATTTATATTTATATTAGTCAAAATTTCAACAGGAAATGTGATAATATTATTAATTATTATTTATTAAATTATTTTTTATTTATTTTATTTTTTTGTTATCACACGTTATTACAGGACTTTCTAATAGCAACCACATTTGTTCAGATCACTTGTAAAAATAAATAAAATAGTTTTATTGACATTCTTTTAGAACAAAAGCCTTTCTTTTTGGAGGTTTTGAGTCTACTGTTCTTTCAACAGAAGAAATCAGAAAAGAAATTAACGAATGTTCCTAAATTAAATTAAATTATTTCTTAAGTATAACTGTTACATCTTGATTAAAATAAAGAAAGTCTTGTTATGTCTATATCAGATATATTTTTTTCGGTATCTTACTCAACAAGCATTAGAGGATTCTGTAAGAAGGGGAAGAGTGGAGGGAGGGGAGAAGAACTTTATTTCCGTCTGGGATTAAAAGTAAATAGAGAAGTCTGATGTGGGTTGGTGTTGATCGAAGCGGCTAAGAACAGCCCTTATCTCCCTGAGCTGTGTAGAGATGGGGGTTGTAGGGGCATTAGACTCATCCTTGGTGGCAGGAACCAGACCCAGACCCGCCTTGTAAGCATTCCTAACCGTTCATAGTCCCTCTGTGCAAGTCGATGAATAGAGGCACAATGTGTCCCTTCTCTGTCGTAAGCTCCACAACTTAATCTTCACTTATTGTTAGGGAGAGCCCCGGTAGCATAGAGCTACCTCTACACTGAGTAGCATATACACACTTCATTCATTATATGTTCCATCATCAGTGTTTTTGTGTCTTATGCTCGGGTTTCAACTACCAGACCGCTCTGGTGGACATTAGCCCGACTCTAAAGTGGCAGTTCATGAGCACAGTAAGCTAGCACGCTATCTCTGAACTACCAGCGCCCTCCATCATCTGTTTACGTTTGCCCAGTTCAGTTGTTCTCACGATGTTGTTAGTTATTGTGCCTCATGCCCGGGCTTTGACTTAGATCATACTGCCTCTTCTAGACTGGGGTTTACATGAGCCCGACTCTACAGTGAGAGCCCTAATTTAACGAGTACCTGACAACGTACTGGCTCAGGACCGTCGTTTAAAGTCTCATCAGAAAGATGGGATGCTCAAGGTTTTTTCACATATACACAAGCACAGACATCATCGCAAAAATGGTCAAAACTCGATCACGAATTTTCGAACGATTTCAATACTTTCTTATACTATAGCCAGCGTCAACAGTCCTCCCAGCGTAATAGGAGAGGTCCTTAAAATGAAAAGAAACAATGAATTGCTGATAATTCCAGTTCATTGTTAAGGAAGAGACCACTTGAAAATTCATAGCACCATTGATAATTCGAAACCCAAATTTTCTTACGAAGTGTGTATTACCAGTCGGCGAATATGAAAAAAATAAATTAGCGAAAATGATGATAAGGTATTATGCGCATTGATAAAAATGTGTCCATAATTTGGCATTTGGCGCCAATTAAAGCAAATTATTATTTCAAAAAAGAAAATGTCAATTACATGCTGAGAAATAAGCAATTTTGGAATCGATTACATAAGAATGTACCATGATTTTCAACAAAACCTATACCTATTGATTTTCAACAAAATTGGAAAATAAATTTGAGGGGGGAGGGGGGGGGGGGGGGCAAAAACTTAGTTGATTAATAAGTATATTGCCGGTGATTCACCGACTTTTTTTATCCTGAAATATTTCCTACCTGCCCGGGCTTCTACGGTGGACAGATTGTGTGCCCATAGTAAGTGGTCCTTCGTGGGACATCGATCCAGGAACATGAGGTTTATTCCAATGGGATGCTTGATCTGGCCATACACTAACGGTGGGGTCCTATCAAGAGAGCCCTGGTTGAGTTCTGTTCTGTATGGGACACACCCAACATAAAGGAGAAATATGACACTCAGCCACCAGTCTGAAGAGCACTTCCGCCTCTGTTAATGTGAATCTCCGTCAACCCACCTTTACAACATTTCATATCTATCTGCTATTGGGCCCAGTCGTGGATCTACAGTTTTAGCAAGGATTTTCCTTTGAAGAAGACTCCCTCAGAAATTTGTGACTCATTCCCCAGGCCTTAACTACAAGGTCATATGAAGAGCGATGAAAGAACGCTCTGGTGAACAACGTCCTACCCACGTTCTGGGAGGGGCCTTTAACGAGTACCTGAAATCAAGTAAAGGCTGAGGATCATCGATTAACGTCCCAAAGAACGGTTTTTTCACCCGCACATTAAAAACCTGAGCCTCGGTCGGGTTTCGAACCCGCGATCTTGAGGTGTCAGGAAGGGAGATTGATCTGTACAAAACTGGTTGATATATGAGTCGTGTAATGGCCGGCCACATCTCATATAATAATATATATATATTTTTTTTTTGTCTTTTATTTCTTACTGTCCTCCTGCTCAAGAACAGTTTATTCTTCTTTGATTATTCGCTCCTCCTATCAATTCTTTTGACTGTGGACCACCCCTTTTGTTCGTGCCACGATCAGTGTATTTACTGCAGCCCCTATTGAATTTAAATACATTTATACTTGCTCCGATTTTTTTGTTTTCTGTTTGCTCTGATTGTTCTGCCTGTAATTTAAGTTGAGTATAATAAAAAGGTTGTATATTCATCTATTTAGCCTTCTGTAAGTCCATTAATGTAGTTATGGAGTTGTGTGATGATCAAGGATGGAGCCCGGTTGATACACCATGTCTCTCACCTCAGGCCACCCATCATTAATATCAGAGGTGAATTTATAACAGGGAGGGAGGCTGCACAAAGGGGTGGTTGATGGAGGCTTCGAGGTGCTCCCGGCCAGTCATTATTCTTACCTGTCAACCTAACCCCCTACCCCTCTCTCCTGCTCCCCTAACAACAATCAATGCCAAGCCCGGCCCTCCCCTCGGCATTGTCCTCGCGAAATCTCTCCCTCCACCGCGGAGCGCGAAGCCACCGCGGGATTTATGAGCCAACGGGATCAGAGACCTAATTACTAGAAAAGCCAGCATGGTACAGCTCTCATCTGCTAATGTGCTTCCATTCAAGGACCGTCATCTCCCAGGAGGCATCCTCAATTCTCAACCTTCTCAGATTTGTCTTCATATCTGCAGTATGTGGAGAGCATCTCCTTATGATGACAGTGCTAAATTGCAGTTAGTTAAGTCCTACTCCCAAACTGCACCAGGGGCAGATATGAATTATGACAAAATCATGAGAAATTACTTCATCAAAAGAACTTAAAACTCCAATACAATTTGCACAAAAGTTATGTTCTATAACTTGAAACATTTTAAATGTAATATTACTGCATTTAATCCTTCAACTATAACAATGAAACTAATTGTATATAAAACCATTGTCCGTACTATTGTGACTTACACAGGTGAAACTTGGGCTTTGACAAAAGAAAATAAAGAGACTCTGCTACAGTGGGAACGGAAAGTACTTAGAAAGATTTATGGACCTGTTTCCGAGAACGGCAGATGGCCTACCCGGAAGAACAGAGAATTGAGAGACCTCTACGGGGAGTCCGACCTGGTGTCCGTGATCAAGCAGGCGAGTTTAAGTTGGTTGGGCCACGTAGAGAGAATGGAAGGAGGAAGACTCCTTGAACGGGGGAGGCCAAGCGGTGCCAGGAGAAGAGGAAGACATCAGAGGATGGAGGGAGAAGGTTTTAGATCGAGACGAATGGAGGAGGCCCGGGTTCTTTCAGGACCGTAGCGCCGCAGGAAGAAGAAGAAGTTAACAATGAAATAATTGTAACATTCCTGGCCGCTTTATGAAAGTTTATAGAGATAGCGTGCTTGCCTACTGTGCTCAAGATCGCGGGTTCGAAACCCAACATTGAGCATGCCAACCTTCGGATGGAACGTTAAGTGGTGGTCCCGAGTCTGTGCTATCTCAGGTCTCGTTAAAGATGCCTATCCTAGGTAAATCAACCTGGCTAGGCAAAGTTTACGTCTCCCATACAAGCTCGGGTCCACCAGAGTGGCAAATAGCACTCTGGTAGTAGACGATTGATCTCGTAGTTTAAAGCCCGTGTATGAATCATAACAACTAACGCAATAACCTATTGTCATCAACCATTTTACTTTCTTATACCTATAGTATAAGGAAGTATTGTAATCGTGCGAAAATTGGACTTCGAGGTTTCAAAGGATGTTCACATTTCAGGGGTACTAACTTAGGTCTGATTAGTTTTTGGCCGAAATCGGACGAAAATTAAGACCACTTTAGTCCAGAGCCTAAGTACATTTCACAAGATACCGCTTATGTTTATGATCTAATCAAAAATCGATCAAGTAATAGTTGTAGAGAAAACACAAATATATATTTTATATGAAATTCAAATGTTTGCAGTTCGTTTGGTTTTCGAGATACCTGCCGAAAACCGTCTTGAAAGGTAGTTTTGAAACACATATTTTAAAACTTTTCCTTCATTTACCCAAAAACTGTTAGTCCAATCGATAAATTGGTTCCTATCAAAGATGTTCATTATATCGATAAGATCAGTACGACAAAAATTATAGCGCCTCAACAATGAAAAATAAATTTACTTCGGAAATATTTCAAAATATTGTTTAAATTCCCTCCCCATCTCAAAATTCTTTGACAATCTCTTCTTTAGTAATAAGAAAGTCTAGAGAAAGATATTTATCTAAATATATTAAAAACTCTGATGAAGACGAAAGTGATATTATTAGAATATTAGAGATTGTTTCTATGGAGCAAATTAATTATGTCTATTACTATATTCTAAATGCTCTTAATTAAAAAAAGCAAACATTATTAAAAAAATCAAAAAAATCTAACTTACAATAAAAATAAAAAAAAAAAAAGATAATGGGAAATGAATTTTAAAGTTGAGATTCTTATATTAAGTTTTTGTTAAATATTTGTTATTTACAGTTTAAGTACAGACTGGTTTGACTTAATGTTTATTAGTTTGGTTTTTTATTTAAAGTTATTATCATATCGCTCACCGGCGGAAATAGTGGCACAACTCAAAAATAGGTATCTTGGAGGAAATGAAGATTACTAGTCGTAGTAATTTACATTGATATAAATAACAATAATATCAACAAAAATTTCAAGTTTTGTTATGATTACTGGTCTGTTTTCGTATTCCTTATTGATCGATTATATTACGTTCTACAATTTTCTTTTCAAAATGGCGAAATTTAATAGATGTGCCACTATTGATTAAACTAATATGAGTAGAATTAAATAAAAACGTATTTTGTGCCATTTGGATAAGATGGATATACATATTATGTATATGTGTATGTATGTATATAAAAGTGTATATTTTTCTGTTTTGCATATATAAGTAAATGTGCGCATTTATTTTTTAATATTTAGATATTTAGAAAATTTATTAAGTGTGAAATTCTTACTTTATTATTATATAAAATGTAAATTCAAATTGTACCCCAACTCTCTACAATAAGCCTTAATAGGCTTCAATGTAGTAATAAATAAATAAATAAATAAAAATTTAAAAAAAATAATAAGAAAGTTAATCTCAAACAAACAATGCCGCTGACGCCAACTCATTACTTTCATATACCCAGTAATGCCAGTATGAAATGAATTTGATAAGGGGGAGGGGGAGAGAGTGATCAGTAAGGGTGGTTGGTATAAGAAAGTCCTGAAATGGCCACATATTTTTTTATTACAATTATGTATGATAATAATTTTTTTTTTTACATCTACTAAAAAAAAATATATTTTTGCAATGGTTCTTCAGAAACAGCGATTTATTGTGTAATAAATTATTGAAACCAACACAATTATGATTAAAATCGCAATTAAGAATGATATATGCACTTAAAGTGTTAGATTTATCAGGCCTTTGGAAGCTTCATTTGCAAACTTTTCATATGTAATTTAGGTAGATGTCAAAACAAACAGTTCCTGTGAAATATTAACTACATTCTACTTAGACCGTCCTATATGAAACGATCATGGGTTATGTTGGAATTATCTTATCAATATCAAAGATTGAGAAATGTGTTGGTAGGGGAGGGGAGTGCTAAACCTCAAAAGGGGTAAATTGAGTTGGGAAGCAGTAATCACTGGCGCCTCACACCCCATTCAAGAGACATCAACATCAAGGACAGACTCACCTGCGCTAATAAGACAAGAAAGGCGTCAATGAGGCGGTGAATTATTTCCTAGGCTCCACGTATAGTCCCAGACATAATTCGCAACAAAGGTTTGATCGCAGAAGATGGGAATTAAGAAGGAGTGAGTTTGCTGAGGAAACAAGGAGGATAGGAATTGGTTGATTGTCTCCAGACTCTGACAACAGTGCTCTCTGAGGGATTAGGTCAGAAGCTCGGAGAAGAAGGGCACTGGTGTAAGTCCCAAATTCCTATTTTGTAGATCAAGATCAACATTTTTTACGTCGAAAACTCTATACCTTTTCTTTCCGAACTATACAAAGAATAGGGGAAGTTATGTAATCGATTTGAAATTCGATGTTGAGTTATCACCAGAATTTCATTTTCTAAAAATAAAAATTTATGTTTGTCTGTAAACAAGGTAACTTTTTACAGAATTAATGTATCGAAATTTTATATGTGTAACTAGAACCCCATAAGGACAACACCTATCGATTTTCATTCAAACCGCCTAAAGGGGAGGGGGAGATTAGGTGAGAGGCTTAAGGTTAAATGTCCCGTATTTTATTATGAATTTATTTCAACAGATAGCACCACTAGTAGAAGCAAAAGAATTAAAGGTATTTTGACTAAACGGCTCAACTTTTTTTAAATATTTTTTTTTCCTTTGTACTTAATATAAATGTAGAATTGATATGAATCTCTGTTTTTTTTTTAAATTGTAAATTCCGAATTTTATGTTTATGTATTGTTCCTAAATTTTTTACGTTATCTTTTCATTTTTTTAAAATTTATAATACGTCGAAAGTAGACCGTTCAAAGAGTTCAAATTATTTTTTATATTCAAAATCGGAGGAATAGATGAAACGGAAACAGAAAAATACGAAATATGTAGAGGGGGTCCGGGGGGTTCGAAATGAATGGTGGGGGAAGGGTTGTTTTGATTTGAACGCAACACTAATCCCTTTTCTCTAGCGGCTTTGTTTACATCTGTAGGTCCGCCCCGCCCTGTTTTATTATTTTATAAGAAATTAATTATTAATTATTATTATTTTATAAGAAATTAAGTAAGCATAACTTAAATCCAGCCTTCAAATCCAACCCCAATCTGGGTAGGATATTATTTAATTCAAAAGAAAAAATAGATTTAATGGATAAATGTGGAGTGTATCAATTGGAATGCCCAGATTGTAATGCCAAATACGCGGGACTGACAGGGAGATCCTTTAAGATTAGATACAGGGAACACACAAGAAATACTAACTCCAACACTTCCTCATTTCACCAACATCTCACAGAAACAGGACATACCATAGACACACAACACAAACCAACTATAATACATATCTGCCAAAAAGGTCCACTTTTGAATTTACTGGAAGCGGTAGAAATAAATAAACTGAACAAAAATAACGATATTGTAATGCTAAATGAACAAATAGAACTGAACCATTCCCCCCTTCTTAATTTAAATATCAAGTAGCTAAGAGTCTGATGATTGTGGAAATGTTTTGCCAACTGACATTCAGAGAATACTATAATTTTCATTTGATGTTTTAATTTGTCTAAATTCTTTGTATTTGTTTTTATTCACTTTAATATTTATTATATTTTACATTTATATAATTCCTGAGTCATACCTATATAAATACCAACACTTTACTGTTAGATTCGCTTTATTAGATTTATATATATATATTTTCTTTCTTTTTTATTTTTATTTATTATTATCTTGTAAATATCTGTTTATTGGAATGTATAGAGTAACAAAAACAAGGGATTCCCCGTCATTACCTAAAAACCCCCTCCATAACTGTACCTTCTACCCTGTCAACCAATTCTGTCAGTTTGTAAGTGACTCTTGATAATGCCTTAACACGGCGAAACTAGTTGAGTATTTGAGAATATATAGTGAAGTTTGACAAAGAAATTGTGTATTTTAATTATCTATTCCTAGAATGGAGCTTCACAAAGTAAATCTTGAAACCATAAATTATCCTATATTCTAGTTCCTTAGTCTTATAGAAGTAGTCCCGAGGGCGCCGGTAGCTCAGTGGTATGCGTGGTTGCCTTCTGAGCTCAAGATCGTGGGTTCGAAACCCAACCGAGGCCTTTTAGTTTATTTTATTTGGGAAGTAAAATAAACTTAAGCACACCGTCCTTCGGATGGTACGTTAAGCGATGGTCCCGAGCCTGTACGATGTCAGGTACTCGTTAAAAACCCCTACCCTAGGTGAATAAAAATTTAGGGTAGGCAAAATTTAGGACTCCCACAGTAGAGTCGGGCTCATGTCCACCAGAGTGACGAAAGAGCGCTCTGGTAGTAGGCGATATGACCTCGTAGTTAAAGCCCGGGCATGAGTCATAAAACCTAACCTAACCTAACCTAGAAGGAGTCCGAATTATTGAAGAGATTAAACTGAGGTTTTTGCTTCCCTTTGTGAGTGGAGGCGAACAGAAAGAAGTATTGTGAAGAAGAGAACGTGCCTCCACGCTCTCTGCCAGTCTAATGCCATGGACCTAATGCCATGGAATTGATGGAAGAGGCGTGGAGAGGAATGGGTCGTGATGGAATAGAAGGGGGATAGGAATGGAAGAGCGGTAGAAGAGAGTGACTCCAAGATCACTCATTGTTCCCGACCAGGACGAGACCAATTAGATTGTGAAGGAGGGGGGTAAAGTGCAGGCAATCTTAAGTGAGCTTCCTTGCTATATAGTTGGTTAGTTAGTTATTGTGACTCATGCCCGGGCTTATGAAGTCTTATTATCTGCTACCAAAGCGCTCTTTCGACGCTCTGGTGGACATGAGCCCGACTCTAAATTTTACCTATCAAAGTTTATTCACCTATGGTAGGGTCATTAAAGTCCCATCCAAAGGACGGCATTATCAAGATTTTTTCACCTTCTAGATAAAATCGAACCTTTGATCTTGGCTAGCACGCTACTTCTGATCTACGCCCTACCTTGCCATATATCAGTTCAATCCAACTATCTCTAAAAAAAATCCTAAACCATTTTCAAAATTGGAAGCCCTTGGAAGTTCCTCCATTCCCTTACAGTGTATATCCCCGCTATATACAATACAGTAGACATATAAGATTTCCTTCAGGGTTTCATTTCAATAAGGGAACTATATTATGGTCAGGAAAAAATTGGATTTTCATCTTCCCTTCTCACCTGATTCCAAAATTTGCCAAAAACAAACTGGGGCGTATACAGCATTTAGTTTGGGTGGGCGGGGCCAAGACAGTGACGTTGACAGAAATAACATTGACCAATGGTGAGGGGTAGACTATGGTATAGAACCTCCACGAGCGAATCTGTGGTCCAGTTTATCTTTTAGATTTAATTCAGGCGGTTTAACGTTCAAAAATCCAATATTTTTGGCTTGAAAAATATTTCCAAAAAAATGGATATACGCACGAGCTCCTCAATATAACTTGAGGTTTTAGGTTTAGGTTTTATGACTCATGCCCGGGCTTTAACTACGAGGTCATATCGCCTACTACCAGAGCGCTCTTTCGTCACTCTGGTGGACATGAGCCCGACTCTTCTGTGGGAGTTCTAAATTCTGCCTAACCTAAATTTTTATTCACCTAGGGCAAGGGGTCTTTAACGAGTACCTGACATCGTACAGGACGGTGTGTTTAAGTTTATTTTACGCTCTTGAGCTCAGAAGCCAAGCACGCATACCGCTGAGCTACCGGCGCCCTCAATATAACTGGATAATGAATACCAAATTTAACATGAAATTAACCCTTAGGTTAATGTTAAATTGGAGAAAGTCCGAAGATTGAAAATAATTTCTTTCGAGTGCGTGAAAAAATGTTTGATATCTTTCGGAATTCTAACCGCGGTTTCTCTGTGGCGGTGTCCTTTATTTGGCTCGACGAATACAAAGAGAATTATAATAAGCTCTACATGCTTATCTTCTTGACATAAATTCATAGTACGAAAAAATCCAAAAGTCTTCGAAACGTTTGTGCGGAAAAGCGCAATTCTATAAGAAAAATTACACATTACGAAAATTAAGAAAACGTAACATATTATGAAGTTACTTAACTCGCATTGGTTATTTTTATACATTTGAGAACCTGAGAAACGCAAATGCGAACGAAACTAGCCACAACGTAGAAACTTTGAGCACGTCGTCCTTCTGATGAGACGTGAAGCGATGGGCCCGAGCTTGTACAATGCCAGATATCTACTCGTTAAAGAGTAGATACACAGTAGAGTCGGGCCTATGTCCTATACAGTGAAGAAAGAGCGCGATATGACCTCGTAGCTAAAGCCCGGGCATGAGTTATAATAACTAACTAGCTCGTTGGTGACCCAAATCTCATATAATCCTTAGCCATTTCTTGCAAGCAGACTGGAAGACTATATTCCTGCAAAAGAGGCTGTGGAGGTTACCCCCGCCTAAGTAATAGCCTCCGATTCCTCTCCTAAACACTTACCTGGCTTGCTTGACTTACGCCAGGATGAGACCCACCTAACTATACACATTTCTTCTGGTGCTTCCTCCTCCAGGAAGGTGGCTCCAACCACTTCCTTTTTTCCCCCTTTTTCTTCCATTTTAAATTAAGGACTCCAGGACTCCTCTGTAATCAGAAGCTAAGACCGCAGCTACCAAGGACCTCTTTTTTCTCCCAGCCTTTCCACGTTTCCTACCTGACCTTCCTTTATTCCGATAATGACTCTGTCACCCTCTCTTATTATCTGTAATTTTTCGACCATTATCCAGGTAGCATCAACATCGGTCCTTTCTTATTTTTTTTCTTATTATTATTAGTGAATTTTCTTTTTGGGAAGAGGACTTCTCGGTGCCATGAATTGCAGAAATTGACAAATCTAGACGATCTAGGAGCCAGACGTTTTGAAAAAAATTTCAAATATTTCATTAAAAATCATTACCTTGTGAATTTTATGCAGGAGGATCTAAAGAATAAAAGTGGTTCTTTTTGGGTCCTGGATTTGACTGGAAATCAATAAGTTTCATCCTTATAGATACACATATAAAACTTCGTATTAAAATTTAATTAAAATTTTGAGTTCCTTATTTCTGCGTCATTTTCCGTTCTAATTGAATTATACACTGAATTTTCAAGATGTCTTATTCAAGCACAATTCAATTGATTTTCATAAAGCGGAAATGTCCACAAACTATAGAGGAGAAATTTGAGATGTTTTAAATTAGAATTTTTTTAAATTCATATGAGGCAAATTAAAAATACTGAAGAGAAAAATATTAAGAGAAATTAGAAATTTAGGGGTAGTTTCCAAATGGCAGCCGTCAATTACGAAAATGTCCCCGTATATCTGTGTTCCCAAGTCTTTCAGTATGCAGAATTTTTACCCAACGGCTGGTGTTCTGTACACGCTTTCATTCTAATCTGATCAAGCAAAAGCACATTTTCATAGATTTATCGGAAAACATTACACCTAAAAAATGGAAAAATCTTTTTTTTGAATTTACACTTGAATTATGTGGAAAAAAGTCTACTGAACATTTTTTTTTTCAAATTCAACGCTAGCTACCATTTTGTTATAACGAGACGGAATATTTTTTTAAAAGCCCTTTTATTCTTTCATGTTAGTTTCTGCACATTTCCTAAAAGTTTTTTTGAAAATCAGTTGATAAGTGCTTAAATCCCACATTTTGTAAGTCCAATATAAAAATTTAATTAGAAAGGTAAAAAATATACCCCTCAGGAAAAAGACTGTTTGATAATAAAACTTGGATTAAAAAATATACTAAATCATTTCTCTTTTTTTTTTCTTTTTTTTATTTGTTTATTTTACAATCTGTACTAAAAAAAATAACAATAAGCAGAAGTGATGACTATAAGAAGACATGATAAAATATTAAGTAAC
Organism: Aradus depressus; assembly: GCA_963662175.1. Lineage (NCBI taxonomy): Eukaryota > Metazoa > Arthropoda > Insecta > Hemiptera > Aradidae > Aradus > Aradus depressus. The sequence continues at coordinate 5,451,663 of OY759217.1, read as the reverse complement.
ACAAAATATTTATAACATAATAAGAAGCAAAAAATAAATGAATAGTACAAAATAATAGCAAACATATACAAAAATAAATAAATGGAATAGAAATCATTTTCTATTCTAAAAAAAAAAAATCCCAGTGTGTCTGCTGTTTTGACTGCTGCGAGCGAATCGAGCGAGAATCATCAATTGTTGCCTCTCTCTGTGATGCTCCATATAAAATATGGTAGTTTCTCCATTGTTTGTCGCTCCAACAGTTTCCGGTATCCCCATGGCCGCTTTAGTTGGCATACCCCATATATATATCTTGGTAAATATTTTACTTCCCCATCTACACGAAGTATAGGGGAGGTTATGGAATGGGCTAAAAATTCGATGCGGAGTTTTCAGTGGAATTTCATGTTTTTCGACTTTCCCGATAGAATGAATCTATCGACACGAAATTTTATATCCAGAACTCTCTAAGAACGACACCTACTGTTTTTCAGCCAAATCGGTCAAAATGGAGGGGGGAAGCTTAACACAAAAAGTTGTATTGAATTAATTTAAATTAGTGTTACGAAATTTAATCTGTAAATTCAAAGCCTTATAAAGGCGGCACCTGTTAATTTTCAACGGAATCAGCCGAAGGGGAAGGGGCCGGTTATCAGAGTAGTGACTCAACTCAAAAATCCAAATAACTGCCGATGTAATGATTGTATCGACACAACATTTAGTATGAGGATTCAGAAGCCACTATGGAAGTCAAAAATTGGGTCAGATAAACAGACTCTATTGGGTTTAGAGAGAGAGAGAATTTTTTTTTTTTTTTTTTTTTTTTTTTTAGGGTGAGGGGGTCGGTCACATCACCCTATCTTCGTTGGGAATGGGTAACCCTCTCCAGTTTATTTACGATATACAATATTTACATGATGTTGTGGAACGGCTCGATGGCTACGGTCCATGGTCGTCCTTGGTTTTCGGCGCTTTACACCGAGTGAGCTCGGGATCTTGACGGGGCTTCTTTTCTGCCTGCTTCCCTAAGCGTGCTGGCGATCCACTGACGACATTTTTTTAAATCCTTTTGTAACCAATGACAAATTTTATTTTATTAATATAAATATTTTAAATTTTTATATGACATGTATTATATATTTCTTAGATACATTTTTTTGGAGTGATTCCTAAAAATACTGTCACAGACTTCCAACTAGTTTTGACTCAATAATTATCTATTTAACTTCAAAAAGTACACAGTTAAGTACAGTTTAACGACCGAGCCAATCGAAAAAAAAAAAAAAAAAAAAAAAAAAAACTTGAAAAACTCAAAATGTTATGAGTCTTTATATAACTAACAAAATTCACGTTAGTCTGTAAGAAACAACAATACTTAGATTTTGAAAAAGCCAATTCACAACCAAATATTATAAAACTGGATCGAATTAGTACCGTAAGCAACTACTTACATCCCAACTTACTAATTCGTAAGTCCTAACGAACTAGTAATACTAAAACTATCCATAAAACAGCTGACTGACTAATTTTATTTGAATCTCAAGTACATATTGGATTTCTAAAGCCTAAAAGACTACGAATTTTCATTGGTCAGATTTAAAACTGTACTCGAACTGCCGATAAGTGATTACTTTGCTTAAAACAATCTTCCAGATGAATAACAAAATTAAAATAATTTGGAAATATAAAGAAAAATAAGTTTAAACATAACAACTTGCCGTTGATTATTTGAATGAAAAATTTGAGTAAACACATGAGGAAGAATGGTAAGTTCGAATGTTAAGTTACAAAATAGAAATTGATCCGGGCCACTCTAGTTCAACAATGAATACATGAAATGACCTACCGACAAACATTCAGTAACAATACTTTAAGTGGGGCCAAGTGTATTATGCACTATTAATATATATTGTGACGTGTAGAATGGAGGGGGGGGGAGGGGGGGGGGGGGGGCACAAAGAGTAATAAAAGAAATTGTTATTCTTTAGGTAATAAAAAATATAAAGAATGTATAGAAATATTAATTAAAGAAATAAGTTGGTTAGGTTAGGTTTTATGACTCATGCACTGGCTTTAACAACGAGGTCATATCGCCTACTACCAGAGCGCTCTTTCGTCACTCTGGTGTGATTTGGAAGAGCAAAGAAGAAGCGGAAAGTATCCCCGAGCAGATGGAGGACAGCACAGGTCTATGAAGGAGTGTGTTTTGGAAGAAGGAAAGATAAAAACGAGGATGCCGTGAGTTGCCAGAATTGTTATAATACAGATAAATAACATGAAGGCTTTTGTTTGTCATTTGCCAAAATTATATATTTTTTTTTTAAATTAACTTTAAAAAAATCATTTTGTTCACTAACTCATTTACAGAAAAATAAAATAAAAATTATAGGTAACTGCTGAAATTTGTGATTGAAATATTTTGTTATTATTTTCTTTTATTCTCACCAAAGCACTCAATAAAAAAAAAAAAAGCTACCCCTGCTTAGATTTATGTTAAACGGAGAACGTTAAGTTGTTTCATTGGCGTCCAACGTGGGGCCTTAGGTAAATAAAAGATTAATTTAAATTAAAGTAACTTAGAATCATTACAATATATATGTTGTGTCACAAAAATATTATTTGTTTACATAGAGTCAAAGTCAAAGTGGACAAGGACTGGTGGAGCTGCAGACAGACAGGGATGAGGAGTTGTGGTATGCAACGAGCGGATTGCAGACCGAGCTGACATTTCCATACAGATCGAATCCCAGGGCAACAGTAATTGAACATACCCCGGGCTCACAATGGTCGAGTCCCACCCACAGGAGAAACGAATTTGAAATGGAAATTCGAACCACTTCTTCTTCAACCCGACCCGAACTGAGGGAGTTCCAACAGGATCTCAATTTAATTTAAAGCGTACACCTCTCTTCCCATCCCACCCCATCCTCTCACTTCCTCTTCTTATAGACAGCTTGACATGTACTGAGATTATATAGTCAAGAAATAGCTTTTATTGCAGAGAAATCAGTGGCACAACAGTACTATAGGTCCGTTTCCGTAGACATTTCTGGAGATATTAATAAACACGGGAACTTTAGCCACATTCCCTCATCAAGTTGTCCAACTCCCATCTCTATAATTTTTATCGTATTGGTCCTATTTGAGGACTTATTAGCTATTGGAAATTTAATTTGTGAACATTTGGTAAGAACACATTTTTCAATAGGACCGGGTAAATCGATTTCGGGTAAATCGATCAAATGAGTTGCTCCATTCCCCGTTGACCAGATGTTCATGGAACTTTTGAAATGTCTACTTGATGAACTGTTAAATTGGAGGTAACTCCAAACCTCTGTGCAAATGTCCATATCTAACAATTCATGAAACATTTTATTTTGGAACATTTGGAGCCTCTTGATGCCGGTAGTGAAAGAGTGAGCGAATATAAAATGCTATACGATTTTTCGCACTTTTTTGCCAAATTAATCGGGGATGACTCCAAGGAATCTTCCAAGCAACAAAATGATCTCTTTATCAGATTTGGTCGTCCCAGAGTAATAATTTTTGCTGCACGTATATTAGGATTTAATGTGATACGCCAGTTTGCGAAATAATCAATTAGAGTATGTAATCTTGAAGGGTGTTTACAGGCTTCGAAAATGTCTTCATTCTGCTTATTGATTAATTGTAAAGTTGGGTTTTGTACCCGTGTTGTCCAAGGTCTGAAGGCCCATATAAAAGCCACTCGCTAGTATTAACTACTGTCTCTATAATGCAGTGCAGCATCCTTTTGAAGTTCTGTTTCCTCAACTCCAGTTCTGTTCTCCATCGAAGGTGTGAATCCGGCCATGATGTGTAGCGAGGTTCCCTTCAACTTCCTCCGGGGTTGGTCAAGAGGAGTTGTTCTTCTTTCGTTATCCGGTCCTCTAATCAACTTGACTGTCAACAATCCGGATACGACAGTTAGCAAAAGAATCAATTAGAGTATGTAATTTTGCAGAGTGAATCAGGTTTCGAAAATGTCTTCATATTGCGTAAATATGGTCGTGCTGTCTGCAAAGAGTACTATTGATGAAGAAAGGGATGCAGCCAAACTAATATCTGGATCTTGCTCTGTTCTCTATAATGCCTTACCTGTAGGCCATATAACGAAATAGCTGTGTTCCCTGTCTTACGCTCTGCGGACCGGAGTGACGTCTGGCTGGAATGGATGATACACATTGACATTGCTAGATGAGAGACTCAAGGGACTTTGAGATCCTCCCGACCGAGTCACATTCCTCAACTGATCTCACATTCGTCCGGATTCAGACAAGACAAAGACCTCAAACAGCCATCCTTCCCCCGTCATCAATCTTCCCACCAACCAGCACATTTTTCATTCCCCCCAAACTACTGACTTCTGTCCTCCGTATGCAAAACGAGGTTAGACAGATATTTGGAAGGGAGAAGGTCGAAGAAGTAAACTTTGGTTTAACCTTTGAACGAAAGGAAATTATAAACTCCTAAAAGGTCACCTCTTGACCAGATAACCATTATTCTATTTTAGGCCTGGTTGATCTTTTGTCTTCATGGATCAATTCTAGATATTGTGGGGTGCCACAGTGGTGGCATTCTGACTCAGCCAATAGTTCATAAAGAAATCGAACGAATTCTCCCTCCAAAAGATTTCTTATTCACTAATCTTGTAAAAACTTCAACCCAGTCAGAACCTGCTTGCTGACCACTGGGCACCGGAATGAAGGTAATCAGGTTCTCCAACTTCCATGCAGCATTGACGCCTTTAACTTCCAATCGCCAGAGTAAATGGGAAGTTATGTTTTTATTCAGGGCCTGAGTCACAATAACTAACAACCCATATTAGTATTTCTAAGGTAATCAGCACTATATATTAAAGTTCGTTCTATAGTTAAAATCACTCTTACTAGAGAGATATTTTCAAAATGATTTATAGTTCTTTCTTTTTAGACTATAATGAATCAATTATAAATGTTTTATGGGAAATTGAAACGACATTAAAATGGAAAAGTTCATAAAACTAATGCAGAAAAACAATTTAACTGGACAAACAAATACATCAATTAACTCTTGGGGAGGGGAATACATTTTTATCGGTCTTTGAGAGAGAAAAAAGAGAGAGATCGAAAAGGACGAAAAAAAAAAATGATAGAATGAAGGATGAACCATTAGGCTAATAAAGAGTGTGGGAGGGAGCCCCTTCGGAGCCTCTTAATGCTAACCCGCACAACCTCCAATGTATCCCCATTCATCGCTAGCAGTAGCACACTATACCATACCAATCGGAAAACCATACATTGCAGTTTGCCTTCTTTTCTTTGTCTCTTTCAATTATTTATACTGTTCTATTTCTCCTAGCGCCGCTTAATCCGAGTCTCTTACCAATTCAAGCCGATTCCTTTACACAAAAAACTACATTTAACATAACAAGTATTGTGATTGTGAAAAATCCTAGATCAAGTTTTCAACGGAATTTCATGTTTTCCGCGATGTTTTTCTGCGTCTACGTGATTGGAACTTTATGAGCGCTTTAACTTAAAAACTATTGTAGCAATGAACTTGAAATTTGACATTAAGATGTCACATGTGCTAACTTAGATCTAACTAGGTTTTGGTTTATTAGACGAAAATGACCAGAGGGCGGGCACACTCAAAAAACCAAATAACTGTCGATGTAATGGACGTTTCAACATAAAATTTTATATTTGAGTCCAAATCCAATGAGGACATAACCTGTAAAAGTTTCGGCGATATCGGCCGAAGGAAAGTGGGGTTCAGGAGAGGGGGCCAAATTGAAAAACCCTAATAACTGCCGATATCATGAATTTATCGACACAAAATTTATTATCAGGATTTAGAAGCTCCTATCGATTATTAGCATGGTTTTACGGTCAGTCTTTGGGCGGGGACGAAAAGTTATTTGATTAATTCGTTCGGAGAAAGTTTAGCTGTGCAAGTAAAAACCTCTATATTTTTGTTACTCACCGTTAGCTGCGTGTTTAGAGTTACTATCCTCAGATGGAAACTTGGTGGTTAAATGGTTAGAGTGACTGTCTACGAACAGGAGAGGGACCTTCGCTGGTTGAGTGGTTAGAGTTGCTATCCTGAAAGGCGACTTGGATTGTTCAATGGCAAAAATTGATGTTTTACTATTTTGGAATTCCGATTATAATTAAGAACCAAATTAGTAGTTATAAGATCCAAAGTTACTCCCGTACAACACCGGGTGAACTTACTAGTTTAAAACAATGGACTTTCCAAAAGTGGTTTTTTGTCGAAGTATAACAGAATATCCTGGAGCTGATGGGGTGCAAGGGTTGGTTTATTTTTCTTATTGGGGAGGAAGAGCGTTTCGCAATTTCTTTAAGATTGAATTTACTCCTTTTTGTGTGCACCACGAGGGTGGAGATGAGTTTAGGGGAGTCAACCTTGAAGATTGGAGTGGCCTTGTCATCCCCCCCTCCATTAATTCAAACCACAAACCACCCCCCCCCCCCCCCTGGGGCAGCACGTGTGGATTTTCTTGGGGAGATATACAAGGAATCCTTGGGTACATGACGTGTCCTGTGATGGCATCCCAAATAGGAAGGCCCCCTCACAACTCCCCCCCCCCCCCCCCCCCCCCTACCCCCCTGCCCCCCTAGAAGTTGTTTGCATATTTGGAGCAGCTCCCCAGATTTTCCTGAGCAAACAAGATGGCGGCACCAGAGATCCTAATCACTCGGCTCAAGGACTCCTTACCTACCTCTCTACCTGTCACCTCGTGGACTCTTTCAATTTGCCGTCTACCAAAGCTTTATCTTCAACTTGACAGCTCTTCAGGAGCCTCCCATCTCTCCCGTCTTCTAACTCTATTAAGACTCCATGGATTGATAGGGTGTGTGGTAAGCTCCTACACCGACATTTTGAAATAGATCTCGGTAAATTCGAACACAGAAATGTGTATATTCCTAGTATTAACGATCGATGTAGCTCTCATTAGACTATATATATTGTTACGAACTAATTAGATATTTATTGCGACTCATGCCCGGGTTTTAACTTCGGGGTCAACGCCCACTACCAGAGCTTTCATTCGTCCCTCTGATGGACATGAGCCTGACTCTATTGTGGGAGTAAGTAAACCATAGCTTTATTCACCTAGGGTAGGGTCGAGTATCTAAAATCGCACGATTCCATCGAGCTCATGACCAACAGAGCGCTCTGGTAGTAGGCGATATGACCTCGAAATTAAAACAGTTTTAGAGTATTAATTCATCTGAAGAGATTGTTTTATATCAAGTTACTACTTGCAGTCATTCCAGGCCATTACAGAAGTAAATATTTGTTGAATCCATTACATGCAGCACGCTCTAGGCGTATAGAAACTTATAGTTTAGGTTAGGTTTTATAACTCATGCCCGGGCTTTAACTACGAGGTCATATCGCCTACTACCAGAGCGCACTTTCGTCACTCTGGTGGACATGAGCCCGACTCTACTGTGGGAGTCCTAAACTTTGCCTACCCTAAATTTTTATTCTCCTAGGATTAGGGGTCTTTAACGAGTACCTGACACCGTACAGGCTCGGAACATCGCATAACGTCCCATCCAAAGGACGGCGTGCTTAAATTCATTTTACCTCTCAGATAAAATAAACTAAGGGCCTCGGTCGGGTTTCAAACCCACGATCTTGAGCTCAGAAGTCAAGCACGCATACCACTGAGCTACCGGCGCCCTCTAGAAATTTATATAAATATTAGATTGGAGAGACAGTCAGCTGTGTTGTGAATGGTTTTCAAGTACAGTGCTTTGTAATTGTTTATTTTCTGATCTCAGTTTATGTTGTACCATAATGTTCGACTTATTTAAATAAAAGTTATTGTGTAAAAGCAAAGAATTTGTGAAACATTGAGTATTCATGTGGCTCAAAGTATGGCATTGGTTCCTAGTCCGTTTCAAGACACCCATTGTCCTATTCAATGCTACCTATGTTATGAAACGGACATAAGTGAGGTAGAAAAAATCATAATATTTCTTACAGTAAACTCAATTTTCATAAAATATGGTGTATGAATAATTATACAATAGTATCTCTGAATTCCTTAAGGTCAGTTAACGACTTCCTAAGTTTTTAACTACAGTATTTAATAATACTTCAAAGTTTACGTCCGTTTCATGGCGTATCTCCCCTATATTCATTAGAACGGCAGTATTTGTGTTCAGCCTCCCCCTAATCCCTCCCTCCCATTTGGCCGATGTGTCGTCCTTATGGGAAACTGGATACACATATAAAATTTCGTGTCGATACATTCATTCAATCGGTAGTTATCGTGTTCACAATGAGGAATCAGTAGTTCACAAAACATGAAATTCCGTTGAAAACACCGCATCGTATTTCATACCGATTACAAAATTTCCCCTTACTTCGTACAGCTGGGGGAGTAATAGAGCGTTCAAAAAAAATTGTGAATGTTAGTTATTGTGACTCATGCCCGGGCTTTAACTATAAGGTCATATCGCTCTTTCGGCACTCCAGTAGACATAAGCCCGATTAATATTATTTTCAGCAATATCGACATAAGGGAAGAGGGGTTTAAAGGGGGCTCAACTCAAAAACCCCAATAACTGCCGATGTAATGAATCTGTCGACATGAAATTTCATATTTCAAATCAAAACCCAATGAAGACCTAACCTGTGAAATTTCAGCGATATTGGCTGAAGAGAAGAGGGGGTTCAGGTGAGGGGCCTCAATTCAGAAACCCTAATAACTGCGGACATAATGAATTTATCTACACTTTAGGAGTTGAAAAGTTAATTGAATAATCCGTTCTGGGGAAGTACAATGCAGTTGATTCATCAACGACTTTTTTGTAACTTAATTGTCTACACACCTCTACATTGAAATTATTGTGATATGCCTCGATACAAAAAAACCTTTCTTTATCCAAACATTTATACATCAAATATTTTTCCTGATCCCTTCAGTTTTGTTATATGGAGGCACCACTGAATCTATCGAGTGTCAGTCATAATTACGTACCTGTAGTACGTTGAAAATAAACTGTCCAATTCCATGAGTATAACATCTGAAAAATAACAGAACCTTTTAAGTCCATTAACTTCATTAGCCATGTGACATTCATCGTTTTCATGTTATCTGATTATTGTCATGAGTCGTTTTAATATTGGTGGCGATAATTGACAAAGAGCACTCATTTTTAATGAAATTATCCTAAATTCTCTTCAGAGCCTACAAGCTTAAAAAGATTCGTGCTATTACATTCAAAATAGATTAAAAAATAAAAATGTCAGAGAAGTGTGATTGGGTCACACACGTAAGGGTTCCATAGGAGAATATTAATACATCAAGAGAGGGACATTAATGTTTATGGACAACATCTTAGGTTCATCAAATTATTTATAATAATAATAATAATATAGAGGGCGCCGGTAGCTCAGGGTAGCATGCTTGCTTACTGAGCTCAAGATCACAGGTTCGAAACCCGTTCTTCCGATGGGACGTTTAGCGATGGCCCTGAGCCTGTACGATGTCAGATACTCCTAACCCAGATTTAAAAAAATTTAGAGTAGGCAAACTTTTGGACTCTCCTGTAAAGTCGGACTCATGTCCACCAGAACAACGAATGAGCGCTCTGGTATCAGGCAATATGAACTATAAGTTGAAGCCTTGGCAAGAGTCACAATAACTAAATAATAATAATTCACTTTTCACAGCTATATTATTCTCTCATTTATTTTTGGTTTTGGAATGAAATGTAGACGTTTCGGTTTTTATCTGGAAAGAGAAAAAACCTTGAGAACGCCGTCCTTCGGGACGTTAAGCGATGGTCCCGAGCCTGTACGAAGTCCGGTATACATAGCTTTTTCGATATAATAATATATTTTAAGACTTTTAAAACAATTTTTATTGAAATTATATAGGTACATATTATTGAAAATATTAATTTTTGAAAGCATCTAAATTAAAGTTAGTTGCTTATCGGCAATGTTGGGGAACTTAAATCAAGAATTTCAATATGGGAATATTATAGAAATTATTAAAAAATGAAATAAATACAATACAGTAGAACTGAAAATAGTTAGTTATCATGACTCATGAGCCCGACTCTACTATGGGAGTCCTAAATGTTGCCTACCTGTTTATTCACCACAGGCGTGCTTAAATTTATTTTACCTTCCTGATAAACTAAGGGCCTTGACCGGGTTTTGAACCCGCAATCATGAGCTCAGTAAGCATGCACCTATACCACTAAGCTACCGGCGCCATCGAACGAACAGAAAATATATCAAAACAGTAATATTTCTTGTTTTATGTGTAGATATACAAGGTCTTAAAAGTATAAAATCCACGTTTAAAGCCATTTACTGGTATCGTTTTGAGTATTAGAAAGAAATACTCAGTTTCCTTTTACTCGGAGCTCTGCTAATGGCGAGTATACTCGGTAATAGGTTGTAGCAGAGGGTTGGGTAACTCCCAGCCATTGGAAACACGAACACTAGTCGCCTTTTTCCTAAAAATCCCATCCATATTTTCTCATCTGAGAGCACTATAGCAACAGTTCCTCCATTTTTACATTTAACATCCTCAGTTATACAAAGTATAGGGGAAGTTATGTAATCGACCAATTAGATGATGAGTTTTCACCGGACGTTTTCCATTTTTTTTTTTTTTTGGAGGTGCACCTGATTCCCTGAGGGGGGTCGGTGACATCATCCTTTTATATCGTCGGGGAATGGGTAACCTTCTCCGGTTTATTTATAAATTTTTACTTGTGTTGCTGTGGACCGGCTCGATGACTACGGTCCACATTCGTCCTTGGTTTTTAGCACTTTACGCCGTGTAAGCTCGGGGTCTGTCGGGGGGTTATGTTCTGCCTAATTCCTGGAGTCGGGGGTAGCCACCGCAACGCCTGTCGGGTTAGAAGGCTTTCTTGATTCTCCGCCAGGAGGAGACGAACCGACCAAATGTTGACCAACTAAAAATTAAGAGGTATTGTCCTTATAGGGCTTTGAATATAAATATGAAATTTCGTGTCAATACGTTCCCTACAACGGCAGTTATTAGAGTTTTTGTGTTAAGCCCCCCTCCCTAATCCCTCCTTCTCTTTGACCAACCATAGGCAAATTATATTTTATTTACTCATCCATGCCATGTATAGGGAAAATTCTGTAATCGGTCAGAAATTCAACGAAATGTTAGGTTCTCCGAGCCCCTAAATCAAAATGGAGAAAAAAGATGTCTACCGTTTGTGTGTCTGTCTGTGAACACGATATCTCCCGGTTGAATGAATGTATCGACACCAAATTCCATATGGGTTAAGGGAAGGGGGAATCAGAGGGACCTCAACTCAAAACCCCGATAACTGAGTCCACCAGAATCAAAACTCACAATATTCAAAAATCAAAATTCTGGGTATTTGTCCAAAACCGCTCTCGACTACAATTTGCTTCGCCGGTTCTTGCAAATGGTTTTTTTTACATCCTGTTAGCACTTTAATAATAAATAAATCAAAACCATTCAACATTTTCAAATGCAATGTAAATTTATTGTTACAATTATTACAACTTAAAATAATTTTAAAAAAAAATGAAAAATTATTAAAACTGAAACATAATTTACATAAAGTTTACATAAAACATTGGTAATAATAAAATTGTATTTAAAATAAAAACTGCAAAAAAATACAGCACAAAATAAAAAAATAAACGACAACCTCTTTGAGCAGGTTATACTGCTTTCTGATTGGTTAAAAGACGCTTAGTGTCAGAACTAACACTGTCCTTTCCACTAGGATAATGTTAGTTCTGACTCCAACCCTCAACTTCTAGGCCCATTAAACCTAGGATATGGTCATTTTTTATTCTAACCAACGCCATATTTGAATTCAGCTCAAAAAATTGCAAAAATAACCACTGCCATCTCAATTTTGTTAATTTTGGATATTGTGAGTTTTGATTCTGGAGGACTCAACTAACAACGTAATGGAAGTATCGACATGAAATTTTATATTTGAATTAAAAATCCCATGAAGAAGGCACCTGTTCACATCCTGTGAAATCGGCCGAGGAATGGGATGTATCGACACGAAATTTTGTTTGTGTAACCAAAACCGTTGAGACTCATTGAGAAATTCAACTCTTATTTTATTTTATTTTTATCATTAACCCGTGTTTGACTACTGTGCTCAAGATCGTTGGTTCAAAACTCAGCCGAGACCCTTAGATTTTTTATCTAGGTGGTAAAATGACCTTCGGATAGGACGGTTAAGCGATGGTCTCGAGCCTGTTCGCTTTCAGGTATTCGCTAGGCCCCTCCCCTAACTAAATCTGAATAGGCAAAAGGAGTCGGGCTCTTGTCCACTAGTCTGGTAGTTGGCAATATGATCTCATAGTTGTAGCCCGGGCATGAGTCACAAAACAAACAATCGATGTATTGGCTTCATCTTCCTCTATTTCTATCATTATCATTACAGTGGAGATACTGACAACTAATAATCACTATCCGAGCCCCACTTTCACATAAATTCAATAGCTCCCATCTCTAATTCTACTTTCAACTTTGAAATCATGATCCAAAAATTGATATCATGAATCGTGCAACTGTTGGTGTATTTTCTCTTCAACCAATCACGATTCTTCGAAAGATCTCATCTCTGTGTCTATATACGTATTTTATATTCTAACTAATTTTCTCTGGAAGTGTTACAGTAATTATTTATTAAAACAATTTTCTAATAGACCAGTTAGTTTCCTCAGAGAGTTTAAGAATCCGGGATCTACTTCTTGGGAACAGCAACAAAGCTAGAAATTCGTTCACTGCGGACACAGGATCAATTATCTTTTCACAAAAGCAAGCGAGGCATAATCAAAAACTAAAATAAGAACACTTTCTTATTTAACAAAATGGCTTTTTTTCTTAAGATTAACGGGTTCGACGTTAAGCTATGGTTCCAAGCCTGGTATGATATCAGGTGTTCGTTAGGTACCTCTACCCTAACTACCAGTGGGGTTGTAAGTCCCTGAAACTATCAGAGGCGAGTGGGAGGAGTCCGGTCGAATGGGGTTGTAAGTTCTTCAAACTATCAGAGGCCTTGTGGGAGGAGTCTGGTCGAGTGGGGTTGTAAGTTCTTGAAACTATCAGAGGCGAGTGGGAGTAGTCCCCAGTGCCAGCTGGAAAACTTAGAACTAGCGCTGCGGGTGCGAATATTAAGTAAGAATATTCATACAGGCATGAATGGGGGGGTGTAAAAAAATTTGACTTTCAAAGATTTCTAGTGACCTAGTGAGGGCAGAAAAAAATATTTTGTCTGTGGCGCCGATAAGTCTAGCGGCAGTCCTGAGCCTCACGCTAAACGAGAAAACCTGTTATATAAATGCTTTAGCACATAAACCTACAAATGTCTGCAATCTGTCGTATAAATCACACTTTGTCCTTTCCCCATTTTATTGCCCATCTAAACGTTGTATAGGGGAAGTTATGTACTTGGACAAAAAAATAGACGTTGAGTTATTGTTATTTAATGTTTACTCGTGAATCTAAACACTATGTTTGTGTCTCTGTCAACTGGTATCGTTACTCGATCGTGGTGTAACTCTCAGAGCTTTCATTTCCGTATTACTTATACATTGATGGGAACGTAGCCATAGGAGAGAAAGTGTGACCCCCCCCCCCCCCCCCCCCCTCTCCTTCTGCCAAATAAAAATCATAACCTAGTGCTACCGGGAGTTAAGAGTTAAATAATCCCCAAATCTCACAACTTCCAACTTGGCTTAACTAACGAGTAATAATATGAAGATGGCTGATGTAGTGAGAAGTGATTATTTCACAGGTTGTCAAATAAAATATAGTCTGACCTCTCACAGATTTTTATTAATGGTAGGTAGCCGGCTTTCGAGGTTTCCCTCATCATCAGGCAGTCTGATAGAAAATGAAAAAAAAAATTGAATAAATTTTATAGAAAATTAAAAAAAAATTTGAATAAATTTTATTCAAAATTTTTCTAATTTTTTATCAGACTGCCTGATGATGAGGGAAATCTCTAAAGCCGGCTAGCTACCACTAATAAAAATCTGTGAGAGGTCAGACTATATTTTATTTGACCATCTGTGATCCAAACGAGTACTTATTACTTCCCCAGCTAGACGAAGTATAGTATAGGGGAAGTTATGTAATCGTGGTTTTCAACGGAATTTTAGTTCTCCAACACTTTGATTCTATATTCTCTTGTGTGTCTCTGTGAACACGATAACTCCCGATAGAATGAATGCATCGACACGAAATTTTTTATGTGTATCCAGATCGCCTTATAGATGACATCTATTAATTTTCTATTAACACATTAAAAGGAACAACGGAAGGGGGGGGGGGGGGGGGGGGGGCCAGAATCAGAGGCTTGGTTCAACTCAAAAACCACAATAACTGCCAATGTAATGAATATATCGACACGAAATTTAGTATGAGGATTCAGAAGCTCTTATATAAATCTACTTTAAATGTAATAAATTTATGTTGCCGGTGATTCACCGATACTTCCACAGAACTCAAATTCCAGCCCTTTTCTCTCTCCCCTTCCCCCTTCTGTATCCGTCCCTGGATGGGTAAGGGAAAGTCTGGATATTCTGTGGAAGTGCAGCAAATTAAAAACAATTTGACTAGCATTGCACTCCCCCCATAATGCATTAGAGACAGAGAGGGATGCCATGTGTAACTCCCCTCGTCCCTGGAGGGTGGTGGGAATTACGTTATTGGCATCCCTTGTAGAGCGCCCCTATCAATAAACTTAGAAACTCCCTCCTGCCCTGTGTTGTGTTGAGGGTGGTGTAGATACCTTATTGATAAGGAGCAGCCCCCCCCTTGCCATTATCCAGACTACACTCCAGGCTCTCCCTCTTATTCACATATCCCATCCTCCCATCCTCTCTTCCTCCCTTCCTCTTCTTCTTCATCTCCTATCTCACTCTTCTTTTTTCAACGCACACTCCGGTTATTTAACAAAGGAGTTTTTTTTTTTCTTTACACCCTTCCAAAAAACCACAAATGATCAATATTTTCATCCCTAAACGATCCCCCGATTCTTCCTGTACTGAAATGTATTGCTTCCTTATTCCCCTATATATCTTCCCACCTTCCCCCTTGAGAGAGCAGTTTCATCTTTACGAGAAAATTCGCTTTACTTATGAGCTCCTATAAGAAAAAGTATTGGCAATAAAGTGAAGGACGTTTGAAAATAATTGCAATGGCAATAAAAAATTTAACACATTTTAAAATATATGTGTTGTGGCCATAAGAGGACTTTATTATACCAACCGCTTTTGTACAGATCACTCTCTCCCCCTCTAAAATTCATATTGGCATTACTGGGTATGAAAGTAGTGTGTTGGCGTCATCGGTTTTCTTTATTTCATTGAACATAATGAGACCTTTATATAATCAGTAGGTACCCACCCATTTGAAAACACAAAAGAGTTTATTTAATTTCCTTTTTAATTAAAAATAGTGTGTGCTTGAAACAAACGCCAGAAGTGAAACTTCTTTCGCGATGTTTCAATTTTTTTGTTTTTTGATTCATAAATATTATGTTTAACTCTTATTTTAGGTGCAAACAGTTTTATTTATTGGCTTATTTTGTTTTATTAATTTGTTAAATCAACATTATTTTCATTGTTGAGAACATGAGAAATCACTATACATATTTGATTCCAAAATAGAGACAATAGGGACAATAGTTTTTTGAACGAAAATTTTAAATTTTAAGATACCTGGAGAAAACTGCATCGATTATAGTGCCATATCTTGTTGTAGGCTTATTCTGATTATTATTCATTTGTAATAAAAATTTATCGTAGAGTAATTGAACAAGGGGCTAAACATGGTCTGATGCGAAATTGATATTAAAATCTCCAGGTCAAAAATGCATTTTTTTGGGTTCCCCCAGTCCTAGATATATTTTCGGATGTCAGCCTCTCTTGCCATGGAGTCCCAGTTCCCACTAAATCCTGTTAGGTTACTGTGCCTCTCACCAAGATCCTATTTTCTCTGGAATCGTATTTCTCGTCTTATTTCCGTTTCCCCTCTGGCATCCATTTGCCTCTTAGACTCATCATACTCGTACATACTTCCTTATGTTCACATGTCATTCCACATATTCTGTTAAGAAAATACTCTGAAGAAAAGCAGAGTAAATTTAACGGATTACGGTGGTAAATATTCACGACCATCTACTTCCTCAGCTACTCGAAGTTTAGAGAAAGCTGTGTAATCGGTAAGAAATTTGATGTTAAGTATTCAGCTAAATTTCGTGGTTATATTCCCTAATTTCAAAAATTGAAAAAAAAAAAAAAAAAAAAAAAAAAAAAAGTCCAAAGAGAAGCGGGGAACTCAACACGAAAATTTTATCTAATTTCAGACTAAGCGGCTTAAATTAATCAAAAACCCTCGATATAACGGTTATGTTGTGAGAGGATTTGAAAGTTCCTGAGTAAGGGAGAGCGAAAACTTATTTGATCAATTGGAGCTGGGGAATTCATTGCCGGTGATTCACCGATGACTTTTTTTGTCATATTGGCTAGACACAAATAAGCAAAGAGCAAAACTCAGGATTAATTAAGAGAAGCAGTTCGTTTGCCGTTGGCCGGCGAGAGCGCAAAACTGATTTTAATTATAAGGGTCACTATACGACGAGAGCGCATTGATTATACAGGGTGTTTCAGGGTTAAGTAGCCAAACTGAAAATTTGAACTAAGGACCTAATAACAAGAAAAAAATTTCCTATGGAGGTATATACGCAAACGCTTTGTTTAAGAGATATTCACACCTAAAGATTTTCATTGTTATGAATTATTTAGGCATAGTAAATAAATAAAACTTATTTTATTTGTTCCAACTACTTTATTCACTAAATGTAAACACTAACATTCATATTAAGTGTTGTTGAAAGTGATTTCTTTGAGCATTAAGACAGGATCGGCATCTTTCTTCAACAGCAGCAGTGGCCAAACCGAAAATATGAACTAACGACCTCAAAACAAGAAAAAAATATTTCCTACCTAATGGGTGACATTAAACAAAAAGTCTATGCAAGGCCGTTCAATGACCTTAATTCTTTACGAAGAAGGATAATTGAATCTTGTGAAACAATAACACATATCCAGTGCCGTTCTGCCACTGCTGCTGTTGAAGAAAGATCATGGGATGCTGTTGATCCTGTCTTAATGCTCAAGGAAATCACTTTGGACAACATCTAATATGAATGTTAATGTTTACATTTAATGAATAAAGTAGTTGGAACAAATAAAATAAGTTTTATTTATTTACTATGCCTAAATGATTCATAACAATGAAAATCTTTAGGTGTGAATATCTCTTAAACAAAGCGTTTGAGGACATACCTCCATAGGACATTTTTTTCTTGTTTTTAGGTCCTTAGTTCAAATTTTCAGTTTGGCTACTTAACCCTGAAACACCCTGTATATATCCGGTATCTGCTTTTTTTTTTTATAATTGTATTTCTTATAATATTTTGAAGCATTGAAAATATAGTCGAATAAATGACGTCTTCCTGCTCTGTATTCGCGTTGATACTCGCTGATTCTTTCTTTTTTCCGAATACTTTAGTATATTTGCACTCCTCATATTTATTTGTGATTCGATGACAAACTCCTTTGATACAGCGACAAACTGATATAAGTTAGTGAGGGCACTGCAGACATTTTTGTTGTAATGTGAAACTTTATTTTATTTTATTTATTTATTTATTTTTCAAGAACAATTCAATTAAGCATATAGTCAATATTGTAATAGTAGCCCTTAGAATCTTTATGACATTTTACTAAATTAGGGGTTATAATGTGAATAAAGTGGAATGCCGGCTACCAGTAAATAAGAAAATATTTGAGAAGTCAGAATAAGTTTTTATTTTTCATCCTGTGAAAAATGCTTTATTTTTTTTTAGAAGTTACAACTATCCCCGAAATCAGTAAACAGTTTATATAATATAACGATCAAGGTCGTGGGTTCGTAGCCCGACCGAGGCCCTTAGTTTATTTTATCTGGGAGGTAAAATAAACTTAAGCACGCCGTCCTTCGGATGGGACGTTAAGCGATGGTCCCGAGCCTGTACGATGTCAGGTACTCGTTAAAGACCCCTACCCTAGATGAATAAAAATTTAAGATAGGCAAAATTTAGGACTCCCACAGTAGAGTCGGGCTCATGTCCAACAGAGTGACGAAAGAGCGCTCTGGTAGTAGGCGATATGACCTCGTAGTTAAAGCCCGGGCATGAGTCATAAAACCTAACCTAACCTATAATATAACGATTATTGTATTATATAATCGAAAATCGTGAATTTTCCATGTTTGATATTATTATCTTCATAGCACATACCTCCCTGAAGATTGGAGAGAAATCTGATGCATTAATGAATTAACTTCTGGGATGACGTCAGTTAACTTGAAATTTACGTTATTAACTACTGCTTTGCTCCACCAAAGTAATAACAACCGATAGAATGAGGGCTGACGACTCAAAATTTAGAACATTGACGCATTATAAGTCTATAGTAGTCTATATTCATTCACTGAATTTTTGCGAGGGCGCTTTAGTGCTTGCCTATTAAGCTCAGTATCGCGTGTTCGGTTTCCGGCCAAGGCCTTTGGGTTTTCATCTGGGGCGTTAAACGATGGTCCTGAGCCTCCACAATTTCAGGTATTCGTTAAACATTCTTAACCTAGGTGAATAAACCTGTGTAGAAAACATTTAGAGCTCCTACATAGTAGAGTCGGGCTCATGGACAATAGAGCGACGAGCGCTCTTTCGTCGCTCTGGTAGTTGTGAGCCCGACTCTACTATGGGAGTCCTAAATGTTGTAATTCCTTACTTTTTTTTCAACTAGGGTAAGGGGTCTTTAACGAGTACCAAACATCGTACAGACACGGGACAATTGCTGAACGTCATATACAAAGGACGCTACCGGCACCCTCAGTTGTTAAAATTGTTAGCTTAAATTGAATCAAATTGTTCTGCTCAATTTTTTTTTTTTATTCAGCATTACACTATTTAGATCTAAATTGCACTCGACAATATTCCTCACACTATAAACCTTGGGCTCTAAAGGAGAATGACTGGGGTGCTCCTAGCGGATATTTCACAATTCTCACAGAAGGCCAGTTTTGGAACCAACATTGCTTCATTTCTTATACAAAAAACATTTGTTGGCCCTAACAACTGTCTAACGTGATAGAACTCAACATTCTGAACACTCGGGGATCGAAAGACTGTTTTTGGAAATAAGCGACTCATTTGTCAATTTTGACCTATAAAAAAGGTCGATATTGGGGTGACAGTTTCGCATTAAAGAGATAGATTGTCGGTGGTGATTCCGTCCATGAATATCTTCTTCACTCTTCTATTTGGGAATATGTAAATCACGAGGAAAGTCCAAGTTGAGTTTTTGTCCATTTATCATGTTTAAGAAGCTCAGGATCAAAATGAGACCATTTCTAGAACATATCTCTAAGCATTTCTTTGTGTGTGTTCGTCGTTCCTCATAACCCGCGAAACTAATGGGTTGGGGATTGTAGTTGTGACTCGTAAGTTCCATAATCCACTTAGATATATTGGAAAGGCTGGTGTGTACACCTAGGGACCTAAGCATCCAATGCTCTTATCCCTCCCCTCTTAGCTCTACTGTGGAAGTCCTAAATAAATTTTCCTTACCTACGTGCCTAGGGTAGGGGGTCTTTAACGAGTACCGAAATCGCAAAGGCTCGGGGTACCATCGCTTAGCGGTCCATTCACTTTCGGAAATTTTTCGGCATTAAAGCACAAAATGTACATAAAATGTGCCTTTGAGTTTTTTTTTGCTTAAATTTTTATTTGCAGTGTTTTTGATTAGTTCATGAATATGATCGTAAAACTTACTTAAGGCCCGAATTAAAAGGGTATTTTTTTAATATCCGAAAAATACATCGAGTGGTGTGGGGATTTCTTTATTTTATATCGTTCTTCGTCCTCCGTGGTAGTTACACCTCAACCCAGAGCTGCTGAGGGAACAGAGGCGGATCAGGGGTAGGGTCAGGCGTCAGCTGATCCCAGGAGCCTCCCTATCACGGATTCCCGACGACTCAACAGCTCCGGACAGAACCCGCGCTCTCCAGGGGCCTAGCAAGGTCAACTACCAACAGGGGAAGTTTTAAGAACTGTTCACGGCTCTTACGAAAATATCACGAGAAGAAAGTTGATATCACGCTTTGTCTCATACAGACAGACGGCAGACATCGAAAATGGTCAACACGTATTCAGGGGACCTTAAACGTAAAAATTCGTTGAAAACTCGATCTCGGATTTTTCTCATTATTATAATACTTTCTTGTACTGCAGATAATTAAAAAATGTTGTTCTTCTACATATTTATGTAGCTAAATTCAAATTCGAATATGTTACATACGTGGGCGCCCAAATCCCACTTGTAAATTGACGGACAGACAATCCATCCGCAACCTATGCCACGATTACTTCTCTCTGTTTGTAACACAGACCCCCAGCCAGGGAGAAACAAATGTTGGCCTTGCACGAGACACAATATT
This sequence comes from Aradus depressus, assembly GCA_963662175.1. Lineage (NCBI taxonomy): Eukaryota > Metazoa > Arthropoda > Insecta > Hemiptera > Aradidae > Aradus > Aradus depressus. The sequence continues at coordinate 5,431,097 of OY759217.1, read as the reverse complement.
ACCTGAGTCTGCTTCTTTCTTCTATACGCAGGCAACACATACCAACTTAGCAATTGTGCGAAATCAATATTCTTGTGCGAAGTCAACGGATTATATTAATTGGCCTTGTCGTAGGAGATTACTAAAGGAGATAAACCGGTCATTTCGGGTATTCTCCTCAGCGAATCTCCGAATTAAGATAAAAGCTCTACCCCCAAAGTCAGCAGGAGATAACCCACCCTATTCCATCTCCCTCAACTTTGCTTCCTATCTCCAAATTTAGTTGTGGCGTAATTTCCGGTTATCTCCCCTCCAATCGCTCCTCCTTTGCTTGCCCCCTTCTTTTGTGATTTGTGGACCTTAATAGTCTTATGGCTGCATTAAAAACTCATATTTTGTACAATTAAATCATACAAAAAAACTTAGAAAATTAAAAATAGGAAAATGTTTGTTGAATCTCTGTTCCAATTTCCAAACGAGGACTATGTCGTCTATGTAGTTCTTCTCTTGCATATTTTTTTTTCTTCTTCCATTTCTCAGGTCGCAATTAACGATTTTGCGTTCTGAGAAAGGGTTGTTGAGCAACATCTTCGGCTAAAAGAAAGTAGACCTCTAGAAGATCTAGTAGACAAAAGGAACAACACTGTTGATCCAAACCAGGGATTTCCTAGACTCTAGATTGAAGGAAACTCTGTCACGCCATATTGATTTAGTCATCACGAAAATAACATAAGCTATGAAAAGAGATAGTCCATTTATCAATTATAGTAACATTTAGTGTTTTTTTTTTACAACCCTCACATATAAACTGGAGGCTGACCACAGAACATAGCAATCTGCTGACCACCCCAAATTCCTTATTGACTCAGAGAAGCCAATGTAAGTTATGAACTTTTTTTTCTTCTATTTCTGGCTCGTTATTCTTATTTTTCTTTTGGTTTATGACTCATGGCAAAGGCACGACCGTTTTTTTTTTATTTATTATTTTTGTATAACGTGAGTGGTGACTGTGAAAGGTCGTATTAGTGGAACAATAACAGTACGGCCTCCACTCAGGTCAGAAGCATGGCTATTGTCCCAGTGTATGGAGACGCTGGACACCAAAAAAAAAAAATTTCATTATTATAACTATATTTACTTTCTTATAATTATAGTATAAGGATGTATTGTGATCGTGCGAAAAACCGAGATTAAGTTTTCAACTGACTTTCACGTTTCAAGGTTTAGACCATTTTCGCGATGATGTCTGTGTGTGTATGTGATTGGAAAGTTGTGAGCTCTCTACCACAAAAATCATTGTTGTTATGAACTTTAAATTTGGAATGAAAAGGTCACATGGTCTAACTTAGGTCTGATTTTGGTTAGACTTTGGCCGAAATCAAACGAAAATTGAGCCCTCTTCCCTGAACCGACTTCCCTTCAATTTGACAGATTACGTTCTCATTGTATCGGCAGTTAGTGGGGTTTTTGAGTTGAGCCCCCCTCTGACCTCCACAAAAAAAATTGTTCTGACCTTCAGATTCCAAATATGAAAAAAAAATATCTGTCTGTGATCACGATAACTCCCGATAGAATGAATATGTTGACACGAAATTTCATATGTGTGACCCGATTTCCATAAGGACAACACCTATCGATTTTTAATCAAATCAGTTAAAGTAAAGAAGGGTTCAGGAGAGGCTCAATTCAAAACCTTAATAACTGCCGATGTAAAGAATTCATCGATACAAAATTTAGTATGAGGATTTAGGAGCCCACATGTAAGTCAAATATAGAATATTAGCGCAAACGCTTGACTGGTTTTGGAGGGGATGTGAAATTTAATCGATTAATTCATTCTGGGGAAGTACATTGCTGGTGATTCTCCGACGAGTTTCTTTTTAGATCTACGTCACCTTTTATTTCTGTGCAAAGTTTTATTAATATAGGTTCAATAATTCCTCGGATATCCGAGGAGGGAGTGGGTTTTTGCTAATGGTCTTCGACCTACAGAACACTAACACTAAGAAACAATGCTTGGACAGACAGAGTATTCGTTAACGGAGTTTCGTTCTACAGAACCCTAAAATGTATAAAATGCATTTAAACCCGAACAACGCTAGACAATACCTCAAATAAAACAATGACAACTGAGTTTATGAGATTGGAGTCAGTTTAATGCGTGTATTGTTCTAGTACAAACGACAGTGTGCGGTTTGGAGTGACTGATGCACACGGGACTGACGACTGACAAGAATAGCACTCCTGATTGTCCAGCATTGTGTCTTGTGACCCGCGCCCCCCCCCCCCCCCCCCCCCCCCCCCTCATCGTGTTAAGCCCCGTGAAATCAAGGGGTCTTTTCTCTATAATAGGATCTCGGGGGTTTGTGCCCCACCGGAAAACATCGGAACGTTTCTACGGCACGTGACCGGGGATTAAGTTCTGAATCGGAACAATAGACCCGGACTAAACCTCCTCTTATACCTGACGGCTTTATCATGTCTGTTTTTAATTAATTTATCGCTTGGTTTCATTACAAAAAAGTCGGTGATTCACTGGCAATGTAATCCTTCAGTGCGAATTAATTATCGCGAATGAGATATCGCTAAGTAATAAACATAACAATTTTCAGTCAAATCGACCAAAGAGAATAATCTAAAACTTAGTTAATATTAGCCAGAGAGCTCAGTATATTGCCTAACTGATCTGATATCTTGGATTGAGTACTCTGTGTATCATCTCCAAACTAGGCATGTTGTAGCTACTTATAGTGAGTCATGCCCGGGCTGTGGGAGTCCTATATTTTGCCTATATTATTCACCTAGGGGACTTTAACGAGTACCTCACATCTCGCTTGGAATCATCGGTTAACGTTTCACCTCCCATGCCGGGTCTTGGCCGGGTTTCGAACCCGCGATCTTAAGCACAGTAGGCTAGCACACGACCTATTAATTCAATTATAAATGTTTATGTGTTTATGGAAACACTTTTCTCGGAAACAGCAATTTTTTCTCACTGATCATAACGGAAAAAAATTCATGTTTCTTATATAAAAGCATTAATTTTTGCTTTCATTTTTATTTTCTTGACAAACGTCCTCCACCAATATTTCATAACTTCTATCGTTATTTGATTCAAAATCAATTATTTTACATATATATAGTTATATTATATTTGATTTACCGTTATTTATTAATTTATACCCCATGATCGCACAGAGGTATATTTCTGAAAGAAGATTTATCTATAGAAATACATATATATATATATATATATATATATATATATATATATATATATATACATATAAAATATTTATCATAAAAATATAAACAATACAGAAATCTGATATTATTTATCTTCCATTATTTGATTAAAAAGAATAAATTATTATTATTTAACTCATATGTGTTTGTACTCTGAGATTTCATGTATGTAGGTTGATGTCCTATGTAATTTAGAAGCTATTTTGATGCACAAAATTGTATGACGTCTCCAATTACCATGTTGTGGTTTAATGGAAATAAATATTGTTATTTTTGTTAATTAACTTTGATACACCTCGATGACATCAGACCAATGCAATCAGTTATGTTATTAATGCACTAAATGCCCTCTTGTGCGTCCCCTAAAGATAATTATAATTTAGATAATTATTTATTATAATCTATCATTTATGTGTCAGAACTTAGAGAGCACATTAGTAGCAATTATGAAAGTTCTGGTGTTAATGTTGTTGAAAACTCTATGAAATGGCGTTCATCTATTCACATAAATGTTCATAGAACAATCTGTTAGTGTTTATATATTGCATAAATGAGGACCGAAGTTATTTTCTGTCACTGACATCCAACTTCCAAGTCTTTTTGGGACACACTCTAGTGGGGAAAGTGGTCCCAATAGTACTCAGTTCAAGAGAAAACTTGACAATGTGAGGAGACAATACAGTACATATAACAGGCTCCTTAGTACGAAAGCGACAACATTACTTACATTTTGAAAAGTCATATATTTTTCGAGAGATTACGAAGAATCAAATGATACATACGGGCATGACACTTAACCAATGTCACTTTGGAGATTATGACGAATTTTATGCATACCTCGAAAGCCAGCTGGAAACAATAGCTGTGTATACAAATAACAATATTTTTGTGAGGTGGGCAGATTCGAAGTGTTTCACTAGAAAAAATAGCTCATGGTGCCAGATTCGATCAAAAGCATGCGTGTATTCGAATTCTTATAGACCTTAGAATTCTTATAGAATTCGAACTCTACAATCCCGTATCCTTCGTAAATACACGAACGCTCTATTCTATGTCTCTAATGCTATTCTTCACAATGACCTCTAGATTCCCCCTCTAGACTCTTCCTAATGTTCATGTTTGGAGACTGAGGCGGCAATGGCCTCGAGACCTACTAGTTGATTGAAAACTTAATAATTTACACACTTTTATGTTTTAGCTTTCCTTTATCATTTTACAATTTTTTTCCTATTTCCCTCATCAGCTGCTTATTACAAGAGAATCGTAAATGTTAACAAACTTCCGAGTTGGATCTAAGTCAATATGAACATTATACAGCCATTGGAAAGGAATGAATTATAGCATCTCCTAACCTCTGTGCGCGATCCTAAATACTTCCTAACTGTTCCTACTGCGGTTATCAGAGTCTTTTATCCTTATAAAGTCTTTCAATTTAAGCCAAAAAGGTGGGAACAATATTAAAGGCCGAAACAGATGGGAGTCTAATCGTGTTAAAAGACGAGCTCGCCTAATTATAGGACAAAGCAACCTGGGTTTATCTCCTGAGTGGTGAGTCTAAATTAGAGAGAGGGGGGAATGGCAATTTGGAAACTCGAAATTGGTGTAGAACTTAGTTCTAATGTAAGTGTAATGTGGTCAGTTGGTGTATCAGTCATGTAAGTGTTATGTTAGGAACATATGATTCTATAAAAGAGCATGCAAGGAAAAAAAAAAGCGGAGAAAGGTATCAATGTGTCGAAAAGGATACTGTGAATATCCAAGGATTGTCGCCAGCTGGAGGGGGACTCTCGCCAGTTTAGAGAGAAGTGTCACCAGCTTTGGAGGGAGGTATGTCGCCACCTGAAACAAGAGCGTCGCCAGCTGAGAGAGAAGTGTCACCAGCGGGGGGAGGGGGGGGGGGGGGGGGTGTCGCCAGCTCTGGAGGTAGGAATGTCGGCAGCTGAGAAAGAACTGTCGCCACCTGAATGAAGAGTGTCGCAAGCTGAGAGAGGAGTGTCGCCCTTTGGAGTTGGAGTGTCGCCAGCTGAGGGTGCGGTGCCTCCATCAGTGGAAGGATTGTCGCTAGCTGAAAGAAGTGTATTGCAAGCTGAGAGAAGAGTGTCGCTAGCTGGCGGGGGGACTCTCGCAAGCTGGAAGAGGAGTGTCGCCAGCTGAGAGAGACGTGTCACCAGCTTTGGAGGGAGGTATGTCGCCACCTGAAACAAGAGCGTCGCCAGCTGAGAGAGAAGTGTCACCAGCGGTGGGAGGGGGGGGGGGGGGTGTCGCCAGCTCTGGAGGTAGGAATGTCGGCAGCTGAGAAAGAACTGTCGCCACCTGAATGAAGAGTGTCGCAAGCTGAGAGAGGAGTGTCGCCCTTTGGAGTTGGAGTGTCGCCAGCTGAGGGTGCGGTGCCTCCATCAGTGGAAGGATTGTCGCTAGCTGAAAGAAGTGTATTGCAAGCTGAGAGAAGAGTGTCGCTAGCTGGCGGGGGGACTCTCGCAAGCTGGAAGAGGAGTGTCGCCAGCTGAGAGAGACGTGTCACCAGCTTTGGAGGGAGGTATGTCGCCACCTGAAACAAGAGCGTCGCCAGCTGAGAGAGAAGTGTCACCAGCGGTGGGAGGGGGGGGGGGGTGTCGCCAGCTCTGGAGGTAGGAATGTCGGCAGCTGAGAAAGAACTGTCGCCACCTGAATGAAGAGTGTCGCAAGCTGAGAGAGGAGTGTCGCCCTTTGGAGTTGGAGTGTCGCCAGCTGAGGGTGCGGTGCCTCCATCAGTGGAAGGATTGTCGCTAGCTGAAAGAAGTGTATCGCAAGCTGAGAGAAGAGTGTCGCTAGCTGGCGGGGGGACTCTCGCAAGCTGGAAGAGGAGTGTCGCCAGCTGAGAGAGACGTGTCACCAGCTGGGTTGGTGTCCCCAGCTCTGGAGGAGGAATGTCGCCAGTTGAGGGAGTAGTGTCGCCAGCTCTAGAGGGAGGAATGTCGCCAGCTGAGAAAGTAGTGTCACCAGCTGGGGTGGTGTCGCCAGCTCTGGAGGGAGGAATGTCGCCAGTTGATGGAGTAGTGTCGCCATCTCTGGAGGGAGGACTGTCGCCAGCTGAAAGAAAAGTGTCGCCAGCTAAGAGAAGTCGCCGGGAGGATTGTCTCCAGCAGAGCTGCTGCATGAAGTTGCTGAAGAAGTTCCTCAAATACATCTAAATATTTCCATGACTAATTAGGATCATTTAGTTTGTCATTGAGTCACATAATTCACAATGCATTTTCATTAGTGGTCCGAACCACTTTGACTGTAGGAATTATTTTTTTTTTATTTTTTTTTTGGGGGGGGGGGGGATTAAACAGGTTTTATAGTGACAAACCAATTTAACTCATTTAAATCCGATAGCTACATTTGATTTCCCATTTACTTTTCATTTAGAAATGGTTTATTCAAAAAGGGTAATACCTGGGTTAAATATTTACTTAAATTGTACAAACAATGTTTATTTTAAACAAAGTATCAACAGTAGAACATACAAAATAGAGTCAACATATCATTTAAACGAAAGAATTCTCAAACGGATCTCCATTTTCTGAGTGTTTCTTCTCTTCATCTCCCAAAGTTTCCTGGTCAACTGCATATAAATAGTATCAACAGTAATATATTTGTCAGCAGCTATATTTTTCTCTCATTTATTTTTTGTTTTTTACAACCTAGCAACTATATACGTTTTGGGAATAACTCACATCAACAGTATCTGCGTATGTTATACCTGTTCCAATTCTGATTCTGTGATTCAGATCAGGACAGGAATTTCGTATTTGACCAATTTTAAATTGTTAATTCTTTAGTTATTATTTATTTATTAAGTTTATTTTAGATAAAAACTCAATTTTTTTCGTTACTTGAGGGGTGACTAATACTGGCGTTTTCCTGTCTCTATAAAGGTAGTGATGAGGCTGCCCCTCTAGCGAAGGTAGCGTACGTGTCTAATCAGCGGTAGCCACCCCCGCCCTCACAAACATATCACCTGAGGGTTTTGTCCTATGGCAAGGGTTGTAACATCTCAAGTGCAGACTGCTTGAGATACTTTGCAAGCCCCGGCTCTACAGCATAAAGGATGTTACGTAATCGTTCAAAAATAAGGCTCCCTGATTGCACTTATTGCAAAACACCAAAGTTCTGTATGTGTGTGTGTGTGTGTCAATCTGTGGAGGATACAACTCTCCCGATATGATGGATATACAAAGTTCTGTATGTGTGTGTGTGTGTATGTCAATATTCCTACCATTCTTCTGGAGGACGCAACACTCCCGATAGATATATAGATACGAAATCTTGTAAGTAGGTCTCGAATTCTATATGCCTTATATTGAGGGTGTTGTTGTTTGTTGACTGAAGGTGCTATTCCATTTGCCGTTTTTCCTGCTTTCGCTTCTACTGGAATGTGCGAATGAGCTGCGGTAGGTTGAGCAGCAATTACATATTCGATGCTCGTGTTGAGTCCTGAATCTAAAGGTCAAAAAATATGAAATTTTGTTGAAAACTCCGAATCGACTTTTAGGCCGATTACATAACTTCCCCTAAACTTATTTGCCTGGGGAAGTAAGAATTGAAATTATTATTTTTTTTAGGGCTGATCACCGCGGCCATAGTAGGCCTATTGTGTGCCCTGTGTGTGTTGGTCCCTACAGCAGCCCTGTATCTTTAATAAAGCCCAGGATTCTGCTGCAGGTTCCCTCCATTACCTGCTTTGGTTCTGTTATGGCAGACCCGAAGCAGTGAAATCTCTTGCTCTCTAGTGCCTTAGAATTTGAACCGGTGTCTCATTTTCCACGCCACATTTCCTGCACAGAGAGTTCCTAGCGATGCCCATATTGTGTATGTGTCTGTTCATATGACAGTGTCCTGTAATCAGCCCTGTCATAGCTCTTAGATCCATTCTGCTCATGTTCAAGAGCTCTCGGCTCCTTTTCTCTGAAGGTTATGTCTTTGCCTTGGGACCCCTCTCCAGAGCTGGTCAGCCAGCTGTTTTATTGCCGCCCTTGCGGTGCTCTTAGAGATCCCACAGACCGCTCAATGACTTTAATTAATTACTTCTGTGTTTCAGTTTTCTCAACCTGAATTTCATCAATAATTACACACAAATAGAATTCTAAAGGTTTAATGAAGTGTTTTCCTCTTAAGTTTTTCTTTTCCTCACCCTTTGGAGAATTTCCTATTAATTATAAGAATATTTCTACTGAAAGGGAGGCATTGAGGAAAATGTTGCTAATATCAAAAGAAACTTTGGTAATTATAAACTATTACTTGATCATTGTACTTTTAATTTCTTATATATAGTTTAAGAACGTATTGCTCCGAAAATCCGAGATCGAGTTTTCTACAGATTTTCCCGTTTTTCAAGATCCCCTGAATACATTTTGACAATTTTTGTGATGATGTCTGGGCTGTGCATCTGTGTGAATGTGATATATCTACCTAAACTTGGCCGAAATCGGACAAAAATGAAGACCACTTTAGTTCTGAGTCTATCTACATTTTACATTTATGTCCTAATCAAAAATCTCTTCAAATAAAGTTGTAAATACAAATGAAAGGTACATTTTGTATGAAATAATTTTTTCGAAGGTTGCTCGGTTTGCGATATAGATGCCGAAACCCATTTGTTTACACGTTTGCTTGATTTACGCAAAAAAGGTTAGTCCAAACAAAAGTTGGTTCTTACCAAAAACGTTCGTTTTTAAATTTCAAATCACAAATGTTTTCTTAGATTTGAGATAAAATCAATAACAATAAAGTTATAGCGCCCCAAAGGATGTCTGTAATGCACTCTATCTCTATATACGTACATGCTAAAAGAATCTTTTACTTCCCAACTATACGAAATAAAGGGAAAGATTTGTAATCGGTCAAAAATTCGAGGCCGAGTTTTCAACGGAATTTCATGTTTCCGACCTCTAGATTCCATAAATGAAAACAAAAAATATCTATCTGTAACACCCGAAAGAATGAATGTGTGTTTGTTAAACTTCTCTGGGATGTTGAAATGTTGACAATATTTCGGGACACTTTCAAGTTCCTCCTTCTGGTCACTATGAACGAATCGTTAAGGGACGTGAAAGTGTCCCGAAATATTGTCAAAAAATAAAAAAGGAGACACTTCTGTAAAAAATTAGGAAAAAATCATCAAGAATGAATGTATCAACACGAAATTTTATATGTGAATCCAAAACGTTCCAACGACAACACCTATCGATTTTTAGCTAAATCAACCAAAGGGAAGGGGGGCTTAACACAAAAGCCCTAATAACTGCCAATGGAAGCAATGTATAGACACAACATTTCATACGTGAATTCAAAACCCCATGAGAACGACACTTATTATTTTTCAGCGAAATCGGATGAAGGGTTAGGGATCAGAGGGGGCTCAACTCAAAAACACCAATAACTATCGATGTAATCGATGTATCGATATGAAATTTCATATTTGAATGCAATAACCTAAGGGAGGGTTCTGGGGAGGGGGCTCAATTGAAAACCCTAATCACTGCCGATTTAGAATTTACTATGAGGATTTAGGAGCCCCTAAGTAAGTCAACTGTTAAATATTAGAGCAAATGGTCGAATGGTTTTGGAGGGGATGTGAAGAGTTAATTGATTAATTCGTTATGGGGAAGTACATTGCCGGAGATTCATCGCAGACTTTTTCTATTTATTTATTTGTACAAATCCTCTGTGATAAAAATGAAAATTCTCCATTGTACTGTGCTGACGATAGGACCGGATGAACCGGAACACTCTATTTATGTATTTGTGTAAAATTAAACAATATAATTCTTAAAGAAATTTTTCTCTTTTATTTATATTGAAATAAACATAAAACATTGAATGCACTATTTTGGAAACGATGAATGGAAAATTCTGAAACGATGTGAAAATAAAACAATTTTCCGTTAGGAAAAAGGGGGTCGGACCCTAACCAGGTTTGCATATTGGATATCTACCATCCCTCTCTGAATACAGATCTAACCTCCCCCCTCCCCTCGTACTGTTACTTCCCCGGCAATACCACGTATAGGGGATGTTATGTAATCGGTAGGTCTGACGAGTTATCGGGAACATCGCTTAACGTCGAGTTCGAAGGACGGCGTGCTTAAGTTTATTTTACCTCTTTTAAAATAAACTGAAGGCCTTATCCGGGTTTCGTACCCGCAATCTTGGTCCTTTTAAGTTTTCTTTATTTTTTTTCATTTTTCTTTCGAGTTTTCTTTTTAAATTTATTTCAATATTGTTATTCATCCAGTACAGTGAAATCTGACGAATGGGGAATGTTCTGGATGTATTTCTAATATACCTCGGGTAAGAGAGATAGTGTCAGCTCCCCCTTCACTAATAAAATGTGCCCTCCTATCATTTTCATTAATCTGAGGATTCATTAATAGGAGAAATTCTTCAAAAACATTACTTGAAAACCTCATTAATTACATCTCCAAAAAGTGAAGGTTATGCATAGTGGCCACACGATAGGTCGTCCACGTACGAGCGAAATTTTGTTTAATCATATTTTTGGAGACTAAGGGCGTTCCAATGGCAGACAATTATTTGTGTACTTTGAAATTGTCGGTCCTAAGGCCCTAGGTGCGAAAGCCTCCATAAACATAGAAGCTCTTTCAGGGCGCCCCTGGGGCAATAGGGATTTTGGGGCTTTAGGACTGGGATGCCGAACAGAGGCGATACGCTATAAAATTTCTCGAACAATTATTGGTCGCCATTTGATTTTTTTGAAAATGTCATAGTGAAAAATTTATGTGATTTGGTCATAAATGGAGTTACTTACACAGATCACTCTCAAATTCATTTCAAACTTCTTTATGGGATATAAGAAAGTCTCTCTTGGAATACAATGTAACAAAGAAAAGAGCTGATGCAGTTCATTTCTTACGCAATCTTGTTACGACCATATCACATATATTTTATTCTTTAAATTTCATCAAAATTCGTTGTCTTGCCTTAAAATTTAAACATTGTTCAAACTATTGCAACATTATAATTTTACTCTGTACCCTGATGCCTTGAGAATTATTTATATTTTTTTTTTTTTTTTTTTTTTTTTTTTTTTTTTTTTTTTTTTTTTTTTTTTTATTTTTTTTTTATTCTATGATAGATGAACCACTGATGATGACGCTGTTGCGTCGAAAACCGGTTCTGGTATAAAATAAAACAGTGGGAAGACAACGTCTTTTATTTCTATTAGAAATCTAGTCCCACAACATCTTACTATCACATATGTATTGCAACATTGTTCATATTGGTCTTATCTGAAATCTGAAGCATGTTGATAAATATAAATTTAATAAGCAACATTTTTGATAAGGCATTTTTTTGATAGGACTAACTGTTGACGTCTTAAATCAAGCAAACGTCTAAAAAAATTGGATATCAAGACGAGATCATTAATGGACGGTTTCCTTGCAAACCCCTGCCATAAATATGAGTGGTTAAATCTTGGACCTCGAACTAAAGTGGTTCGATTCACCCAATTTTCAGCCAAAATCTAATGAGATCTAAGTTACCACATGTAACATCTTCATCTCAAATTTCAAGTTCGTTGTTACTATATCTCTAGAATTAAAGCTCTCGCAATGTTCCAATCACATAATCACATTTGCACGATTACAATCATCCCATCTGGATTTCATTTTTCAGATGGGCCACTTTTGGCCAATGCCCCGGCGGAAAGGCCCTCAATATTATAACCTTTATACAGTTCAATTCCCTGTTCAAATACTGGGGTCTAAGGAGCTCCTTAGAAAGAGCTAAGAGGCAGCTCCAGGAGTGGGGCCGTCCTGTAATTGCAGAGGATGAATGAAGATGGAGAGAGGACATGGAGGACAGGCTACAATGGCCAGGAAGTCCCTTTGAGATCTGGAAACCCAACCTCTCCGTATCCCTGTCTGACCTCCTTCAACAAGTCCTGTATCTTTGTTTCATGATTTGCTTAGAAGACCCTCTCCGAACCCTTTTTAGACGAGGCAAACAAAAGTACAGCAAACTGGGGTCCTTGGAACGACCCTTCCAGGGGGCAACCATTAACTGTCTTCCTTAGTTCAATTACATGTTGAACTTAAAATTTAACAGAACTCTTTCTGTCTCAGATCTGCTTTTCTGAGCGGTGAGGGTCAGCCATAATAATTATATCATGAGAAGTTTCAGTGAAAAAAATCGTCAGTCAAATATGTTTCCGCTCTCCAACAGAAAACAACCAGGTTGAAAATGAATAGTGTCTTATTCAAAGACTTCTGAATACTCATACTCAATTTTCAAAATCCTATCAGTCTGTGAACACGATAACTCTCGATAGAACGAATCTATCGGTACGACTTTCGGATGGGACGTTAAGCCATGATCCCTAGTAGGCGGTATGACCTCGTAGTTAAAGCCCGGGCAAGAGTCATAATAACTAATTAAAGAAAAGTACCATTGAACAAAAACGGATAAAACAGGTAATTTTAATAAAAATAAACAGATTAGAATCAAGACAAATAGATTATAAATAGAAAAATAAATAAGTTCGAATTTGTCAATGGGACTTATTCCCTAGCCGTAAAAAGTATAGGAAAAGTTATGTAATCTGTCAGAAAATTAATTTTAGCCTTTATGTCTATGAACCTAATAACTCCCGATAGAATGAATGTTTCGACACCAAATTTTATATACAGAACCTCAAGGACTATACTGATTTTCAGCTAAATTGTCAAAAGAGAAGGAGGGAGGAAATGGAGGAATGCTTAACACAAAACTCTAATAACTGCGTTGCAATATCAATTTTACATCACTTACCTAATTATTGACCACACTTACCTAATTCTTATACACACTTACCTAATTATTACCCATACTTTTTGAAATACTCGTGAATGATGCCTCTCTAAAGTTGAGCAAGTTGATTTAACCGAAAACACCCTCTTCACTTGGAATAGTCTGCCGTAGTGAATAAATGGTTAAATGCAGTTATCTCGTGAATGATTCCACAAAGAAGTAGATTAAGTTGATTTAACCGAGAACATACACAATTTTACGAGATACCGAGAAGCCCACATCTTTTTAATTCCGAAAGTATTAGAGTCCTGACCTCCCAACTTCTTCACAGTACGCAGATGGCTTGGGAGATGATCACAGTACACTAACTCATTTTGGCTATTTTTCGACTGAGTGAAGATTGAGAAGCCCCTATGTTAGTCAACTACTGATTTTAAGAAAAAAACGGTTAATTGCTTTTAGAGGGGAGCAAAAACATAATTGATTAATTTTTGTTGATCCACGGACTACTTTTTCTGTTTGGAGCCCTCCTGGATGGCACTTCATAGTTGCTCCAATGTACTGGTTCTGCCGTATAAGAAATACGAAAGTTTATGACATAAGACTTATTTGATAGGGGAAATTGCGTTTCGTAGAAAATTTTAGGTGGACAATAGAATATAGTATATACCACCACTTTGGAGCTACTATGTCAGTCGACCATTGAATATTAGCGCAACAGTCGACCATTGGCGTAGCTAGCATTATTCTGGGGGAGGGGGGGGGGTGAAAGGGTGGGGGGGAGGGGGGCAGCAGGTCAACCGGCGGAGATAATAAAACAATAGTTTACATTTCACAATCATATATTTAGTTTAAGTTTAATTAAAGTTAATAATTAACAATGAGGTACCATAACAAAATATTAGTATGTTTAACAAAATAATCAACACAAATTTAAATCAACAATTACAATTTTCATCAGTCTAGTCATCCAGTCTTATACAATTGCTACAAATTGCTTTTAGAGGGGAGCAAAAACATAATTGAATAATTTTCGTTGTGGGGAAGTACCTATATTGCCGATGATCCACGGACTACTTTTCCTGTTTGGAGCCCTCCTGGATGGCACTTCATACTCGCTCCAATGTACTGGTTCTGCCAGGTTAGGTACTTCGGTACATTCATTATTCAAGGCAGTTCTGCTGTTACATGTTTTGCCAATCTCTTTGAACTTGTTCTGTCTCGTCAGTTTGAGCCGTCATTTCAGACTCATCTATTAACAAAAATCGAATTTACTTCCTCAGCAATCCGAATTATAGGGGGGGGGGGGGGGGGGGGGGGGGGGGGGTTATGTACTAATTATAGGGGGATGTTATGTACTAATTGGTAATAAAATTCGAAGATGTGTTTTCACTTGGAATTTCATGTTTTCCGACACATTGATTTCAAAAATGAAAAACAAGTCTTTCTGTCTGTGTGTGTGTGTGTGTGTGCCTATTGATTTTCAGTCAAATTGGCCAAAGAGAAAAAGGGGTTAAGGGGGAGGCTTCACCCAAAAACTTTAGTAAATGCCGTAATAATTAATAAAATTTCATATGTAATAGGGAAAACTCAGGGAGGGAAACACAAAAATATCCGGTCACGATTTTAAATTATAATCTCTGTTTTTGAATAAACATTCATTTATTTTCTATTCATTTCAGTTACTTTGTATTTGTTTTTTTTATTTTTTCTTTAAGAGGTTTTTAAAATTTACTCTTAAACAGTAGCATCCTGTAAATGCGACTGTTTTAATAAACTCTTCTTCTTCTACTTCATATATAAATTCAAAACCTCATAAAAACACAATTCTTATTTTCAACAGAAACGGCCGAAGGGACCTATCGATCAGAAGGAAAACGAGAGAATAGCCGAGGCTCCTCTCAAAAATCCTAATAACTGCCGATGTATCGATAAAAAATCTAGTATGAGGATTCAGAAGTCACTTTAGATTTTTACTATAAAATTAAAAGACGTTGTCATCCCACTGTTTTATTTTTGACCAGAAGGTCCGGTTTTTGACGAGTTTTATAGTCAGTATTCCTTTAGCCGCTACACTGTACGAGTGGGATGTATCACTGATGATGACTCTGTCGCGTTGAAATTCGGTTCTGGTCAAAAATAAAACAAGTCAACATCTTTTATTTTTATGAAAAATTTCGTCCTACATCACCTCACTATCACAAATAGAATCTTAGCTCATTCAAGATAGCATCAATCAATAGTCGATTGTTTGGACGAAGTGCGAAAACATATTTGATTAATTCGTGCTAGAAAAGTGATTGACAATGTCGGTGATTATATAACTATACATTATATAACTTCCCCTATACTTGGTATGGCAGGGGGTGTAATAAAAGAGAAATATTATTACATGTAAGAATTACAGTTGGTAGGTATTACCTCTGTTGTTACAATGTAAAAGAGATTTTATTGTTTTACAGGGGGAAGGGGGTTCTATAAAGACGAGTCCAAGATGTTCCTGAGATCGGCCCTCCTTTACGATGACATGTTTCCCGACCGAGGTCGAGGAATATTTTTATGACCAAGAGTTTTATGACTATCTTACTCCTATATGACCTTCCCACAGTTTTATTCCAGTTCATCTCGTCTCCACAGAGAAAAACACTATGACCATCTATTCTGTATTTTTATTATTTTCTCCAGTCAACTAAATTAGTATTGTTTTTGATCTACTTCTGTCCTGTCCAGTAGCCAGTACAGTTTAGTTGTTTTCCATGAAAATTGGAGCTAGTTTTTTTTTTCTTTAGGCTTTTCTGGGACGATTGTTGGTTAGTTTTTACTTTTACTTCTTTAGATTTAGGAGGTATACGGAAAGTTACGTAATCGGTCAGAAATTCATTGATCAAGCCGTTCTTCTGTGGGACGTTAAGCGATGGTCCCGAGTCTTTAAGATGTCAAGTAACTCGTTAGAGACCCCTATATGTGTGAGTGTGTTGTGAGCGCTCTATAGCGAAAACGATTCTAGCTATGAACTTGAAATTTGGAATGATGAGATCACATGTCCTAAACTAGATTTGATTAGAGTTTTGCCGAAATCGGACGAAAATTGAGACCATTATACTTAACTTTACAAGATACAAAATCTCTCAAAAGTTGCAGACGAAACTAAATGGAGCATTTTATACGAAATACGATGGTTTAGAGATTGTCTGGTTTGGGGAATACGACTACATGCCGAAAACCGTCCAAAAATGTCGTTTTGAAACTCTTTTTTTTTGACATTTGCTAAATTTACATAAAATTTTTTTTTTTAAATAAGGGGCAATATTATAAATATAAATTTTAGAATGGGGGGCCATGGTGGCCGTGCGGGCTAGAGCGTAGGGCTTTGGTCGCATGGTCTCACCATGGTTTGCGGGTTCGAATCCCGTCCGGGAGTGAGTTTTATTTCGTAGATAGAACTCCCTCCCGGGGCCATGGATGTCTTAAATAATTATATATAACACATTGACATGGCTAATATGCACCGTACATAAAGCCAAAAGAAAAAAAAAAAAAAAAAATTTTAGAATTTGAAAATGTAACATTTAATATATTATGATTTACAGAGAACATATGTAAAATACATAATCAAAAACGAATACAATAAAATTATGACTCATCTTCCCATGGAGTTGACATATGTTTTTCCATGGAAATCACAGGCATACTCTGGCAAGTTTCTTTCTGTTGTGCTGTCGCAAGTTGACTAGGTACTGTCGTAATCGAGCGAGTCTTCATCAACCCACTCTTAATCTCCGTTTGAGAAAAGAAATTTATTTATAAGAGAGTATTTTATGATCAAGTGACATGTTTGTGTATTTTTATTTAAAAATTTGTTTTTTTGGTAGTTCCATTTTTTTATCATATCACTAAAATGTGGCAAAATATCAAAAAGTTATAGGTATTATTTCTCGAAAAATTATCTGAAAATGAAACATTTATTTGACCAAAATTTGAATCGAACTAGCGTTACGTAACGTCAAAATTGCCACACCCCCAACCCCCTTGTAACGCTTCATGACGCTGCGACGAACCCTCCCCCCCCCCCCCCCCACCCCTTTCATGGTTACGTAATTTAAGGACAGCCCCTAAGTAATCTCCCAAAATATGATCCACAACAAATTATTAAAATAATATAATTATAATATAGTTTATTTTATCATTTAAAAATATATAAATTTTACATTCATAGGCCGTCTTAATCCACCCCTAAATTAATTTAAACTTTTCCAATATCCTCTAAATATCTATTGCAGTATTTACTGGTTTTAGTTTCCCTGATAACCACCTTATCAATTTCAGTCGGTTGACAGTATAAAAGGGTCAATTGATTGCATATTGTTGGTAGAACTTGCTAAAGGGCTAAGGGCGGAGATCCTCCATTCAGTGGAAATATTCAGTGTGTTAAAGAGGTCTGAAACACCTGACTATTGTTTGGGTCGGAGGACCGATAACACATGGCCGGACCAACCACCCCCCCCCCCCCCCCCCCCCCGGCCCTTTGTCCACAATTGCCCGTCCTAATTAAAACCGGCGACTCTCCTCGTTGTCATTGTGTGAGAAGTCTCCGGGTGGGCTAAGGGAAAGCTGTAAATTAATTTTCCACTTAATCTTTGAATTATGCATATAGGCCAATTTAAATAGGCCTCCTAAAGGAGAGAGAGTGGGGGAAAGGGGGAGGGGCATACGGGGGAAGATGGAATATTCATGGAGTAGAGGTTGGAGTACGGCAGTTGAAGAGGCGTTATGCAATCAGTGTTTGTACCATTTCCATAACTGTTGGTATACCTCGTCCACACTTGTTATGGAGTGTACCACTTCCCAACCTCTCTCTCAATTACCATTCCAATAAGTAAAGTCGTTTCCCTTAGTAAATCAGAACTGCCCTTACCATATTTTCCTATTTCAAAAAGTTGACGATGAAGTACCGGCATTGTACAAGTTTTCGCTCTCTCTCTAAAACAAATCTACAGAAAAAAAACATCGACAGAGGCGCCGATAGTTCGAACGTAGTTTGCCAGCTACACTGAGCTTAAGATCGCGAATTCAAAACCCGCCTTAGGTTTATCTGGGTGAAAAACCTCTTCTAGCATGGCGGATCCCGAGCCTATACGATCACAGGTACTCGTTAAAGACTACTCTACCCTAAGTGAGTAAATATAAGGTAGGCACAATTTAGGACTCCCATAGTAGAGTCGGGCTCATGTCCACTTAAGCGACGAAAGAGCGCTCTGGTAGTAGGCGATATGAGCCGGTAGTAGTCCCGCGACGCACACCGTTTTTTTTTGCAATCAAAGCGAGAAAACTCCAGATCGAATTTGTGATCGATTACCTAACTTCCACTCTACTTGGTATTGCTGAGGAAGTCAAAATTAGTTAATTTACAGATTAGTTAGTAAACACATCAATGAAGTTTGGTTAGTTTGCTGTTTATGTTTAGTTGATGTTCAGAAGGGCACATTTTGAGAGGGCTTCAAACTGAACTTGGTACCATCAAAACGTAAAGAAAAGTGGTTTTCTCACAGAAAATTGCTAGTTGTCCTTTAGCTGAAAACCGGTTCTGATCAAAAGTAAAACATGGGAAGACAACATTCTTTTATCCCACAACATCTTACTATCCACTAATGAAAAGTGGTTTTCCGCATGGCAGCTGTGGTTTTGTCTCCCTCACTACGAAATTCTCATTTCTTCCGGTCACTGGGTTTTCTGCAAATTGCACCGATTTCAATTTTACCTTTTGAAAATATACTCAATCAAGTGCAACATCAATAGTTGACTTACATACTGCCCGACCACTGGTTGCCACCGATACTATCAGGTAAGAGATTTCAACTCCAAGCTATTCTTCTTTAATAGGAAAAACAACCAGAACTGTTCGTGCGGCTCAGTCGAGACTGCAGAACATGTCCTCGAATGTCCGCTGTGCGCGACGGGCCTAGGGTGGAGTTGATACGCGGGACCGGATCATACCTGGATCTCGACCTATGGCTGCTGGGAATCGGCTACCCAGTGTTCAACCGATTTGTCACCTCCTGGTGGAGAAAGAAGTCAGCACTCTGACTCGGCGTCGGGGACGACTGCAGGCACGCCGGTAGTCGTCCCCCGGCGCTCCACCGTCCTACAGTCAGCGAGTGCCTCACATTTATCCCGAGCTCTCTTGGAGCGCCAAGGAGCGCCGCCGAGGAAATTAAGGTGGGCTGAGAGTGACCGCCGATCGTCGTAAATGGTCGACGGCGATCGCTCCTACCCGACCACAGCAACAGATTATTATTAAACAGTTTTAGGCTCTTTTTCGAGTTGACTTACATAGAGGCTTCTACATACTCAATTTCGTGTCAATAAATTCTATTACATCGGAACTTATTAGGGGTTTTGAATGAAACCCTCCCGTTCCCTTCGGCTGGATTTGCTGAAAATTAATAAGTATCGTGTTTATGAATTTCTATAAGAAATTTCGTGTGAATATATTCATAACAACTGCAGTCATTAGAGGTTTTGGGTTAACCCTGCCCCTAATCCTCCTTAGACTCTTGGGAATTATAGTTTGGAGGCATGGCGCGGCTCTCTGCAGCCATCCATCTGTTTTGACATCATGACAATTACTCAGTATGACGCGGGTATAGTTTGTTTCATGCAGCAGTTCTGCTATGCCCTAACGAGCGAATGTTCTTCTCGCCGTATTATCTTAATAATATGAATTCGATCCATATGTCGCTTATTGTGTTACTTAAAAGGAAGTTGTTAGGACGTTCTTAGAAGGGCATAAAACGGGACCCTTTGTCTCAATGATCTCCCAGCCCTGTCTTCTTGATATCAATCGACCATTCGGCCTAAAAATTAACTGTCTTAAGTGTGTCGATCGATACATTCATTTCATCGGCAGTTATTATGTTTTTTTGAGTCGAGCCACATCTTTTCTTCGGTAAATTTCGCGAAAATAAATTCAGATTGTCTTTATATATAATTTACATGGCATGACAAGGTTTGTTCAAAAATTATATAGAAAATTTGTCAAAACCGTGATGAACAATTACCAGTTCGCCATTTTGTTTCTTTCGGAAATCTGACACATCTATATGTCACTCGAGAGATTACGACGAATCAAATGACATATCGATCAACTTTAAGCTCACTGAGAGAAGAAAGCATATAATATGCAAAAAATATAAAAATTGTGTAAAGCACTAACTTCCCTGTCATAAATAAATAAATAATTTATGTCCCCCTATATATATATATATACCATCAAAAGCCCAATTTGCAAAGAGTTTAAAGAAATTCTAGAAGAGTTTATAACATACTTAAATGTTTCAATGGACTTAAAACACTCGTTATTGAAGATATTCAAATGTCTTCGTGTCTTCATTAGTATCTTAAAGGGCCTTCAACGTCTTTAATAACCACTGTTAATATCCACTTAAGAAGATCGGCATTATATATATATGCCAGTGTAGTGTATCCTCTTGTTTTTTTTTTTGCCATGGCGAGTAGGGGAGAAAGGCCGGTTTCGGCACAAGGACTGCAGGGGGTACCAACCTTCCTTTAGGTTCCAGTAATGAGGGCGTCCTATATGCCCAAGTAGAAAGTAGACAAGGACAAAAACACAAAGAGGGTGAAAAATTTATTTACTGATCCATCAACAGGTTGTTTGATGACGTTTTCTTTAATGGAACCTCTCTTCGAATGGCAACAGGTAAGTGGATAAGTGAACTAATAGCGTTAAATTAAGTTGGTTTGTTAACTTTTAATTTGTTTACTTCAATAAAGTCGTTATATTCACTTTAATAATAGCTGATGTTATCCATAGCCAGGTCTCATCTTCCATACGTAGACAAGGTGTCCATTCTTCACTCAAAAAGCCCCTGTAATTAAACCATTTAGTTCAATACGATATGTTAACATTTAAGCGTTCCATTAAGTTTCATGACAATATTTATGGATAAATACATTTGTTGGAAACTAAGTAGCTATAATGTATCAGAATATCGATTTTATTTCTTGAAAGTTTAACATTCAAAATGGCGGCAGATAGTTCCCTCCATTAATTTCCAGCCAATTGGCCAAAGAGAAGCCGAGAGAAGGGCAGTGAGAATGCGAAAACTATATTGATTATTAATAATTCGACTTGAGGAAGTACATTGGCGATGACCTTTTTTAAATTTGTTTTCCGGCCTATTGACAATACTCGGCCTCATCACTACTTCCCTCACAGATTTTTGTATTAGCTAGCCGGCTTTCGAGGTTGCCCTCATCATCAGGCAGTCTACAAAAGAAACCATCCTTAAGCAACAAAACAAAAAACAGGTTCTGTTGGTAACAATCATAAGATATAAAGGCAACAAAGATTTAAATAAATATAAATATATTAAATTATAAAAAGTAACAAGTTGAGTTTGAAATAACCATACCTGATAAATAAAAATTGTTTACCTAATTGAAATATTTTGGTAAATAAAATTTAAAATTTTTATAATTATTGGATATGATGCAGTAACGAGACTGAACCGGGCTCATGTCCTGTGTTTTGGAGGTGTTGGAAAAATTCAGAGTCGCCCCTCCTCAAATGTTCCCTCACCCTTGTTCTCAGCTTCTGACCTGTCTGCCCAAGATAAATAAAATAAATAAATACATTTAATGTATCGACATGAAATTTAATATATCAGAACCCCCTGTGTCAGTCAACTATTGATTTTTTAGGTCAATGTTCAATTGGTTTTGGAGGAAGAGCGACAACTTGATTAATTTTTTCTAGGGAAGTACAATGCTGATGATTCACCGACCACTTTTTTCTTAATTTTCTATATTAACTGTTAAATTAGCCTCGTTTATCAGATAATTGAGATGAGGGCAGACTGTAGTGAAAGAGGCATGCGAAATTCCGATTTTGTCAAGGGATGACGTATGGGTTTTTGACACGCCATCTTCCAATTATACTCTGTTTAAAATGTAGATTCCCTCGTGTAAGAGTCTTATCTTGTACCTCACTCATTTGAATACACAATCAACCCCCCCCCCCCTCCCCCCCCCCTCCTGTCGTTTTGAGAAAATACATCAAAGATAACGAGATTCAGTCAAATTCCACTATTATCAACAAAGGCAATGTGTAATAGTGTTATTCAGTTGAGTCAAACAACTAAATAAACAGGAGAATGCTGCCGTTGTCAAAACACATTTAAATCACGCAAACTTCTTATGAGGAAGGAAAAACAGTTGTTAAGTTATAACTTACAGCATGCCAGTCTATTAACATATTTTATGGACATTTTAGATAAATAACTTAGTAAACATTTCCCCCTCTTTCAAACCAATACCTACTACCGAATTGTCGGTCAAATTTTGATGTGTTTTCAACGAATTTCTTTTTTGTTTTCCGATCCCTTATTCCAAAAATGAAAAATAAAAAATATCTGTGTATATGAGAACACGATAACTCCTGATATAATGAATGTATCGAAATTAAATTGTATATGTGTATCTAGAACCAGATAAGAGTCACACCTTTTAATATTACGCGGAATCGGCCGAAAAGAAGGAAAGGATCAGAGGGGGGCCCTAATAACTGTCATTTTATATTTAAATTCCACACCCCATAAGTCTATTAATTTTCCGCGAAATCAGACAAGTACCTTTTGTCACCGAAGTCGCTAAATCCAAGTATAAAAAATGATTTTCCCCTCTTAGTTGCCACAATAATCCTCAGTCCGTGCCCTCCATTCTGCCATACTTCCCCAACGATGGCATAAGCGTCAATGGCCTAGAGACCTTAGCAGCAGCAGTGACAGAATGAGAGGAAATCAATGACTAGGAAGTTACCACTCGATAATTTCTCCCCTCTTGACATTTTGACATTGTCATTATTTCTCTATTAGCACATTTGCTTGTTGTATTTAATTTATATACAGTTGTAAATAGCTATTTGTAAATAAAAAAAAATAAAATAAAAAAAAGGAAGAAGAGGAGGTAGGGGTGGGCTTTACTTGAAAACCCTAATAACTGTCGATGTAATCAATCAGCCCAAAAGTTCGATTGATTGTGGAGGGAGAGCGAAAACTTAATTGATTAATTCGTGCTGAGGAAGTACCTACATTGCATCTATGGATGATGTTTGTATTCTTACCACCGCCCTGATGGTGAATCACCGGCAATATACATCTCCAGCGCGCATTACAAACTATGTTTTCGCTCTCCCTCTGCAAGTAAATTACTTTTTTTTTCTTTTTTTTATGACATGCCCGGGCTCTAACTACGAGGTCATATCGCCTACTACCAGAGCGCTCTTTCGTCACTCGGGTGGACATGAGCCCGACTTTACTGTGGGAGACCTAAATTTTGCCTACCCTAAATTTTTATTCACCTAGAGTAGGGGTCTTTAATGAGTACCTGACATCGTACAGGCTCAGGACCATCGCTTAACGTCCCATCCGAAGGACGGCGTGCTTAAGTTTATTTTACCTCCCAGATAAAATAAACTAGGGGCCTCGGTCGGGTTTCGAACCCACGATCTTGAGCTCAGAAGACAAGCACGCATGCCACTGAGCTACCGGCGCCCTCAAGTGATTTACTGATTTGGTTGAAAATGAGTGAAAAAATTAAAATCCGACAATATTTTCATTTTGATCAGAAGAAAGGGCTGTGAAAACGACCCGAAATATCCTCAGGAAAAAAAAATGAAATGAAACTTCTGAATGATTTGCCAAAAATATGGAACTAATGATAAATATATATATTATATATATATATATATATATATATATATATATATATATATATATATATATATATATATATATATATTATATATATATTTTTTTTTTTTTTTACAAATAGATATTTACAACTGTATAAAAATAAATACAACTAGCAAATGTGCTAAAAGAGAGATAATGGCAATGTCAAGATGTCAAGAGGGGAGAAATTGTATCTAATCACTGTCACTGCTGCTGCTAAGGAGGTCTCTAGGCCATCCCCGTGGTCGGGGAAGAGTGGCAGAATGGAAGGCACGGACTGAGGATTATTGTGGGAACTAAGAGGAGGGGAAAATATTTTTTTTTATACTTGGATTTAGCGACTTCGGTGACAAAAGGTACGTTAAGGTCTGTGTGAAGAGTTTTGTTGGAGATGTAATAAGGAGCGTTGGCTATTTTACGAAGGATTTTGGATTGAAAGGATTGGATGCGCTGGAGACTGGAAGCCTTGGCAGAACTCCAGAGTTCAAGTCCGTAAGTTGTGAGTACTGCGTTGTATATAGTAAGTCGTTTTGTTTTCAAAGTTAATTTGGATCTTATGTATCATGACTTAAGACTTTTTAGTCTCGTGTGAGGAATCCAAGTTAGTCGTTAGATAGCGGACTTCGTTTTTTAAAGGGATGAGATTTTTGTTAAGGTACACTGGAGGGCAGGTATATTTTCGACGAACGGTGAAGACGATGTGAACTGATTTCACACAAAAATATCGTAAATAAAATTGTCAGCCAATTCTCTTCCACTTTGTGTATCCCATTCATAAATTAAATCTGCAATAATTAAGTGGTTTTAATTGTTTCCATCTGTCAGATACTAATTTGTCGGTGATTGTTGATAATTATCAATGAATATTGTTGCCGATAAACAATACGTGTAAAGGGTAAAAGGCGGGGATGGGGATGATCCACTGACAATACACTAATTATTGTTGAGCTTGATTGTGTTTGTTATAAAGGGATGAGGGCTCTCTTTGTTGCTGTGTCTGTCTGCCTGTCTGTCTCCGGCCTCATCTCACCCAGTTCAGTCTACAAATATCTCAATCCTCTATTAATTAATTCCAATGGATCAAACCTCAACTATTCATCCCTTCATGCAATTCATCTCTTATTTTCCTCCCCCGACTATAATAAGTATAGGGGAAGTTATGTAATCGCTCGGAAATTTGGAACTAATAAACAGTAGGTCTTGTATGATGACCCATTGACAACACACTAATTATTGTTGAGCTTGATTGTGTTGTTATAATATACATTTTTTTTTCTCTGTTCAAAAATAATAAAATAATCATAATAAAAAAATCGTGATTCATATTCAAAAAACATCATTTGATATTTAACTCTTTTTATTTTAATTTTTTTGGCTGAGTTTCTCCATAGATATGTTCTTTATAGTCTATCTTGAGAGTAGACATTCTTATACCCCCCCGGGGGGGACTTCGTTGGTTCATGATTTGGCTGTTATATACCCTATTCATTTATTTGGAAGGATGAAGGACAAGGTGGCTAATATTTCGGCTGGTTTGACGAAGCGCATGAATCAATGATCAAGACTGAAATATTATTATAATTGTAACGAATGACGTCATTAAAGTCTGTGCGCAAGACAGCAAGAGGTCCTTCGTGCATCACTAGCATTTATTTTCCAATTTTAACGTGCATATTTCTTTATTCTTAACGAAACTAACTTATGAGCCTCTGCGCTAGGGGGTGGGGGGGGGGTCATTCTCCCCCCTCTCTTTGTCCCCCTTGGTTCTGTCCCCGGCCTCATCTCATCCTGATATCTGAGTCCTCTCTGTTAATTAGTTCCAGTGGATCACACCTCAACTATCCCACTTGGAACTCCTAGACCAGTCGCCGCCTCATCTCTTCTTTTCAAAATGCCCCCTCCTCTGATTACATCACAAATGAGACTCAGGAAGAGAGGATCAGGATCAGGATCTGAGAAGCTAAAGGATTATAGCCTCTTCATTAATCAAGTACCTATCCTTTCATCGGTGAATTTTCTCTTGAAAGTTGAATCTCCTTATCTTTTCAAGTTCTTCTCATCTCTAGAGCTTTTAAACTGATTTACTGTTCATTCTAAACAATATTATAAATTTGTTTTTACTTCCATGTATCTTCTTTCATTTACTTCAGCTATACAAAATACAGGCCAACTTATATAATCGGAAAAAAATTATGAATGTGCCTGGAGCACGTCAACTCACGATAGAATGAATGTATTGACAATAAATTTAATATATTTATCCAGAACTTCATGAGGTCTTGGAAGAAGCCTAATACAAAAGCCGTAATAACTGTCGATGTAATAAATGTATCATTATAATATCATTTGGATGAAAATTAGGTGTTGCCCTTAAGGCGTTCTGTGGTCAAATGTTCATTCGAGTTATCGTGTTGTAAAAGCAGAATTCCCCCCCTCCCCCCCCCCCCTTAGCGCAGAGGCTCATAAGTCAGTTTCGTTAAGGATAAAGAAATATGGACGTTAAATAGGGAAATACGTCCTAATGATGCGCAAGGACCTCTTTGCGGTCTCGTGCACAGACATTAATGACGTCATTCGTTTACAGACTCAGACTGTTACCTCAACCTGTATATATATTATAATAATATTTCAGTCTTGATTATTAATTCTTCTTCGTCAAACCAGCCAAAATATTAGCCCCCTTGTCCAAATTTTGTTAATAGGGTATATCCAAATCTTGAACCAACGAAATTTTACCCCCCTCATGAACATCCTAAATGCGCCCTCGCTTCGCACAGTGGGGAAGTAAAAATTGGAAATTGGAAACACCCCCAAATGCTGATAGTTAGAAAATCGTATTATTAATGGGAACCAACATAACCATCGAGTGTTACATTAGATTTAAAGCCCCTCCACCCACTTCCTGGCCACTGCCCCCATCTCTAAAGGAGGTGAAGACAGGAGCCAGGAAGGACGGTGAAGTGAGGTTGTCATTGAGTGTCCAGTGAGAGTGGAAAGACGAAACAAGTTTAAATCCAATTTGAAGACAGAGGTAGAAGTGGAAAAGTGGACAGATGGTGGTAGAATGAGTCAGGGCGGGAGGGGATTGGATTAGCTGCTCTCCTGATCAGTCTGGCCTAACTCACAGGGTCTTCTGTTGTGGAGTCTCTCAGTCTACAAGTAGATAATCATAGATTATGTTAATAATTGCACTGTGAGGATGTTGACATTGTATCATAATACACAGATATGAATTGCTAATGACGGGGAAGGTATGATGAGGGATCAGCTCCTAAGGTCCTAGTCCCGGCTCAAAACCGCCAACACAAACATACATATATTTAAACATGAAACTGCTTTATATACATTGAGTATTTTTATAAATTATACTAAGACTTTACAAGTAGTTTTTAGTTTGTCAGGGACAGGTTGTACCTGGGACTCGACCTACGGCAGCTAGTGACGGAAACCGGCTACCCAATGTTCAGTGAATTTGTCGCCTCCTGGCGGAGAAAGAAGACAGCACTATGACCCTGCGTCGGGCTGGGAGTGACCGCTTATCGTCGCAGAAGGTCGGCAGCGGTCGCTCCTAGCCTACCACAGCAACAGAGAAATAATTATTTACGTTTTTTGTTTTATTTTCAATGATAAATAAAATAGTTAGGCCCTCATTTCCCCGACAATCCGGCGATGGGTGTCGTGGCCTCCGCCAGAGGTCGGCCACCCAAAAAAAAAAAATAAAAAAAGGTTTTTAGTTTTTCTTTCTGTCTTTTTGTCATCCCGGCAAGAGATCACTTGTATCATGAAATCCACTTAATCTAGAAGTGAGGAAATGCACCTTCATTAAAAGAAAAAAGTAAATATCGGATATGGTCATTACAGGACTTTCTTATACCAACCACGCTTACAGATCACTCTCTGCACCTTCCCCTTATCAAAATCATTTCATACTGGCATTACTGGTTATATGAAAGTAATTAGTTGGCGTCAGTGGTATTTTTTGGTTCATTGACAGCGTAGTATGATATTTTTGAGAAGGGGAAGGGGGACAGAGTGTGATCAGTAACCGTGGTTGGTATAAAAAAATCCTGTTTTTCTTCATTTTTATAGTTTTTTTTTAAAAACTAACAATACATAAAACTTATTTTAAAGTTTGTTGCTTTGAGTTACGATTTAAAAATTACTTGGAGTTAGTTATTATGACTCATGCCCGGATTTTAACTACTAGGTTATATCGCCTACTACCAGAGCGCTCTTTCGTCACTCTGGTGGACACGAGCCCGACTCTACTGTGGGAGTCCTAAATTTTGCCTACCCTAAATTTTTTATTCACCTAGAGTAGGGGGTCTTTAACGAGTACCTGACATCGTAGAGGCTCTGGACCATCGCTTAACGTCCCATCCGAAGGACGGCATGCTTAAGTTTATTTTACTTCTCAGATAAAATAAACTAAATGGCCTCGATTTGCAACCCGCGATCTTCAGCTCAGTAAGCAAGCACGCATACCACTGAGCTACCGGCGCCTTCGAAATTAATTAGATGTATTCCTTATAGAAATTTAGTTTACATTCTTCGGGGCGCTATAACTTTTGTCGTATTGATCCTACCTCAAATCCTATTAGCGAATGGAATTGTTATAAGAAACAATGTTGGTAATGAACTAAACAAACATTTTTAGAAAAAAATGTTGTAGAAAATACTAAAAAGTACGTTTTGTAAAAAATACTCTTTTTTTACTTCTCTCGGTTTGCGAGGTACATGCCGAAAACTGTCCTGAAATGTCGTTTTGACACCATCTTTCTAGACATTGGCTTGATTTACTCGAGAACGGTTAGTCCTATTGAAAAATTAATGCATTCTACAAATGTTGCTTAAAAAAATGTTCATTCGCTAGTGTGTCCTCTGATTTGAATAAAATCAGTACGCCTAATGATATTGCGCCACAAAGAATGGAATAGACAATATTTCTAAGTAAATAAATCGCAACGCATAATAACACATTATTAAATATATTTTTATTGTGGTAGATTTTTTTTATTAAAAAAGGATCAAAAATAAAAATATATGTGATGGAGGACATGAGCCCGACTCTACAGGTTTAGTTAACCGTAGGACGGCGTGCTCTCAGATTAAAAAAAGTAGAGACCTTAGTCGGGTCTCGAACTGACGATGTTAAGCTCAGTAGTTGAGCAGGCTACCTCTGAACTACTGGCGCTCTAGTAGCTGTACAATGTTTTTCGTAGGAGAGCTTATTCTATTAGCAGTGTGAGTTTATTTTGTCTTTGTATTAAGAAGGAATGTTAGCCATTTTGTATAAGTTTAAGACAGTAACACTCCCTCTGCGACTTGAACAAACTTGGAAGAGCTAAGTTTAATTCCGACTTAGGCTAAAGTTACTTAACGATTAACAGACAGTTCATGTAGATTGAACCAAAAACTCTTTCATTTAAAACAAATTTAATTGAGCTCACGAGAACATTTCTATTTAATTTTTTATAAATTAACATCCTGTTTTAAGCTCTAAAAGCCAATCCCACTTGAAAAATGGAAGTCAAGTACGTTTTCCTATCGATAGTTTGGTCTAAAATATTAAAATTTGAGTTAGCTACTTGGGGACTTCTGAATCAACATCGGCAGGCATTCGGACTTTTGTGTCGAGCCCTCTCCACTGTTCCCTGTTACATATGAAATTTCATGTCAATACGTTCATTATTCATCGCCGACCGCAGACAGGGGTTGCGGCGGCTGCCCCCGGCTCCGGGAAGTAGGCAGAATAGAAACCCCCGAAAGATCCTGAGCTCACTCGGCGTAAAAACGAAGGACCCGTTCATAGCAACATGTATATATACCATTGTAAATAAACGGAGAAAGGAGAAGTTTACCATTCCAAACGAAATTAGGGTGATGTGACCGACCCCCCCTCAGGGGGTCAGGAGCACCCAAAAAAAAAAAAATGTCATGTGTGAAACCAGCCTCCCTCCTAATCCCCCTTTTCCTTTTGCCAACATGGCTTAAAATCGATAGGTCTTGTCGATATAGTGTACTGAATACACATATAATATTTCGTGTCGATACATTCAATCTATCGGGAGTTATCGTGTTCACAGACCCCACACATAGAGTTTTTTTTAAATCATCGAATATCTGAGAGGGCGCCGGTAGCTCAGTAGTATGCGTGCTTGTCTTCTGAGATCGAGGACGTGGGTTCAAAACCCGACCGGAGGCCCTTAGTTTATTTTATCTGGGAGTTAAAATAAACTTCAGCCCGCGGTCCTTCGGATGGGACTTTAAGCGATAGTCCAGAGCCTGTACGATGTCAGATACTCGTTAAAGACGCCTGCCCTACGTGAATAAAAATTTAGGGTAGGCAAAATTTAGGACTCCCACAGTAGAATCGGGCTCATGTCCACCAGATTGACGAAAGAGCGCTCTGGTAGTAGGTATGCGTGCTTGTGGTATGCGTGCTTGTCTTCTGAGCTCAAGATCGTGGGTTTGAAACCCGACCGAGGCCCTTAGTTTATTTTATCTGGGAGGTAAAATAAACTTCAGCCCGCCGTCCTTCGGATGGGACGTTAAGCGATGGTCCCGAGCCTGTACCTGCCCTAGGTGAATAAAAATTTAGGGTAGGCAAAATTTAGGACTCCCAGAGTAGAGTCGGGCTCATGTCCACCAGAGTGACGAAAGAGCGCTATGGTAGTAGGCGATATGACCTAGTGTCTAAAGCCCGAGCATGAGTCATAAAACCTAACCTAAACTCGAATATCTGACATATTACATAACTTTCCCTAAACTATTTATAACTGAGAATTGTATAAATTCATCCTGGAAATGTTAGTAATATTCCTTCGTATAAATGTGAAAACATTTTCCGAAAGAGAGAAGAAAATAGTATAAAATGTTGAGAACTTAAGATCAAGAATGGAAGATTATAGATGAGAAGGAATAGATGAATGGTGGGATAAACCGGGATTTTCTAGGATGAAAGTCTCTTTATGAAGAAAGCTGGCTATACAGGAACCTAACACTGAGAATCTTTAACAAAATATAACCATTATTGTGAACTAGGGGGCCAAACCTTCTTTACGTAAGTATCGCCACGCCCGCTTTTCTGATCAATTTTACTTCTTATAAAACTCAAGTTTTCATCAAGAATTCTTAGAAAGTATTTATGGAAGAGGGTCAGATCTAGTTGAGGATTGCCTCGCGCCATGCTTCAAACAACAGACACAATCCTGAAGCAAGCGAATATTCTCTCTTTAAATATACCCATAAAATAAAATATCTAAAATAACTGTACCTTTACATTGTTATACTCACTACATTTTTACAGATCACCCCCCATTTTTTAAAATTCCTGTATCCCTTTTATATAATTTTGGCAAATAAGTAAGTCACACATAATTACTAATATTTAACCTTTTCTGCAGAGATATTGTGAAACACTTAATAAAAAATAAAGAAAACTTCACTTAACAAATAATAATACAGTACTTATCAAGTCGTGGCTGAAAATGTTAGCAATACCCAAAGTACTTTATTTATAGGTACTTTGTGAAATAGATAATATTTTGAAAAAAATACGCTTTTCTTTATTTTTTCTTATAATTACGCTGAACTGGCAATGAAACAAAGAAACCCCCTGATGCTATGACTTTCTTATACCCAGTAATGCCAGTCTGAAATGAAAGAGAAAGGAAGGGGTGGGGGGTTGGAGGGGAGGGGAGGGGTTGTAGGAAGTGATCCACAAAGATGTAGTTGGGTATAAGAAAATGTTATGGTAAACAGTAGAAATTACTAGTTCAATAGTAAACGGAATTGGATAGACGAACCGGAAAGAATGTTTTTTTGTCTTATGTACGATACATATTAGCCATGTCATTGTGTTATCTAGTTATTTACGACATCCATGGCCCCGGGAGGGAGTACTATCTACGAAATAAAACTTACTCCCGGACGGGATTCGAATCCTCAAACTATGATTGAACCATGTGACCAAAGCCCTACGCTGTAGCCACCATGGCCGAAAAAATGGTGTTTTATTTGAAAACTAAATAAATAAATGAAAATACATAAATATATGAGAACATATTTCTATTTGACGAAAAATTAAAAATAAAATGGGAAGGAATATTAATGTTTAAAAAGAGAGAGGAAGAGAATATAGGGGGGGGGGGGGGGGGGGGGGGATTTCAGCAAAGAAAAGTTTGTGACAAATTGTGCCTGGGAGCTATCCACTGTAAAGCGCTTTTTTATGTTCTAGTTCTTTTGTGTGTCCGCGAGGAAATATGAGACTTCATCTCTTTTTTTTTTCAGATAATATATTTGTATACATGTTTTTTTTTTTTTTTTTTTTTTTTTTTTCGATGAGTTTAAAAAGAAATTGAATATTTATTATAGTGGGGAAAACTCATGGAAACAAACTCGACTATATGACCCAGATCTGAGACTTGGTCACAAATATCGGAAATTTAACAGAATGTTTGGGTCTATACTTCTATAAGTGTAGTTCAAGACTTTTCGATTTTTTTTTTTTTTGCGAAAAGAAAACAAAAAATGTATAATTAATTTAATTTTAGTATTAGCCATTTAGCTATCTATAGTTTCCTCAAAAATACCTTAAAATGCCTTGATAATGACCTTAAAATATCTTTCGAAGCGAATATTTTGTGAAGGATTATTAGAAAATAAAGTTTGTGAATAAAAAACTATGGAAATTTAATTTTCTGCAAAAAAGGTTCTCCTTCCCAAGTTATTCATAAATTAATAAATAAATATATAAATGAATAAATAAAAAATTATAAATAAATAAATAGATTCATAAAATAATAATAAGAATTTAAAAAAAATTGATAATATATAATATATTTGTTGGGTTTGGGTACAGGTTAATGAGAACTTAGAGTAGAGCAACAGATATATTTATTTGGTCAACACCCTTATTACAAAACCGCGTGGTAACGAACACAAAGTCAGTTGTTCAATAATAAGTCCCATACCGCGTGGGAACTACACAAGTCACTCACTTACTGTGCTTGGTAACAGACGACTCACTTTATACCCGCGTGGTAATAACCAACTCACTTCCGCATGGTAACTAACGACTCACCTTATACCCGCGTGGTAATAATGACGAATCCATTCCGCACACCGCGTGCTGGCTCGACCCAGACTCTCAGTCCACCCCGCGTGGCGACCAACTGGTCCCTCTCGTTGTTAAGAGACGACTCACTTGTAGTTCAATGAATCACACAAGTCACTCACCACAGGTCGTTCAAGGAACACACCACAGGTATCGATTCTCGGCGTGTTCCCGAATTCACCCGCTCTGGCTTCCCCTCGCGCGACCCAACAATATTTTTTCTGAATATAATAATAAAAAATAAAATAAATAATAAAAATACATTGAATAATATACCTACCAAGAGAAATAAAACAAATTAGTACACAAATAGTGAAAAATAATGTGGTGTGGAGGGACTTTGCCCTAAAAATAAAAATGAAAGCTTTGTATCAAATGATGTTTTTGGATAAGAAACACGATTTTTTATTGTGGTTATTTTATTCTTTTTTGAACAGTGAATTGACATCATAAGTATCCGACGGCTGGTAGCTAAGTACGCCAATACTGGCCTCAAAGACTACAATTACATTCATCATCGCTGGATATTTATGCCAGGCAAAAATTCTCGAGCATTTATCTTCATTAAAAAGATATTTTGCCAAACTGTTGTCTTTCTTTCAGTGTAAACAGTTTTAATTGAAAAAAGTATAGCTAACGACGGTATACTAAGTACAATCAACAATAACAGAGCAACTGTAGACAAAGAATATTTGGGGAAAAAAAAAAAATATATATAGGTATATATATAAAGGGCACCTATTATATGAAAACAAAAGGGCCCCAGATTGTAAGGGATCACTTAGGCAATCTTTATGCTTTCTTTAACCAGGAAAAATGAAAAGAAAACCTTTCTTTATGAAACACCATATCTTTTTATTCTTTAACATTATTTTTTTACGTTAAAACATTTTGTTATTTTCATTTTTTTTCTTGTTTTTAGTTTCCCATCTATCTGAAGTATAAAGGAAATCATAAAATCAGTCCAAAATTTGAAATGGAATTTGGTGTTTATGACATTTTATGTTCGTATCCAGAATCCTCTAAGGATGAGAATTTTTAACCAAAGGGAAGGGAGGGGGGGAGGGGGGGGGGGGGGGGGAGGACAGGTGGAGCCATAACCTAAAAATCTCAATAACTGCCGATGTAATCATCGATGTTTCGACCCAAACTTTAGTATGAGGATTCAGAAATCACTATGTAAGTCAAATATTGCGTTTAAGCCCTAACCGTCGATTGGCTTTGGAAAGATACATTCATAACATCACAAATTGTTGTATTTTTTGTGTGTTAAGCCCTTTTCTGCCCCCCCCCCCCCCCCCCCCCCTTTCTTCAGTTGATTCCGCTGTATATTAATCGGTACCGTTCTTATAGGGCTTGGAATTTACATATGAAATTTAATGTCAATACAATGAAAACGGCAGTTATTTGAGTTTTTTGTTTTAAGCCCTCCCCCCTCCCTTTTGGTGGGTTCGTCTGAAAACCAATAGGTGTTGTTCCTTAGAGAATTCTGGATACAGATATAAAATTTTGTGTCGATACTTTCATTCTATCGGGATTTATTGTGTTCACTGACTCACTAACAGACGCACAGAATTTTTTTTAAATTCCGCATCGAATTTCTGACAGATCGCATAACCTCTTCTGTACTTTGTACAGCTGGTGAAGTAATACACAATAGCACAAACAAATGCATCTTAACGAGTGCATAACGAGTGCATAATTACTAAATGAAATGAGCTTTTAGGCTTTCATTGTGAGACAAAGCTCCTTCATCAGATCCGATGAGAAGGAAGGAAAAGTTATCAAGGGAACCACATTAGAAACCCTTATTGGATTATGATTTTAATTCCAGGGACTGGAGTATGGCTCGGGAGCCTTGGTTGGTTAAGACAATTAACAGAGACGATAATAGGCAAGGAGATAGAGTAGGTGATTTCATTTGGGAGGGCGGGGGGTTGGAGGGGGGGCTAGGGGGGCCTCTCGTATGGGGATTATTGATTTCCAAGTTTGGGGACGGCTGGGGGCTAGAAGATGGAACAACTGTAACGGGAAGTGGTAGTCCAGTGATAGCCACCTCCCAACCCAATCTGATAATAAACAGTGACGCTAACCACTTATAGTCCGTTTGGGAGAGGCCAAATTTCTGACGATTGGTATCCGGGAAGGAATACCAAACGAAATTGCAAAGTCAGTCCATTGCTCAACCCGCCACGCATCATTTGCACAGGGTAACCACAAAAATCACATTCGAAAGTAAGTCTAATAGTTAGTTATTATGATTCATGCCGGGACTGTAAATTTAATATTCTACAATTTTTGTTCCATATATTTTTCATATTTTTAATGGTTCAGGAGCGAAAAACCTCACAAAAACACTACAAAAAATGTCGTCGGTTATTCCTCAGAACGAATTAAAATCCTCATATTAACTTTTGTGCCGATATATTCATTACATCGGCAGTTATTATTGTTTTTGAATTAAGCCCCTTCTGATCGCCCCTTTCCTTAGGCGTGTGTCGTCCTTATGGGGTTTTGAATTCACATAGGAAATTTTGTGTCGATAGATTCATTACAACGGCAGTTATTGTGTTCAGCCTTCCCCCTATTCCTCCCCTTTTCTTCGGTCGATATGACTGAAACTCAGTATATGTTGTCTTTAGAGTATTTTGAAATGAAATGAAAATAAATTTTATTATTCTGGGTCCGGGGTTCCTTAAGAATGAATACATCCAGAGTAAAGAACTGGAAACAATGAAATATAGTATCAGTGCAAAGAAATAAATAGATAGGTAAATAAAATTAGTGCTACATTGGAGAAAAACTATACAATTAAAAAAATAGATAAACAAAAGAATAACAGGAAAAAAGATAAAATTAACAACTTCATTATGATGAAAAAAATAATAAAGAAAAGTATCTATATAAATAAAAGAGAATAAGTAAAAAAGAAAATCTATATAACTAAGAAAAAAAATAAATTTGATAATAAAAATCGACCTAACATAATACTATGATGGTTGATTATAAAAGAGAAGGAAGGATGCCCAGCCAAGGTTTGAAATAAAATTAATTTTAGAAAGTAGGGGCTAGATAGGGAAGTGTGAGGAGAGAGAAGAAAAATAAAACTACAAAATAAAATAAGATAAAATAAAAAATAAATAAATGCTTGATAAAAATATATAAATGTGTAAAATGAACAAAAAAGGAATAATATTGATTATTATCGAATAATTTATATATATATTCATATATTTTATCGGGAGTTATCGTCACGCATTCAGACATTTTTTTTTTTCTTCAAATTTCTAATCAGGATATCGGGAAATATAAAATTCCGTTGAAAACTCCGCATCAAATTTTTGAACGGTTACATAACTTCCCCTATACAGCGTATAGCCGGGGATGTTTCAAGACGCACCAAGAATAAATATGCAGCGTAACTTATAAATATTTCCAGGCATATTCTAATTGGAAAGGAAATTTAATGCTTTACGATATTGTCTCTGTTTTTTTCTTATTTTGTAATGGTTAACGAGGACATAGCGAAATTCTTGTCGCGCTACTCATAATTCGTCAGGACGGTTTTCCGAACCGAACCCCCGCGAAAAATTCTATTTTATATAAAATGTGTCTTTTAATTTTCCCTACAACATTTAAAGTTGAGTTCAAGGCGTTTTGATTAGATCATAAATGTAAACAATATCTTGTAAAATTTACTTAAGCCACGAAGTAAAGTGGTCTCAATTTTTGCTTGATTTCGGCCAAAATCTAATCAGATCTAAGTTAGCACATGTAACATCTTCACTTCAAATTTCAAGTGCAATCGGTTCTGAGTTAGACCGCCAATCACACGCAGGGACGAACATCATCTCGAAAATGGTTAAAATGTACTCAGGAGAAATTTGAAATTCCGATTAAAACTTTATCTCAGATTTTCGCACGACTACAATAATCCCTTATAGTATCGGTATAAGAAAATAATCATAGCACAAATTCGTTTTTGACTGTTTAAATTCAAATTATAAATGGTACTACTTATGCCCATTTTTCAAAGCAAAGAGTAGACATTTTCAATTCACCGTACTCTAGACAAATAGCTTATACATATCGCACCCCCGTGAAAATTCGTCAATTTTTGGCTTATGTCGCAAATGAGATAAGAAAAATGATCTCTTTATTCAGGAAAAACGACACTTCTCGGGTTCCATTAGATTAGAATCTAGAAAGAAAAACGTACGAGCCCTCATTACTTCAAAATAGTTATTTCAAATTACAGTAATTTTTCCGTGTCGTTTTACAGGCATTCATGATTTTTGATTTGTGTCACTTCTGAAGCGGGGATGCGATTTGTAACCTAATCATGAATGTATTCCTGATTACGCTGTATTATTCATACCATGCGTTAGTTTTGGGAAAGCCTTTTTTTTTTTTTTTTTTTTTTTTAGACGCCCCGTTTGGCATTTTTATTAATAAAACGAAGCAACAAAAAGTCATGAGTGAAATGATGTTGTCTAGGTCATGTAAAGCGGAGAGAGGCCTGGAACTGTCAAATCTCACATGAGAACACATTGCGGTATATCGTCATAACAGGGCTGTTGTGACGAGGCCACAATGGGCCCTGTGGGATGTGGGGGCCCCTGGGGGCTTTGTGTGGGCCCACTCGGCCGTGAGCTATTCAATCTGCGGCAGACTTCGGCAGTTTGCTCCCCCTCCCACCCTCGCAAAAAAACAAACAACTTATCAACCCATAGAACACAAAAAAATGGGGCGGGAGGAGCTTTTAAAGCATGACGATGATGAAGGTGGATAGATATTAAAATCTGTCATAACCACGTGGGATCAATGTGTGGTTCGTTAGGTTAACTGAAGGGTACGTCATGAGAATGATTGGAACAATGTCAAGGATCCATCTGGCCCGTTCGTATAGAGAACTTCTAAGTTCAATAACTGCACCTTCCCAAATACAACTTGATATTGCATTTCGAAATATAAAATGTTACCCTCAGATTATAACTGCCACAACCGTGCAGTGACTTTTTAATCTACTTAAAACCTTTCCATAAAGTTTTTTTTTTTTTTTTTTTTTTTACCTGGCTTGTATAATAAAAGTTGTGTAATCGATCAGATGAGTCACCGGATCATCAGTCAGAGTTGTCTCCGGAATTTCCTGTTCTCCAAACTCCTGAATCAAAAAAAGAATAAAGAAAGGGTGGACACGATAATTTTGAATAGAAGAAACATATCGACATGAAAACAAGGACGACACTTGTTGATTTTAAGATAAATCGGCCTAAAGGTAGAGGAGGATCAGAAGAGAGGGGCCGAATTGTAAAGGGGGGGGGGGGGGGGGGGGGGGGTTCAACTAAAGAACCCTAACAGCTGCCGATTTAACGATTGTATCTACACGAAATTTTATATGAGTATTGAGAAGTTCCTGAGTGAGGCGTTTTTCAGTCAAATAGGTCGAAGGAGAGAGAAATTGTCACCACACAATATTTGTTGAATTTTCCGACATTTTTTTTCCAGGGGAGTCTCCATTTTGTTTCTGACAATATTTCTTCCAAATCCCTTGTTCTGGTCATTATTACCGGAATTGGTAGTTTATTATTAGAAAGGATTAAAAAAATATATATATATAAAATGTGGGGTGGCTATAAGAGAAGGTTTTACCAACCACTTTTGTACAGATCTCTCTTCCTGCTACTTTCCCTCTCTTAATCATTTCATACTGCCGTTAGAAGATATAAGAAAATCTCTCAGAATTAAGCTGTACAATGAAACAAAGAAAACAGCTGATGTCAATACATTATTTTCATATAGGCAGTAATGCCAGAATGAAGGGTGGGAGGGGGAGTCCAAAAGTAGTCGGTATAAGAAAGTCTTGTTACGGATACATCACATTTTTTTTTTTTTTTTTATAGAACAGTAAATACGTACATAAGTATATTTGAGAAAAAAATAGTTCGAAAATGTGTATATTGTAGTGTGTCGATTTGACCACTACATTACTTTATGTAAATTTATAGTATTTTTGGGGTGGGGGGGGGGGGGGGGGGGGGGGCTTGTCTAAAATAATTAATGTTTAAATTGATTTAAGGGGAATAAATAGATTTTAAATAAAATAATATAAAAAAAATAAATAAGATATGTAAAAATTAAATGAGCAGTAAAAAACAATGGGAGACAGAGAGAGTGTGGAGAGCAGAGAGAGTGTGGAGAGCAGAGAGAGTGTGGAGAGCAGAGAGAGTGTGGAGAGCAGAGAGAGTGTGGAGAGCAGAGAGAGTGTGGAGAGCAGAGAGAGTGTGGAGAGCAGAGAGAGTGTGGAGAGCAGAGTGATGTTTGTCTGTAGCTCTGCCCTGCAGTTTTTTTTTCTATGTGAGTGAGGGGTGAAGTGTCAGCACAACAGGATCTACTGCTGGAATAGATGTTCCAGATCTTTGCCAGCTTTGTTGAATTTGCATAGCTGAATGGAAGAAACAGCAAACGAGGAAAGTCAGGTAGACGACTCCGCAGAGCACATGGTCGAATCTTTAAAAAGACCATCCCAATTCATCTCCATTTCATCTCCATTCCAAAACCAAAAGTAAAAAAAATAAATAAATAAATAATTTTTATGGATAAAAAAAAATATTTATTTTATTATAAAATAAATTTTTTTTTGAAACAGGGTAGAGAAGAGATAAAGCAAAAATGTTGTTATTTTGATATTTATTACAATAAAAATATAATTTTTGTCTAATTTAGAAATGTAGTAGGTTTATTGTCCTTTCAGTGGAAATATTACTAAATATAAAATTAATTTTTTTTTTGAAGTAATGGTTGTATAATTTCTCCTTTATACGTCACCTTCCACTCAAAATATCATCATCAAAGAACCCAACGACCCGAACCGGGACTGTTATTAAAAAATTATATAATTTTCCATATTAAATTTATATTGTAAAAAGTAATGTTATTGCAATATATCTGGATGATATTGAAGCCTTCTCCTAGATTTCGCAGCCAAATAACGTAGGTACAAGACAGAGTGAGACACAACACAGCTAAGTTCAGTCTTTCTGGAAAATATTCAAATGGAAGAAACAAGTAATATTTTTTTTTTTTTTTTTTTGGAAGGGGGGGTTTCCAGAGTTCTCTTATTTCTTCGGAAAATCTGAGAGATCAAAGAGACAGGCCTACAGCCAATCATGCCATGCCACGGTACTCTGGAGGGGGACGAGCTTACCAAATGCCCTTTCTATGATCAAATATGCAATTCGCATGACATCCCTGTCTCAATTCTTTTTTACAATATCTCTCATGTATCTTTTCTCAGATACCTACTTTATACGTCACGAAGTCAGTCTTTTTTCCAAATTTTTTCTTCATATTTTTCGATCATTCTTGAATTTTCTTAGTCTTCCTTTTACTTTTTAGAAGTTTCACTAACTTCATATCTACTTAGTAAACAAAAAAAAAATCTGCTATTTTTATTAATATTATTATTTTCGTATTCATATTTTCAAGTATTTATTTATTTATTTCATTTTATTTTTTATTAGTATTGTTAATTCTAATCGATATGTGTCAGACTCTAAGAGTTAATATCTGTTTATGTATCTAATTTATAAGCTACCTTAATGTATACATTCTTATGTCGCACAGTGGGCCAGATCCCGAATCTAGCGGGTCAAAAGTCCTGTGAATAAGTTACTGATAAATTATTATTTTTCAATCATTGAGAAGGGCATAAAAAGGCAGAAAAATAACGAAAAACACTATGGTTTGCAAATTACTTTTTTAATTATTATAATTAGAGCGACAAGTCGCTCAAACCAAAATCATTAACGGAATTGTCTTAACTGCTAATTTCTGCCAAAATCGTTGTTGAAATTAAGAGTAACTGTCTTACTTTTTCACTTATACCAGTTTTTTTGGAAGGCAGTGGTCTGACGGAGCTAATCATAGGATCAGACAAAATGAGCAGGTTGTTTAAATGTCAGTTAGCAGAAAATCGATACATTTTTCTAGAAAAGTGTTCCCTCAACCTTTTTATCTCCTTATGTTGGCTTTCTTGAACGTCTTCGGCCAGCTTTCTTCCGATAAGTATTAGAAAATGTTTGATAAGAGCACTCCC
>OY759217.1:2470077-2547383 GCA_963662175.1 Aradus depressus | reverse complement strand
AGATCGTCTAGGTTGAACAGCCAAAGGTTCTCGATTCACAGGAGGGGGGAGCGAGAAGCGAGATGAGAGATCGTCTAGGTTGAACAGCCAAAGGTTCTCGATTCACAGGAGGGGGGAGCGAGAAGCGAGATGAGAGATCGTCTAGGTTGAACAGCCAAAGGTTCTCGATTCACAGGAGGGGGGAGCGAGAAGCGAGATGAGAGATCGTCTAGGTTGAACAGCCAAAGGTTCTCGATTCACAGGAGGGGGGAGCGAGAAGCGAGATGAGAGATCGTCTAGGTTGAACAGCCAAAGGTTCTCGATTCACAGGAGGGGGGAGCGAGAAGCGAGATGAGAGATCGTCTAGGTTGAACAGCCAAAGGTTCTCGATTCACAGGAGGGGGGAGCGAGAAGCGAGATGAGAGATCGTCTAGGTTGAACAGCCAAAGGTTCTCGATTCACAGGAGGGGGGAGCGAGAAGCGAGATGAGAGATCGTCTAGGTTGAACAGCCAAAGGTTCTCGATTCACAGGAGGGGGGAGCGAGAAGCGAGATGAGAGATCGTCTAGGTTGAACAGCCAAAGGTTCTCGATTCACAGGAGGGGGGAGCGAGAAGCGAGATGAGAGATCGTCTAGGTTGAACAGCCAAAGGTTCTCGATTCACAGGAGGGGGGAGCGAGAAGCGAGATGAGAGATCGTCTAGGTTGAACAGCCAAAGGTTCTCGATTCACAGGAGGGGGGAGCGAGAAGCGAGATGAGAGATCGTCTAGGTTGAACAGCCAAAGGTTCTCGATTCACAGGAGGGGGGAGCGAGAAGCGAGATGAGAGATCGTCTAGGTTGAACAGCCAAAGGTTCTCGATTCACAGGAGGGGGGAGCGAGAAGCGAGATGAGAGATCGTCTAGGTTGAACAGCCAAAGGTTCTCGATTCACAGGAGGGGGGAGCGAGAAGCGAGATGAGAGATCGTCTAGGTTGAACAGCCAAAGGTTCTCGATTCACAGGAGGGGGGAGCGAGAAGCGAGATGAGAGATCGTCTAGGTTGAACAGCCAAAGGTTCTCGATTCACAGGAGGGGGGAGCGAGAAGCGAGATGAGAGATCGTCTAGGTTGAACAGCCAAAGGTTCTCGATTCACAGGAGGGGGGAGCGAGAAGCGAGATGAGAGATCGTCTAGGTTGAACAGCCAAAGGTTCTCGATTCACAGGAGGGGGGAGCGAGAAGCGAGATGAGAGATCGTCTAGGTTGAACAGCCAAAGGTTCTCGATTCACAGGAGGG
This sequence comes from Aradus depressus, assembly GCA_963662175.1. Lineage (NCBI taxonomy): Eukaryota > Metazoa > Arthropoda > Insecta > Hemiptera > Aradidae > Aradus > Aradus depressus. The sequence continues at coordinate 2,546,131 of OY759217.1, read as the reverse complement.
GGGAGCGAGAAGCGAGATGAGAGATCGTCTAGGTTGAACAGCCAAAGGTTCTCGATTCACAGGAGGGGGGAGCGAGAAGCGAGATGAGAGATCGTCTAGGTTGAACAGCCAAAGGTTCTCGATTCACAGGAGGGGGGAGCGAGAAGCGAGATGAGAGATCGTCTAGGTTGAACAGCCAAAGGTTCTCGATTCACAGGAGGGGGGAGCGAGAAGCGAGATGAGAGATCGTCTAGGTTGAACAGCCAAAGGTTCTCGATTCACAGGAGGGGGGAGCGAGAAGCGAGATGAGAGATCGTCTAGGTTGAACAGCCAAAGGTTCTCGATTCACAGGAGGGGGGAGCGAGAAGCGAGATGAGAGATCGTCTAGGTTGAACAGCCAAAGGTTCTCGATTCACAGGAGGGGGGAGCGAGAAGCGAGATGAGAGATCGTCTAGGTTGAACAGCCAAAGGTTCTCGATTCACAGGAGGGGGGAGCGAGAAGCGAGATGAGAGATCGTCTAGGTTGAACAGCCAAAGGTTCTCGATTCACAGGAGGGGGGAGCGAGAAGCGAGATGAGAGATCGTCTAGGTTGAACAGCCAAAGGTTCTCGATTCACAGGAGGGGGGAGCGAGAAGCGAGATGAGAGATCGTCTAGGTTGAACAGCCAAAGGTTCTCGATTCACAGGAGGGGGGAGCGAGAAGCGAGATGAGAGATCGTCTAGGTTGAACAGCCAAAGGTTCTCGATTCACAGGAGGGGGGAGCGAGAAGCGAGATGAGAGATCGTCTAGGTTGAACAGCCAAAGGTTCTCGATTCACAGGAGGGGGGAGCGAGAAGCGAGATGAGAGATCGTCTAGGTTGAACAGCCAAAGGTTCTCGATTCACAGGAGGGGGGAGCGAGAAGCGAGATGAGAGATCGTCTAGGTTGAACAGCCAAAGGTTCTCGATTCACAGGAGGGGGGAGCGAGAAGCGAGATGAGAGATCGTCTAGGTTGAACAGCCAAAGGTTCTCGATTCACAGGAGGGGGGAGCGAGAAGCGAGATGAGAGATCGTCTAGGTTGAACAGCCAAAGGTTCTCGATTCACAGGAGGGGGGAGCGAGAAGCGAGATGAGAGATCGTCTAGGTTGAACAGCCAAAGGTTCTCGATTCACAGGAGGGGGGAGCGAGAAGCGAGATGAGAGATCGTCTAGGTTGAACAGCCAAAGGTTCTCGATTCACAGGAGGGGGGAGCGAGAAGCGAGATGAGAGATCGTCTAGGTTGAACAGCCAAAGGTTCTCGATTCACAGGAGGGGGGAGCGAGAAGCGAGATGAGAGATCGTCTAGGTTGAACAGCCAAAGGTTCTCGATTCACAGGAGGGGGGAGCGAGAAGCGAGATGAGAGATCGTCTAGGTTGAACAGCCAAAGGTTCTCGATTCACAGGAGGGGGGAGCGAGAAGCGAGATGAGAGATCGTCTAGGTTGAACAGCCAAAGGTTCTCGATTCACAGGAGGGGGGAGCGAGAAGCGAGATGAGAGATCGTCTAGGTTGAACAGCCAAAGGTTCTCGATTCACAGGAGGGGGGAGCGAGAAGCGAGATGAGAGATCGTCTAGGTTGAACAGCCAAAGGTTCTCGATTCACAGGAGGGGGGAGCGAGAAGCGAGATGAGAGATCGTCTAGGTTGAACAGCCAAAGGTTCTCGATTCACAGGAGGGGGGAGCGAGAAGCGAGATGAGAGATCGTCTAGGTTGAACAGCCAAAGGTTCTCGATTCACAGGAGGGGGGAGCGAGAAGCGAGATGAGAGATCGTCTAGGTTGAACAGCCAAAGGTTCTCGATTCACAGGAGGGGGGAGCGAGAAGCGAGATGAGAGATCGTCTAGGTTGAACAGCCAAAGGTTCTCGATTCACAGGAGGGGGGAGCGAGAAGCGAGATGAGAGATCGTCTAGGTTGAACAGCCAAAGGTTCTCGATTCACAGGAGGGGGGAGCGAGAAGCGAGATGAGAGATCGTCTAGGTTGAACAGCCAAAGGTTCTCGATTCACAGGAGGGGGGAGCGAGAAGCGAGATGAGAGATCGTCTAGGTTGAACAGCCAAAGGTTCTCGATTCACAGGAGGGGGGAGCGAGAAGCGAGATGAGAGATCGTCTAGGTTGAACAGCCAAAGGTTCTCGATTCACAGGAGGGGGGAGCGAGAAGCGAGATGAGAGATCGTCTAGGTTGAACAGCCAAAGGTTCTCGATTCACAGGAGGGGGGAGCGAGAAGCGAGATGAGAGATCGTCTAGGTTGAACAGCCAAAGGTTCTCGATTCACAGGAGGGGGGAGCGAGAAGCGAGATGAGAGATCGTCTAGGTTGAACAGCCAAAGGTTCTCGATTCACAGGAGGGGGGAGCGAGAAGCGAGATGAGAGATCGTCTAGGTTGAACAGCCAAAGGTTCTCGATTCACAGGAGGGGGGAGCGAGAAGCGAGATGAGAGATCGTCTAGGTTGAACAGCCAAAGGTTCTCGATTCACAGGAGGGGGGAGCGAGAAGCGAGATGAGAGATCGTCTAGGTTGAACAGCCAAAGGTTCTCGATTCACAGGAGGGGGGAGCGAGAAGCGAGATGAGAGATCGTCTAGGTTGAACAGCCAAAGGTTCTCGATTCACAGGAGGGGGGAGCGAGAAGCGAGATGAGAGATCGTCTAGGTTGAACAGCCAAAGGTTCTCGATTCACAGGAGGGGGGAGCGAGAAGCGAGATGAGAGATCGTCTAGGTTGAACAGCCAAAGGTTCTCGATTCACAGGAGGGGGGAGCGAGAAGCGAGATGAGAGATCGTCTAGGTTGAACAGCCAAAGGTTCTCGATTCACAGGAGGGGGGAGCGAGAAGCGAGATGAGAGATCGTCTAGGTTGAACAGCCAAAGGTTCTCGATTCACAGGAGGGGGGAGCGAGAAGCGAGATGAGAGATCGTCTAGGTTGAACAGCCAAAGGTTCTCGATTCACAGGAGGGGGGAGCGAGAAGCGAGATGAGAGATCGTCTAGGTTGAACAGCCAAAGGTTCTCGATTCACAGGAGGGGGGAGCGAGAAGCGAGATGAGAGATCGTCTAGGTTGAACAGCCAAAGGTTCTCGATTCACAGGAGGGGGGAGCGAGAAGCGAGATGAGAGATCGTCTAGGTTGAACAGCCAAAGGTTCTCGATTCACAGGAGGGGGGAGCGAGAAGCGAGATGAGAGATCGTCTAGGTTGAACAGCCAAAGGTTCTCGATTCACAGGAGGGGGGAGCGAGAAGCGAGATGAGATCGTCTAGGTTGAACAGCCAAAGGTTCTCGATTCACAGGAGGGGGGAGCGAGAAGCGAGATGAGAGATCGTCTAGGTTGAACAGCCAAAGGTTCTCGATTCACAGGAGGGGGGAGCGAGAAGCGAGATGAGAGATCGTCTAGGTTGAACAGCCAAAGGTTCTCGATTCACAGGAGGGGGGAGCGAGAAGCGAGATGAGAGATCGTCTAGGTTGAACAGCCAAAGGTTCTCGATTCACAGGAGGGGGGAGCGAGAAGCGAGATGAGAGATAGTCTAGGTTGAACAGCCAAAGGTTCTCGATTCACAGGAGGGGAGAAGCGAGGAGCGAGATGAGAGATCGTCTAGGTTGAACAGCCAAAGGTTCTCGATTCACAGGAGGGGGGAGCGAGGAGCGAGATGAGAGATCGTCTAGGTTGAACAGCCAAAGGTTCTCGATTCACAGGAGGGGGGAGCGAGAAGCGAGATGAGAGATCGTCTAGGTTGAACAGCCAAAGGTTCTCGATTCACAGGAGGGGGGAGCGAGAAGCGAGATGAGAGATCGTCTAGGTTGAACAGCCAAAGGTTCTCGATTCACAGGAGGGGGGAGCGAGAAGCGAGATGAGAGATCGTCTAGGTTGAACAGCCAAAGGTTCTCGATTCACAGGAGGGGGGAGCGAGAAGCGAGATGAGAGATCGTCTAGGTTGAACAGCCAAAGGTTCTCGATTCACAGGAGGGGGGAGCGAGAAGCGAGATGAGAGATCGTCTAGGTTGAACAGCCAAAGGTTCTCGATTCACAGGAGGGGGGAGCGAGAAGCGAGATCGTCTAGGTTGAACAGCCAAAGGTTCTCGATTCACAGGAGGGGGGAGCGAGAAGCGAGATGAGAGATCGTCTAGGTTGAACAGCCAAAGGTTCTCGATTCACAGGAGGGGGGAGCGAGAAGCGAGATGAGAGATCGTCTAGGTTGAACAGCCAAAGGTTCTCGATTCACAAGAGGGGGGAGCGAGAAGCGAGATGAGAGATCGTCTAGGTTGAACAGCCAAAGGTTCTCGATTCACAGGAGGGGGGAGCGAGAAGCGAGATGAGAGATCGTCTAGGTTGAACAGCCAAAGGTTCTCGATTCACAGGAGGGGGGAGCGAGAAGCGAGATGAGAGATCGTCTAGGTTGAACAGCCAAAGGTTCTCGATTCACAGGAGGGGGGAGCGAGAAGCGAGATGAGAGATCGTCTAGGTTGAACAGCCAAAGGTTCTCGATTCACAGGAGGGGGGAGCGAGAAGCGAGATGAGAGATCGTCTAGGTTGAACAGCCAAAGGTTCTCGATTCACAGGAGGGGGGAGCGAGATGAGAGATCGTCTAGGTTGAACAGCCAAAGGTTCTCGATTCACAGGAGGGGGGAGCGAGAAGCGAGATGAGAGATCGTCTAGGTTGAACAGCCAAAGGTTCTCGATTCACAGGAGGGGGGAGCGAGAAGCGAGATGAGAGATCGTCTAGGTTGAACAGCCAAAGGTTCTCGATTCACAGGAGGGGGGAGCGAGAAGCGAGATGAGAGATCGTCTAGGTTGAACAGCCAAAGGTTCTCGATTCACAGGAGGGGGGAGCGAGAAGCGAGATGAGAGATCGTCTAGGTTGAACAGCCAAAGGTTCTCGATTCACAGGAGGGGGGAGCGAGAAGCGAGATCGTCTAGGTTGAACAGCCAAAGGTTCTCGATTCACAGGAGGGGGGAGCGAGAAGCGAGATGAGAGATCGTCTAGGTTGAACAGCCAAAGGTTCTCGATTCACAGGAGGGGGGAGCGAGAAGCGAGATGAGAGATCGTCTAGGTTGAACAGCCAAAGGTTCTCGATTCACAAGAGGGGGGAGCGAGAAGCGAGATGAGAGATCGTCTAGGTTGAACAGCCAAAGGTTCTCGATTCACAGGAGGGGGGAGCGAGAAGCGAGATGAGAGATCGTCTAGGTTGAACAGCCAAAGGTTCTCGATTCACAGGAGGGGGGAGCGAGAAGCGAGATGAGAGATCGTCTAGGTTGAACAGCCAAAGGTTCTCGATTCACAGGAGGGGGGAGCGAGAAGAGAGATGAGAGATCGTCTAGGTTGAACAGCCAAAGGTTCTCGATTCACAGGAGGGGGGAGCGAGAAGCGAGATGAGAGATCGTCTAGGTTGAACAGCCAAAGGTTCTCGATTCACAGGAGGGGGGAGCGAGAAGCGAGATGAGAGATAATCTAGGTTGAACAGCCAAAGGTTCTCGATTCACAGGAGGGGGGAGCGAGAAGCGAGATGAGAGATCGTCTAGGTTGAACAGCCAAAGGTTCTCGATTCACAGGAGGGGGGAGCGAGAAGCGAGATGAGAGATCGTCTAGGTTGAACAGCCAAAGGTTCTCGATTCACAGGAGGGGGGAGCGAGAAGCGAGATGAGAGATCGTCTAGGTTGAACAGCCAAAGGTTCTCGATTCACAGGAGGGGGGAGCGAGAAGCGAGATGAGAGATCGTCTAGGTTGAACAGCCAAAGGTTCTCGATTCACAGGAGTAGTATACAACACCCTGTATGCTGTAAAACAGCTCTCACAATTTTTTTATTTTTACATTATCAGTAGTGCAGTATCACCCACAAATTTTCCCTCACATCAACAGTTACAAATATGCGAGAAGGAGACGGCATAGGCTTGAGCTGGATGTACATATGGATTGGAGAGGACAGAACATAGGCTCGAGCTGGATGTACATATGGATTTGAGAGGACAGAACATAGGCTCGAGCTGGAAGTACATATGGATTGGAGAGGACAGAACATAGGCTCGAGCTGGAGGTACATATGGATTGGAGAGGACAGAACATGGCCAATAAATGAATAAGAAAAATGAATATCCACAGACGATGAAACCACCCAACTCAGCAAGTAAGGGAACTCCTTGTATATGTGTTAATTTGGATCTAAAAAAAATAAATAGATAATAATATAAGTCCATTTCATATGATTTTTTTTGTTATTCTTTCCCATTTTTTTTCACTGTACCATATACTCAGTAAAAAAACAGAACATCAAGCCACACCTTGCGAGGACCACTAATCAAAGGTAACTATAGTTTTTTTTTGAAAGAATGGTTGAAAATTTCATTAATTTTTGAAAAGTCATTCCATAGTAAACCAAATACCATTTCAATATATATATATACCTTACAAATCTAACATTCTCGCTATACAATATTATATATATATATATATATATATAATATTGATTATATATATATATAATAATGTTAGATTTGTAAGGGCGCGTCATATTGCCAATGTAGCACCTCCTAATATCCAAGAAGTTACTGTAATGTAGTCAATTTGCGTCTACAGGCCAAATATATGGTAAAATGTATTTTATTTAAAATTTGTAAAATGAAATATGTATATTTGAGAAATAAACAATAAATTTGGAGGCTGGCTAGACGTATCAGGGTCAGGTGGTAATGGTAACGGAGAGAGGTACCAGACAGGTATCCATATTTTGCCTCCGTCAAGAAAGAAGCTGACAGGATGCAATAAAAGAAGGCACCAACAGTCACCTGGAGGAATATTTATATAGCTTTTACAACCAGGATTTTACAATCTGGCTACAGTCAGGTACCAGATTGGAGCTCCAAGCCCGTTGTTAGTGGCCCATAAAGCTATCTGGACTGCCAAAGTAAAGCTCACAAGGACAAATTAAAGGAGACACCGCGAAGTTCCCCTGAATGACAGAGAAGAAAGGAGAAGAAAGAAGGAGAAGAGTAGGGGAAACTGGTAGAAAGTGGGGGAAGATGGCAGTCCGAGTTCCAAGTGAGGGCTCAAGTTCGATTCAGACAGTCGAGATCCACCAGTGTCAGTCACAGTCGAGATCCACCAGTGTCAGTTACAGTCTGGATCCAAGAGTCAGAGGGTTCACTTCCTGGAGTCCTAGTTGAGAGAGGGAAGTGGCCAGTCTCGGATCCACCAGTTGATGTCTGAGTCCTGATCCAGGAGCCCTCGAGAGAAGCTCCAGCCATCATCCAACCCCAGGAGTTCAGGAGGAACTCAGCCAGCCGACATCCCTCTTTCTACTCTCTGGCCATCGCAGACCTCCCTGGCCTCCAATCATCAGTTATCGTCTCCAGCCCCGTCTCTCTACAGTTTTCAGTAGTAATAAGGTTCATATTTTATGTTATATTTTTTTTTATTCTTAATTATTAATTTTTTTGATTTGATTTGTAATTATACTCTTTTAAATATGAGTTTCTAATTTTTCAGTAGTTTGTTTCCCATGCCATCACAAGTCAATATTGATTTAAGAATTTGGTTTTTCAAAACTCTTTTCGCTGAACGAATCCTTTTCGCCTTTGGTTATAGAAATCCAATTCGTATATTCAAATCAGTAAATTTAAATGATCGTCTATTACCTAAGCGATCTGGCATCCTATGGACATTTTAAATTAGTAAAGACACAGCAGTTTTATAGAAAATCTCCGCAATTTCGATTAAAGTAAATTCAAAATACCACATTTTATTATTAAAAACGCGACGCGCACCCCATCAATATTACAAATTGGCAACCCCTTGTGGAGATTTTGGTAAAATCATTATTATTCAGCAAGAGAGGAAAGGCGAAATTTTTAAACCAAAATTGACTTGGAAAGCGGGGAACAAACTTAATTTGATATTTTACATTTATTAATTTTTTAAATTTAATTTACATTTTATATAGTTAGATATTTTTTTTCTGAAATTTTATAGTTTTTAAATATGGATAAACAATTAGTTTTTGAGGATATTGACCAATCTGAGGAAGCAAGTGTCGAAAGTGGGGTAGAAAGTTTAAATATTCCGGTGTCGGCAGGGACAAGATCACACAAAATAAATGTTATAAACGAGGGACAAGAAACCAAAGATTCTGATATGGAAAAAATGATAGAAAAAATATTGAAAGGAGTAGGATCACAAATAGCTAACTTAGGATCACAAATAGTTAATTTAGATAATAAAATAGGAAATATAGATAGTGAAATGAAATCACAAAGGGCCAATTTAGATAGTAAAATAGCTAATTTAGAAAGTAAAATGGAGGCACAAAGTGCTAATTTAGAAAGTAAAATGGGGACACAAATAGCTAGTTTAAGTAGTGAAATAGGAAATTTAGGAAGTGGAATGAGTAATTTAGAAAGTAAAGTGGGGTCACAATTTACTAATTTAGAAACTAAAATAGTGTCAGACGTAGAAAAAGTAATAAGTCAGTTAGAAAAAGCTGAGGAAAAACAGAATGCCCATATTCAAAGTTTAAAGTTAAACTTACTTAGTGCTAAAGAGGAAAAAGAAGATAGGATTCCTATGTCAATTATCCAAAGTCCGGATGTCAATATGAGTATTGAAGATTTGGTAATAGAGGAACAGGAATTAGGAAATAGTTTCATAGAATGTGAAAGCACCGAGGTTGAAATCGTTAATTATGATAAGGTTAGTATAGTTGAGAACGTCAGGGAAGTAAACTGTCTTCATAAGGAGGAAGGGAAGTTTGAAGTTTTAGAGTCATTATCAGGAGACATTAAAAGTGGTAGAAACTTTGTGATAATCAGAAAATTTGTAAGAGTTGAAGTGAGAAAGTTTATACTTTTTGGAATAAATGAGAAGTATGAATGTGAAAAGAATTTTACAATGACAAACTATAGACCTAATGGAAAGAAAAACAGACTTGTTGAAGGAGTTTCAGATGACATTATATACAAACTTACTATTAGAGGGGAAAATAAAAGGAATAGAGATAACAATTTTAGGGAAATTATTCGGCGAGGGATTAGGAAAAAGTCGAATATTTTGATTTTAGGCCTTATATGTAATACATATGTATTTGGCCAAATTTTATAGTGAAAATCTTTTTATGAAACTCGAATGAGTTAAAGACACGACAGACAAACTTACGAAGCAAAATTTAAAAAAAGAGAATTACGAGACAAAGATTTAGACAGAAAATTTAGACAAAAGACTTCGAATATGTGGAGTAAACAGTTGAATGAAAGTGAGAATTAATTTTTGTGTGAGTGAAATGTATTAATGTTATTCTTTGAAAAACTGGAGTGATTTTAATTTGAGATATAATTATTTTTTTTTGTTTAGTGGATGATAGAAGTTTGTGTTGATTGAGGCTTTGGAAGTGAGTTAATTTTTTTTAGTAATTTTAGAAATATAAACGTGATTCATTTTAGATTTGGGAAGTTTTTCTTTTTGGTTGGTTGATTTTTTTTGAGAAGAATTTTTATGCGTTAGATTAATTGATAATATTTTTGAACAATTGGAATTATTTGAAATTTTATGTATTGAATTTAATTATAGATTGATTGAGACTTTGGAAGTAAACTAAATAGCCAGTTAATTTTTTAGTATTTTTGGATATAGAATTGATTTATTACGGAAGTTTTTTTTTGTTTTGAGAATATATTTGTATGAATGAGGTTTATTGATAACATTTTGAACGGATGAGAAGAGTTAATTGAATTTTGATATATAATATTTATGCGTTTTTTTTTTATTATATGGTGGTGGTTCTTTGATTAGTTAGTAGTATTAAGAGTTTGAAAAAAAAAAAAGTAGTTTATAAAGTTCGTGTAATTTTGTTTATTGACCAATTTTAATTATTTATATAGATTTTGAAGAAGTAAGAAAGTTTTTTTTTTAGTAAGTGATTGATATATTTGATTTTTTATATGGGTATTTTTTTTGTATCGATAAGAAGTATTTGAGAGAATTTAATGGTTGATATAAGTACATATTTTTTTGAATTAATAAGAAGTAATTGAGAAGAGTGGTTGAAATAAGAATTTTTTTTTATTGATAAAAGGAGAGATTAATTAAGAAGTATTATTGGTCGAGATGCAATATTGTTTTAAGAATTTAATGGAAAAAAAAAAAGAATTGGACATTTTACGATGGGAAATTATATTTAGAATTTTTTTTGGATAACTATAATTTTTTTTTTTGATAGGAAGATGTTTGTGGTCGTTTTTTTTGTGAAGTCATTTAGGATAGGGAAATGACAGTTTTAAAAAGGGTAAGGTATGAAAGAAAGGAATAAAATGCGCAGTATAAAAGATGTTATAAATAATTTCATCCAAGATCGATTCATAAAAGAGCAGAAAATAATAATGAAGAATAATTAGAAAAATAAATAGGGATGTTTTTTTTTGTTTGTATGTGACGTTAGTAAAACTTCGCGGAGAATTAATATGGAGAAAAGTTATTATGCGAAAATGGGCTATTTGTTTAAGAGTATATAGATGAGAATTTTATTTATTATGAGATTGCCTACCCAGAGAAAGGAGGAATCTATCTGTACTACGACGATATAATTATGAGATGGCCTACCCAAGGAAGGGAGGATCCATGAAATCTACGACGATATAAAGTAATAATATGTGTTAGAAACATATGAGATATTTTTTTTTGAGTATATGAGATTATTTTTTGATGTTAAGAGAAATAAAGAATAGGTAGGGAATGGGTGAAGACCTGAGTAGCGTCACATACATATAATAAGAAACATGTAATTAAAAAGGGGGGATATAATAAATTTATAAGAAAATAAGATGAATTTTTTTTTTGATTGCTTGAATGTAGATGATAGGATGGAATATTTATAAAATGAGACCATAGAATGAGAGTTTTGAATTTAGAAGGCAACCCATTTGTTTTTGTCATTGATAATAAGAAAAGAAAAATTTTTTTTTTTCGAGTCGACCCAGATTTTTTTTAAGAAATTTAAGTATTAAAGTGTAATTGTTCGAATTGGTTATCCATATTTTGGAGAAAATTAGTTGATGTTATGTTTCTGTTTTTTTTTGCATAAAATAAGTTGATTACTGTGAAAGATGGAGAAAGGACGAAAATTGTGTAAAATAAATATTGAAGTTTTGTACCCATAGTAAAAATTAATAATTTGTTTTTTTTTTATATTAATTATAGATGTTTTGTAAATATATGTATTATTCAAACCCTAGTTAGTAAGTTCTGTTGTTTTTTTTTTTAAATTTGTGGACAGTTTAAGAATAAAGGAGATGATTTTTTTTGTTAATTAGAGATTTTAGAGATAAGTTGTTTAAATACTAGTTTTTTTTTTTGTATAATTGTTGTATGTAGGAGTAAAATTGTCCTATGTACAATTTTAGTAAAATAAGGGGAGGGTAAATGTAATGTAGTCAATTTGCGTCTACAGGCCAAATATATGGTAAAATGTATTTTATTTAAAATTTGTAAAATGAAATATGTATATTTGAGAAATAAACAATAAATTTGGAGGCTGGCTAGACGTATCAGGGTCAGGTGGTAATGGTAACGGAGAGAGGTACCAGACAGGTATCCATATTTTGCCTCCGTCAAGAAAGAAGCTGACAGGATGCAATAAAAGAAGGCACCAACAGTCACCTGGAGGAATATTTATATAGCTTTTACAACCAGGATTTTACAATCTGGCTACAGTCAGGTACCAGATTGGAGCTCCAAGCCCGTTGTTAGTGGCCCATAAAGCTATCTGGACTGCCAAAGTAAAGCTCACAAGGACAAATTAAAGGAGACACCGCGAAGTTCCCCTGAATGACAGAGAAGAAAGGAGAAGAAAGAAGGAGAAGAGTAGGGGAAACTGGTAGAAAGTGGGGGAAGATGGCAGTCCGAGTTCCAAGTGAGGGCTCAAGTTCGATTCAGACAGTCGAGATCCACCAGTGTCAGTCACAGTCGAGATCCACCAGTGTCAGTTACAGTCTGGATCCAAGAGTCAGAGGGTTCACTTCCTGGAGTCCTAGTTGAGAGAGGGAAGTGGCCAGTCTCGGATCCACCAGTTGATGTCTGAGTCCTGATCCAGGAGCCCTCGAGAGAAGCTCCAGCCATCATCCAACCCCAGGAGTTCAGGAGGAACTCAGCCAGCCGACATCCCTCTTTCTACTCTCTGGCCATCGCAGACCTCCCTGGCCTCCAATCATCAGTTATCGTCTCCAGCCCCGTCTCTCTACAGTTTTCAGTAGTAATAAGGTTCATATTTTATGTTATATTTTTTTTTATTCTTAATTATTAATTTTTTTGATTTGATTTGTAATTATACTCTTTTAAATATGAGTTTCTAATTTTTCAGTAGTTTGTTTCCCATGCCATCACAAGTCAATATTGATTTAAGAATTTGGTTTTTCAAAACTCTTTTCGCTGAACGAATCCTTTTCGCCTTTGGTTATAGAAATCCAATTCGTATATTCAAATCAGTAAATTTAAATGATCGTCTATTACCTAAGCGATCTGGCATCCTATGGACATTTTAAATTAGTAAAGACACAGCAGTTTTATAGAAAATCTCCGCAATTTCGATTAAAGTAAATTCAAAATACCACATTTTATTATTAAAAACGCGACGCGCACCCCATCAATATTACATTACAGACTTACAACAATGTTAGTTTATACGGAAGGCTCTTGACCTAAAACAGTGTATTTTCAACCTTAATGACTCTTGACCTTTAACATTGTATATTTTTAAAAATAATTGACCTACAACAATGTAATGTTCATAAATAAAATTGTAAAGCGGGGGAGGGGGGGGGGGGGGGGGGGGGGGGGGTCTATAGATTGGCTTTTATCCGTTTCTTTTTTTTTTATTCTTTTTTTTTAGCTTTATGTACGATGCATATTAGCCATGTCACTGTGTTATCCAGTTATATTTACGACATCTACGGCCCCGGGAGGGATTTTTATCTACGAAATAAAACTAACTCCCGGACGGGATTCGAACCCGCAAACCATGGTGAGACCATGAAACCAAAGCCCTACACTCTAGCCCGCACGGCCACCATGGCCACAGCTTGAAGTTATATAACCTTAGTCAAAAAGAAACGTATTAAAAATGAATTGACAACCAAATAGTTGAAAACTATATCTAATGTATAGTACAAATACTAGAAAACTATAACAAATATATAATCTAAATATAACACTATTATAGTCATGGCATTATATGCATCGTAAAAAAGACTAATAAAAAATATCTAGGCTTTAACTACCAGGTTATACCGCCTACGATCAGAGCCCTCTTTCGCCACTCTGATAGACATTAGCCCGACTCAATTGTGGAAATCCTACATTTTGCCTACCTAGGTTTATTCGCCTAGGGTGAGGATCTTTAACGAGTATCTGTTACCATACAGGCTCGGGACCATCATTTAGCGTCCTATCCTTAGGACGGCGTACTAAAGGTTTTTTCAGCATTTAGATAAAAAACCTAAGGCCCTCATCCGGGTTTCAAACTTGATCCTGAGCTCAGTAAGCAAGCACACTATCATAAGATAACAAATTCATTAGTAACTGTTATTTAAAAGTAGCAGTTGGCGGTAGGTAGCAGCTATAAAGAAATATCACTTTTGCGCATCATTAGAACAATGAGGTAATGTCATTCATTGTTGTGGAGGATTTTGAATTTCCGAATCTCACCTCAGTTCTTCCAATCGGACTCTTGATGAGATTTGCCCTTGATGCAGGAGGTGGCAATGCAGTGACAGTCGGTCGTATCCTCCGGAGACGGTACACTATATCGACCTCAATGATGCGCTCACACTTCCCATTCAGTAATGCCGCCGGTCTCCTTGGTACAGCTTTGTCTGAACGCGGTCACTCTCGACAGTCTCAAGGCATGTTGTGACACCGCCTCACAGCCGCTCGACAGACTTGGTAAGACATTTTTGAATGCTAAACATTTTTCCCGATGAAACTTGTCAAACTTCGAAAACTAAAAATAAAAATTTAAATTAAAAAAAAAAAAACTTTCTGTTTGTGTGTAACTCGGCAAATTGCGTCTACAAAAGTACGAGGGGACAGCCCCGTCCAAGACCAAATCTATGAGCGGAGCTCCAGCCAGTTTCTGTAGCGCAGCTGTCGAGACAGGCCTTTGTAATGCTTAAAAGGGCTGCTCGGGACGATGCCACCACCCAGCAGCGGCGTACCTTTTCGATACGCTAGCGCACACTACCTAAGTAATGAGCGAAAAACATCAGATCCCAACTTTTTTAAATAAAGTTTTAGGTAGGTACAATAAAACTAATCAATTTAATTTAATAATAACTTTCATTATTATTAACTTTTCTAATTGACAACTATTGATTTTCAACCAAATTGGAGAATTGGTTTCAGAGAGAGAAGGAGCAAGAAATAAGCTAATTCGCACTGGGGATGTACACTGCCGTTGAAGCACCGCCTTATTTTTTCTTTCAGGACACCGATAACATTATCTATTATTTTTCTTTCTGTCTTCTTAGATTTATGAGTTTTAAAGGCTTCTTAACATAACCAAATGTGTCGCTTGACCACCATTGCTCCAAATATTTAGTTATTATAACTATTATTATAGATGACTATTAAAAATGAAACAAGAAATAAGGTAAAAGTTCGTTATCAATTCCAAACCTTAAGTAAAAGGTTGCTCGAGACTTTTTCTTGCACTTCACAGTTACAACTTGTTTAAGCATATTTTGAGAAACATAATAATAGTTACACTTATACGAACAAAAGAGCGCTTTGGTAGTAGGCCATATGACCTTGTAGTTAATGCCCGGGCAAGAACCACAAAAACAAATTGTATAAAAGGAGCTAAAAATGAACAAATTGTATCTACAAGTGTAACTGCCAGACATATAGATTTGTAGCTTTTGAAAAATAGAAAAATACAGGTCCCTTGAATTTGGTTAATTTCACTCCTATTTTTAAGGGTGCCAATAGCACAGAGGTAGCGCGCTTGCTTACTAACATTAAGATCACGGGTTCGAATCGGGGCCGTGGCCCTTACTTTTTTATCTGGGAGGTGAAAAAACTTGAGCACGCCTTCCTTCGGATGGGACATTCAGCGATGGTTCCGAATTTGTCAGGTACTCGTTAAGACCCCTACCCCAAGTAAATTCAAATTTGGGGTAGGCAAAATTTACGATTCCCATAGTAGAGTCGGTCTCATGTCCACCGAAGCGACGAAAGAGCGATATGACCTCGTTGTTAAAGCCCAGGCATGAGTCACAATAACTTTTAATTATTGTTATGCTATTACGATACTATAAGTCACAATAACTTTCAATTATTGTTATGCTATTAAGATACTATAAGTCACAATAACTTTTAATTATTGTTATGCTATTACGATACTATAAGTCACAATAACTTTCAATTATTGTTATGCTATTAAGATACTATAAGTCACAATAACTTTTAACTATTGTTATGCTATTACGATACTATAAGTCACAATAACTTTCAATTATTGTTATGCTATTAAGATACTATAAGTCACAATAACTTTTAATTATTGTTATGCTATTACGATACTATAAGTCACACTAACTAACTTCACTTTATATCGGATATATTTTTATTTTCTTTCCTTACGTCTTCTTCATGATTCTTTCTTAATCTAATTCATATTTAAAATTTATAAGATCATATTTTCTTGAGTTAAGGAGATTTTATAGTAGGTAAATTTAAAATGCAAATAAATCAAGGAGGCTTTGCTTTGTTCGTTAACGAATGGCTTTTCATTTATAAACAGTTAAACATATAAGTTACTATTTATTTTATTTTTCTCTTCTAGAAGTATCATTTATTTTTCTCATTTATTGACAATTTTTGTGCAATATACAATCAATTCGGCTAAAAGCAAACAAAATACAAAAGCACTTGACACTTGAATAAAGCGGCAGACCAAGGTCAGTTCTCTTGTCTTGAAGTTTCACCTTAATTTCTTCAATACAGAACTGCTTGTGGAATTTTTCCACAGCTGATATCAAATTTTCACAAATATCCGTAGAATCAATTTAACGATAAGGATAGGTTGCTGTCCATCTTTATAATTATATTGTTGCTTCATACTATTGCAGAAACTAGTTTTTCCATGTTTCTTTGTCTTTTTCTGCATTTGGGAAGTCAGTTTAGGATACTTTTGTTTCATTATTTACGAAGTTATTAATATTTCTTCAAGTGTTTTCTTACCAGCTTCCATGTTGTATTGTTTTTTTCTTTATAAGTTATTTTGAACACGGTGATGATTCCGAATGGTGTTACTGTGTACTTAACGTCTCATTCTAACGTAGTTTTCGTTACTGTTTGTTACTACTACTCAGTATTTGTTAAGTCGTGACTGAAAATGGTAGCAATACCGAAATTACTCCCATATATAATAGCTATATATAGTCTAATAGACAATATTTTAAAAAACATTCGTTTTTCTTTATTTTTTATTACGTGTTTCACAATATCTCTGCAAAAAATGGTAAGTATCGTTATTGTTTGTGTTTTGATACAGTTATTATTAATTTTCCTCTTGAAATGTAGTTGTTACTCCGGTACGCCATCTTGGATAATTTTAAACTATACTCCGTTATTTTTATTTAAAACTTCTGCTCTAATTTTATATCTCAAAAGCATTTTTTTTTTTGTCTATTGTTTAGTATTTATACAAAAACAAATAGGCTTATATTCTATTCACTACATAAAATACCAATATAAATGACTACTTACCTATATTTATGAGAATCCGGGAGGAAAAATTCATCTCTTACCTGGAAAACAAAAAGTCATTACATTTCTTGAAATTTAACATTGTATAAATTTAGGTTGATAAATAACACCTACACAAATAGAAAATAAAAGGCTTTTTTTCAGTATTTTTTTCATGAGCCAATATATCTTATTGAAAGTTATGTATATCGACAGAGAAATGAGGTCGACTTGATATGGAAGAAAATGTTCAATCGAGCATTGGGAAAAATAAGAGGAGGAATTTGAAAGAGAGCAGACGGAGGGAGGTTTAATATCCGGGCGGGATCTGGGGCTCAATACATCAGAGAGAGAGAGAGAGAGAGGGGGCGAACTGGGGGCTCAATACATCAGAGAGAGAGAGAGAAGGGGCTCAATACATCAGAGAGAGAGAGAAGGGGCTCAATACATCAGAGAGAGAGAGAAGGGGCTCAATACATCAGAGAGAGAGAGAAGGAGCTCAATACATCAGAGAGAGAGGGCGAACTGGGGGCTCAATACATCAGAGAGAGAGAGGGCGAACTGGGGGCTCAATACACCAGAGAGAGAGAGAGAGAGAGAGAGAGGGCGAACTGAGGGCTCAATACATCAGAGAGAGAGAGGAGGCGAACTGGGGGCTCAATACATCAGAGAGAGGGCGAACTGAGGGCTCAATACATCAGAGAGAGAGAGAGAGAGGAGGCGAACTGGGGGCTCAATACACCAGAGAGAGAGAGGGCGAACTGGAGGCTCAATACATCAGAGAGAGAGGGGGCGAACTGGGGGCTCAATACACCAGAGAGAGAGAGAGAAGGGGCTCAATACATCAGAGAGAGAGAAAGCTAGGGCGAACTAGGGGCTCAATACATCAGAGAGAGAGAGAGGGGGCGAACTGGGGGCTCAATACATCAGAGAGAGAGGGCGAACTGGGGGCTCAATACATCAGAGAGAGAGAGAGAGGCGAACGGGGGGCTCAATACATCAGAGAGAGAGAGGGCGAACTGGGTGCTCAATACATCAGAGAGAGAGAGGGCGAATTGGGGCTCAAGACATCAGAGAGAGAGGGCGAACTGGGGGCTCAATACATCAGAGAGAGAGGGCGAACTGGGGGCTCAAGACATCAGAGAGAGAGGGTGAACTGGGGGCTCAATACATCAGAGAGAGAGAGAGGGCGAACTGGGGGCTTAAGACATCAGAGAGAGAGGGCGAACTGGGGGCTCAATACATCAGATAGAGAGAGAGAGAGGGGGCGAACTGGGGGCTCAATACATCAGAGAGAGAGAGAAGGGGCTCAATACATCAGAGAGAGAGGGCGAACTGGGGGCTCAATACATCTGGGGGCTGCACTGATCAATGCATACATTCAATGTCTGTCATTAAATACCTTTAATGATTTCTCCCCCTTCTCTTTCGTCTCGTCCTTTAATGATTTCACCCTCACTCTTTCGTGTCGTCCTTTAATGGTTTCACCCCGTCTCTTTCGTGCCGTCCTTTAATGATTTCTCCCCCTTCTCTTTCGTCTCGTCCTTTAATGATTTCACCCTCACTCTTTCGTGCCGTCCTTTAATGGTTTCACCCCGTCTCTTTCGTGTCGTCCTTTAATGATTTCACCCTTTCTCTTTCGTGTCGTCCTTTAATGGTTTCACCCCGTCTCTTTCGTGCCGTCCTTTAATGGTTTCACCCCGTCTCTTTCGTGTCGTCCTTTAATGATTTCATCCTTTCTCTTTCGTTTCGTCCTTTAATGGTTCCACCCCGTCTCTTTCGTGTCGTCCTTTAATGATTTCACCCCTTCTCTTTCGTGTCGTCCTTTAATGATTTCACCCCTTGTCTTTCGTGTCTTCCTTATAAGCTTAAAGATTCCCATACAGAAATTCTTGCCGGTATACTCATACTTAGGATTCAGGGGCTTGGTAGACATAAAATTCCTTTGAAAACTCAACATCGAATTTCTGACCGATGACGTCCATTGTACTTGGTACAGCTGGGGAGGTAACAAAATGTGGCTACTTCATCTCTCAGATTAACTGCGGCCCAAGGAGAGTTAACTTACGCCGCCATATTTATGGTACGGCTTGCTAAAACTGCACTACGAGTATTTACCCTTCACTGAGCTAGATGACTGGAGCAGTATCCAAAATAATTTTATTCCTGGAGATATACATTAAGATTCCACTTTTATTATTATTTTTTTACGGAACTAAAGCTACCCACTTCTGATAAAATCATAGCAACAACGAGAAAACTTTCTTATTGAGGATAAAACTTTTTACTGACTAAGCACAATTTATATCCCCCCCCCCCCCCCCCCACCCCCCCCCCCCTTTGCTGTATACAAGGAAAGTTACTTTTAAAGAAGCCCTTCTTTCTCTTCTTATGAAAAACGTACGTTTTATATTTATTTATAAGTTGTATCTAGTATTTTCGTGAACAGACCTGACTTGACCTTGTCTGGGAACAAGGAGTGGGGGAAGACCTTGTCGAATTCTGAAAATAATTTTGTCAATGTGTAAAATACCGCAGTACTCAGAATATAACATAATATTTCACAATATCATTGCTTTCGTTATTGAAATTGTATTTAAAAAAAAAAAAATGATTGTTAAATCGATAGTTTTTTTCATCGAATGTCCTCAGGGCATGCGCAAAGCCACTTCATTGATAACTTTTTCAAAGAATGGAGAACCTGTTGCATAGAATGGTGAAGAATTTTGATTTTTTTTTTGTATATTTATTCATTTATTTAACAGTATTTACTGTTATTATTATTTTTATAGTTTTCTTTATTACACTCAAGCAAATGTACAACTGGACTCGGCACCTTAAAAATATAAAGGTAATATTATATTGTGTAGATGAAGAATTGAAACTCAATACAAATAGCAGATCATATGACCTATTCCCGAATTTAAATAAAAGTTTGAGTTGTTTTTTTGTTAACTTTTGATACAATATCACTATTTCAGATATTGCATTTATAACTACACACTGAATGTTGTGATTAAATAAATTATAATAATTTATGAAAGGGTTCATTAATATAAAATAATGCATTTATGGTCTGAAATCATCTAATGCAACGTCTATTATTTCTTAATTCAATCAACTTAGTTTTAATTTGAAATGTAAACAGGTTTATCCGGGAATCTTGAGTTAGTAATATTAATTGTTCATGTCTATTCGTATATTATAAATCTGACATCGTTGTTAACAACTAGCTATCTGCAGGCTGCGGCCCTGAAATGTAACTTAGGTCAAACTGCTTGCGAAATGAATCAAAAACAAATCTGAAATTTTATTCATGTAATAACAAAATGAACTAAAAAATGTGTTCTGTGAATCACTGGAAATTAATTTCCACAAAGCCAATCCAATCGATCCTTTGAGAAAAACAATCAGTAGTTGATTTACAAAGGCACTTCGGAATCCTAATTTCGTGTCGATTGATCCATTAAAGTTGTTAGGGTTTTTGAGTTGGATTTATCTGTTTTGATATCCCCTCTCCTGAACAGATGAAAACCAAAAGGTGTCCTTTGTGGGGTTCTGGATACAAATATAAAATTTCTTATCGATATATTCATTCCATCGGGAGGTATCGTGTTCATGTACATAGCACGCACACAGACATAGAGGAAGGTATCGTGTTCATGTACATAGCACGCACACAGACATAGAGGGAGGTATCGTGTTCATGTACATAGCACGCACACAGACATAGAGGGAGGTATCGTGTTCATGTACATAGCACGCACACAGACAAAGAGGAAGGTATCGTGTTCATGTACATAGCACGCAAACAGACATAGAGGAAGGTATCGTGTTCATGTACATAGCACGCACACAGACAAAGAGGAAGGTATCGTGTTCATGTACATAGCACGCAAACAGACATAGAGGAAGGTATCGTGTTCATGTACATAGCACGCACACAGACATAGAGGAAGGTATCGTGTTCATGTACATAGCACGCACACAGACATAGAGGAAGGTATCGTGTTCATGTACATAGCACGCACACAGACATAGAGGGAGGTATCGTGTTCATGTACATAGCACGCACACAGACATAGAGGGAGGTATCGTGTTCATGTACATAGGACGCACACAGACAGAGGAAGGTATCGTGTTCATGTACATAGCACGCAAACAGACATAGAGGAAGGTATCGTGTTCATGTACATAGCACGCACACAGACAAAGAGGAAGGTATCGTGTTCATGTACATAGCACGCAAACAGACATAGAGGAAGGTATCGTGTTCATGTACATAGCACGCACACAGACAAAGAGGAAGGTATCGTGTTCATGTACATAGCACGCAAACAGACATAGAGGAAGGTATCGTGTTCATGTACATAGCACGCACACAGACATAGAGGGAGGTATCGTGTTCATGTACATAGCACGCACACAGACATAGAGGGAGGTATCGTGTTCATGTACATAGCACGCACACAGACAAAGAGGAAGGTATCGTGTTCATGTACATAGCACGCAAACAGACATAGAGGAAGGTATCGTGTTCATGTACATAGCACGCACACAGACAAAGAGGAAGGTATCGTGTTCATGTACATAGCACGCAAACAGACATAGAGGAAGGTATCGTGTTCATGTACATAGCACGCACACAGACATAGAGGAAGGTATCGTGTTCATGTACATAGCACGCACACAGACATAGAGGAAGGTATCGTGTTCATGTATATAGCACGCACACAGACATAGAGGGAGTTGGTTTATTTAAGGTTAGAGAAAAAAGTCGTCGGATAACCGGCAATGTACTTCCACAGCGCCAATAAATGCACTAAATTTTCGCTTTCCCTCAGAATGCAATTTAACGATTTGGTTGAAAATCAGTAGATGTTCCCCCCCCCCCCCCCCCCCCACTTCTAAATCGTCATACATACTAATTTTCTTGTGGTTCCATTCATTACGTCATTTCTAGAGTTTTTGAGTTAGGCTCCCTGCTCTATCCTTTTATCGATTTAGCTAAAAATTGTACTTTTATTTTCTTTCTTGGAATCAGGCAAAAAGAGTCGGAAAACATTCCGTGAAAACTCGACATCGAAATTTTGATCGATTATATAACTTCCCCATATACTTCCAAAATACTGGGAAAAAGGAGCTTTATAATTTCACATTGATACATCACTACATGTTATAGCTCAAATTTTCAATTCTAACATTACCTCTCGGGTCAACCTGCTTTTTAATTTCTGAATAACAGATAAGAACCTTCCAGAGTTGGAACGACCTTACTGCTAAATTCAAAACTATTTTGCTACAAAAAATTACGAATTAGAAATTTTAATGGGATGTTTATATCATATTTTAATGGTATACATATCCTACACACATACATATTATGTATATGCTTATTTCATATACACGGATCTTTTTGCAGCAGTCCGATTAATTGATTTTTTCAACTCATTTCTCTGAAAATATACTTTTTGTTATCTCATGGTCATTAGTATCTACTTTTCTGAGTACTTTTTCAATACATGATACATGAGTTGTATGCAGGATAGAGTCCTGGCGCTGGCTACCCAAAGGGCCTAAGACAGTCCTGTCTCACGTTTATCTGGAAGTCACCCCTCCCGGAGATTCAACTTTAGATGGATCTCTCAACTTTCTTAACCGTTGCGAATTTGAATATATATAACTACATATATATTGTAACGTTCTATATTGTCCATTACATGTAATATTTAAGAAATGGAAAATAAAATAAGTAAATACAATTAGTTTAGTAGACCTAAGGAAGGTTACTGGGGGTTATCAAATCGATTTGTACCAGGGTCGATATAGTTTCAAAATATATCAAATCATTTATTTCAATTATGTCATAAAATGAAATGTTAGGCTAATAATTAGTTAACTATAAATGTAAGCAACTAGGATTGTATACGGGAATATGAAAGTGATATAAAAAAACCCAGATGTTTAGTGCTAAAGGCTGTAAAAATTGTGGGCCAATGACGGAGCTGAATCCAAAACAAGAGAGAAGTGGTCTGTCCCCTCGTGGAAGGAGTCGTTGTTCAGAGTGAGATGTGAGAGGGTGTCTGTGGAGGGATCTGTGGAAAGATGTGCAGGGGAGTAAGTTTGATTGTCTGAGGACATAGAAGAAAAAGTGTGTGTGTATCCCGTAATAATGAAGATCAACTGGTAAAGACATCCAGAGGCGAATAATTAGGAAATGAGGAATGGCTGTTTCATGATGGAATGACTAACAAAAAATCAGGAGAGGACGTCAGAGGTCTACCAACAATCCCATCTCATCAGTGGTACAAAACGAAATCATCGATCATCAACTCAATACAGCATGCAAGCCCCGCAGGTTTAGTTGAATGTGTGTTTAAAAAAAAAAAAATCTCTATGTCTGTAATTTTTATGTGATACTAACCCATGAAAAAATGTGTCATGATGAAATTTAAAATAAAAGAAAAATGTAACAAATTATTTTAAAGTAATTATTTTATTTATAAGTCATACATAACCCGGTCCTATAATAATCGTTATTGTATATAACTATTATTAATATAATTTAAATTAGAATAGCAAGTAGCACTAATAACAAGCGTTACAATATATTTCATTAAAACACTGATTTTATATTTTTTCAGCTGGGGAATTGACGGAGCAATTACTGGAAAACATCATTGGTAGAGGAAAAGGATGGACGGAGGAAATGAGAATGTTCCTGACTCCCCGGATTCGGAAGGCGATAGTTCCATGGAATCGCGGGGTCTTCACACTCCTAGGGCACAAGTGTAAGGCAAGTTTCACTCCTTTTCTAGTGTACGAGGGTGAAGGCGTCACTGGTAGTCAGGTAGAATGGTATTCTTTGTACCCGATGCCACTGGTTCTTGTGGAGACAGACCTAACAGGTTGGTTCGGTCTGCTTCCAGAGCCATTCTGAGTCAGCTCTAGTTCCGGAGTCTTCCTGATTCAGCTCTTCACTCTAGTCAGGAGACTGCCACCGACTCTTTTTTTTCTGAAAGCTATTTCTTATGTATAATTAAATAAACTTTCCCCCTCTGGATCCGCCCCTGGCTTGTTACTTCTGGGTTAGATCCGTCTTTGAGGGAATGTTGACATAGGCACAGCTTGGATTGAGTGTGTTGAGGGGTTCAAAACTAAACAGAGCTAAAGTGGCTTTTTATTATTCTATCTAGCCGGTTACCCGGCGTTGGTCGGGAGTAAGTTTGCATTAGGAGCTGATTTATGATCGATACCCAGACTAAGAATAAAAAGCTATCTATAAGTGGAGCCCTCCTCAATTCAATTATTTTGAAATTATATCTGTTTTAAAAGCTATTCCTGAAAAGGCATATTTCAAAATATGAAATTTTCTTGAAATATGTTCGGTCATTTTCTCATATGTATGGAAACAGACTGACATTCGGACACGAAAGCTAAATGCCACTTGTAAGGAACCACATATTAATTTTTTTCTATTCGGGCGCCAAACAAAATAGAGAATAAAAGAAAACAATTCTGTAAATTGTACAACATTTCAATTTATTTCCTAGGAACCTTTTAGAAACACCTCCATATTCCTCAAACTTAAGAACAACACTAAAACACGTCCATCTAATGCCATAGTCAACCATCATAACAAAACTCAAGATAGTGTCCCAACACTTAGTCTGCCATAGTAACCTATCTATTCAGAACAAACATTACATAATTTTAGCTCACTTAATGCTAAATGTAAACAACTAAATAAATTAATATTATTATTATATCTAATAATATTGGGGGCGCCGGTAGCTCAATGGTATGCGTGCTTGTCTTCTGAGCTCAAGGTCGTGGGTTCGAAACCCGACCGAGACCCTTAGTTTATTTTATCTGGGAGGTAAAATAAACTTAAGTACAACGTCCTTCGGATGGGACGTTAAGCGATGGTCCCGAGCTTGTACGATGTCAGGTACTCGTTAAAGACCCCTGCCCTAGGTGAATAAAAATTACGTAACGGCTTATAAGGACCCGTGGGAAAGTTAATAAAAATCTGAGTTAAAGAGTTACTGGCATTTATTATACTTATTGGGCCCACAACCACAACTTTCTTCATAATTTTGAGATGGCATGTAGGTGCCTATATTCTAAATTGACTGGGCGATTCTAGAAAGTCCCTGCGAATACGTTCAGTCTTTTTTCTGTGAAGTTCAAACAAACATACACACTGATGGCCTTTGTGGATCAAATAATCTAATATGTATTAATATATGACGTAAGTATAAAACACCAGATTCTTCTCCTTATAGGCAGTTGTGAATGTGTGAAAATTGTCATATCGCCTACTACCAGAGCACTCTTTCGTCACTCTGGTGGACATGAGCCCGACTCTACTCTGGGAGTCCTAAATTTTACCTACTCTACATTTTTATTCACCTAGGGAAGGGGTCTTTAACGAGTACCTGACATCGTACAGGCTCGGGACCATCGCTTAACATCTCATTTGAAGGACGGCGTGCTCAAGTTTTTTTCCCCAAGTTTTTTTCTCCCAGATGCGCTAGCATTGTACCGTAAGCGATGAAAAAATGTTAGTTATGATACTTCCTTGTTTTTAAATGTTGGTACAAATATTTCAATTACCGATAACATTTCCATTAGAACGGTGTTGATATTTTATTTTCGTATTTCTGTTTCCTCAAGATGGTGGCCTCTCTTAGCAATATCGTTATCCACTCAGCCATCGGAGTCCCCCTCCACACTACAATAAAAACTGTTACATGTTAACATCTGTTTTACAGAGATTGGAGGAGGTGCTGGTCGTTTCGAAAGATGTGACGTTCTCTACAGAGCTGGTGGAGCTAATGCCCAGCTCTGTGAGAGTCCTCGATCTTGATGGTGCCACCTACTGGGCAGGACGAGGTCTGCCTCCACTGCAGATCGGGGCTCACTGGCTACATGAAGTCGACTACTATATCAGGTACCTGTACTGACACAAACTTCCTCACTTCTGAGTCTGCTTGTGACTTAATAAATAAACCTTTTCTATGTTTTAAGTCTTTATTCACTATTTTTAAATGTACACGACCCAGTAATATCAAAAGAAAACTTGACAAACTTAAAATGTGAGAAGAAAACACACCCAAATGTTTTTATAGTGAGTTATTATGACTCATGCCCGGTCTTTAACAACCTGACATCGTACCATCGCTTTACGACCCATCCGAAGGACGGCGTTCTCAAGGTTTTTTCACCTCCCAGATAAAAAACCTAAGGGCCGGGTTTGGAACCCGCGATCTTGAGCTCAGTAGGCTAGCACGCTACCTCTACCTTGGCTATCGGTACCTTGATATTTGTGATCTGGAGGTTGGAAAACGTGAAATTCCGTTGAAAACTCCGAATCGAATTTTTGACCGATTACATAACTTCCCCTATACTTGGTATAGCTGGAGAAGTACAACTGAAAGAAGTAGGAAATTCTAATATTAAGTTACTAAATGAAGTATGTCCGGAGTCAATCTGGATCAACAATGAATACATGAAGTGACCTACTGACTAACATAAATAATTCAGTTCGTAAATATTATAGTTGGGACCATGAGTTAAAGTTTCTGAGTGTACCCTCTTCCCTTCTACCAGCTTGACCCTCCCCCCCACCCCACCTACCTAGTTCTATGCCAAGTACCAATACCGATTCTAGTAGTGTATTTGATAGTTTGAAATTGTACAAAGGAAGCAATAAACATTTTAAGAATCATGCATCTAAATTCTGGTATAGCAAGTGTAGGGGTTGTTATGTAATCAGTCAGAAATTCGATACTGTGTTTTCAACGGAATTTAATATTTTTCGACCCCTTGATACCTAAAATGAAAAAAAAAAAATATATATATATATATCGTGTGTGTGCTGTGAATACGATAACTCCTGGTAGAATGAATTTATTGATAAAACATTTTATATGTATATCCAGGCCCCATAATGACGACACCTATTAATTTTCAGCCAATTTAGCGACATTTCATAAGGAATATTTCAAAAGCCTATCAGGACGACATCTCTTAATTTTCAGCATAATCGGTCGAAGGGAAGGTTGCATCAGAGGGGGTTCAACTCAAAAACCCCTAATAACTACTGATATAATGAATGTATCGACACAAAAACCCCTATTAACTACTGATATAATGAATGTATCGACACAAAAACCCCTAATAACTACTGATATAATGAATGTATCGGCACAAAAACCCCTAATAACTACTGATATAATGAATGTATCGACACAAAATTTAATATTAGGATTCAGAAGTTCCTTTTGTTAATAAACTAAAGATTCTGACCTCGAACGGATGATTGGTTTCTGTCTGTGGTTATCTTCATATTAGGAATGACCCTGTACAGGAATATTTTTTAGGATACATATGATTTCAAAATCACTGGAAGAAGAAGGATAGGATTGTTTTACTTGAAGACTGAAACAATTAGTTCATATTTTCTCAGTTATTTGACATTTTATTTATCATTTTTGAGTAGAAAAGAAGGCGCCAGGCGGGGAGGGAGAGGAGTGAAGTGAAATCACCTGATCAGCCTAACAGCCGTGCCATGTCAGGTACATCAGGCGTTGAGCACACTAGGCCGCCTCTGGAGATCTATGGGGTCCAAACGGGCACTGAATAAATGGTTCCGCGCAGAAAACTAGTTTTTACTTATGTAATTAAAACTATGTATTTAGCAGGGAGAAATGTTGAACAAACAATTAAATAGCACATCGAAATTATTATTCGGTACATAAATATATTACCAAAATGTAAAGACTAAAACATTGATTATTTACGGTAAATTAATTTATTATTTGTGAAGTTGTAAAGATATTTTTTATATATATTTTTTAGTACCGAGGTGCATCGAGTTAAAAATTGTTTCTTGAGCCCAACCATGAATTGTAAAAATGTATAAATATAGTTTATTTTATCTGGTAGGTAAACTTCAGCAAGCCAGTCTTCGGATGGTCGATGTCAGGTACTTGTTAAAGACCCCCTACCCTAGGTGAATAAAAATTTAGGACTCCCATAGTAGAGTCGGGCTCATGTCCACGAGAGTGACGAAAGAGCGCTCTGGTAGTAGGTTATATGTAGTTAAAGCCCGAGAATGAGACATAATAACTAAATAAATATACTTTTTTTTTAAATATCGAGGTGGAAAACTTTAGCACACCATCCCAGAATCAAAGTTATTCCACTATTCCTAATTCCACTGGGCTGAGAATTATGGTACTTGTGAATAAGAAAGGAGTGGGGGAAGTTAGTCCTCATCCCTCTCATCTCTCCCTCTTCCTGTAATGACTGAAAGTTGGAGATCGAGTTGTGGGGCCAGTAGACAGACAGACCTCCTTTCATTATCTCACCTCTCTTTAATTATTCCATCCCTTCCCTCATCCCTTAGTAGTAGAACCAATGTTCAGACTGCTCAGATTAGCCGAATTGTAATGCCCGGCCTAGCAGATGGAATTTCAACATCTTTTTTACATAGATAGAAATATTTTGACTGAAAATCTTGCCCAGGAAATTCTAAATCCTCATATAAAATTTCGTTTAGATGTATACATTACCTTGGCAGCGTACACTGAGGGACCTAAACTTGCAATGCTCTTACACCTTCTCTGTTGTGGATCCTAAATTTCGTTTAGATGTATACATTACCTTGGCAGCGTACACTGAGGGACCTAAACTTGCAATGCTCTTACACCTTCTCTGTTGTGGATCCTAAATTTCGTTTAGATGTATACATTACCTTGGCAGCGTACACTGAGGGACCTAAACTTGCAATGCTCTTACACCTTCTCTGTTGTGGATCCTAAATTTCGTTTAGATGTATACATTACCTTGGCAGCGTACACTGAGGGACCTAAACTTGCAATGCTCTTACACCTTCTCTGCTGTGGATCCTAAATTTCGTTTAGATGTATACATTACCTTGGCAGCGTACACTGAGGGACCTAAACTTGCAATGCTCTTACACCTTCTCTGCTGTGGATCCTAAATTTCGTTTAGATGTATACATTACCTTGGCAGCGTACACCTAGGTACCTAAACGCAATTCTCTTACACCTTCCCTACTCTGCCTATCCTATTACTATCCTAAATTTTGCCAAAACAGGTTTACTTAGGGTAGAGGGGTCTTTACCGAGTATTTGTCACGGGGGGAAGGCTGATCAGGAGAGCTCTCTCCACCCCAGGACTTCACACCCCTCCCTCCCCACCTCATTCCTTCTCGCTTCTTTGCTACTCTAAAATGATGTTTATTTCCGTTAACTAACTTTTGTGAAAAATATACAGAAATATACTTTCATATTGATTCTGTAACTTTTTGTTTCTGTCTTCAAGTAAAAGCCCTCCTCTTTCAATTATTTGAAATCATATTTATCCTAAAAATTAGTCCTGTATAGTACAATCAAAGTATGAAGATGGGTTGATTCAAAGCATGAAGATGGGTTGATTCATATTATGAAGGCTGTATTTTCACGCCATTTTCCTGTAATAAGCAGCCAAGAAGTATCAACTTACAGACAAACAACAAATCCAAACATTGACGAAAATTAACTTCTATGGCCTTACTTTGACCTGAAACAGATAAAACCATGTATTTTTCTGTGAATGAACACTCCATCCCCTTGCAGTTTTATTTATAAAGATTTCCAATAAAAAAAAAAAAAGTTTCGATATAGATACGTAATAAAAGCCAACTGTAATAAGTGTTTAATTAGGAAACAGTAAAACGTTCTCTTTTATGTCCAAATGCAGAAGAAATAAATATACAGTAAAAATGATGATCTTTTATGGAGGCTCATTGGAGAATTCTGGTATCGCTAGCAATAATTCAGGTTTTATCGTTTTATCGCCAACAGACAGGACGATGGATCGAAGGGTCTTTATCATTTATCTGAGGGAGCTGGGAGCTGGTTTATAGTCGGGTCGAACTGAGGTATAGCATGGGGGGGGGGGGGGGGGGGGGGGGGGGGGGGGGGAGTGGGAGAGCTCGGGCTCGGTGGTAGAGTGGATAGTGGGTCTGTCAACCTACCATCTAGGAAGATCATCAGTTCGAATCCCACCGTCCGCGGTAATACGAACATATCATTTATATTCATCTGGACGAACCCAAGGCATTTAAAGGATGACCTGACTTGTTGATAGTTCGCAACGCTGATAACCCCCTACGTTTAATAGAATTAAGTCAAAAGTAGACATTTTCAGACAACCATTTAGCAAACGTTTCTTTAGCTATACTTATATATATGTATATATATTTTATAATTGTTATTGTTATTTTGTTTTCTTTCCCTTTTCTATATTTCGCGCACAGTGACTTGAGGAAGGAGCGTAAGAACGTCCCGAAATGTCGTCACTTCCGGAAAAGTTATCAAAAATTATCTTAATTTTAATTAAACGCACTTGGCACTGCACTAATTATCGCAATTGCTAATGGCAAATGTTATGCCGTTGTAAATATGTAAATAAATAAATAATTTTAATTAAATGAAAACTGTTACTTTATTTATTAATATTTTTATTTTTGTTAATTCTAATCCATGTGTGTCAGACTCTAATAGTTAATATCTGTTTATGTATCTAATATATAAGCTAGACATATAAGTCTCAGCCTAATTTTTTTTTCAAGTTCTATTTTAAACTTGGCTACTTTTTTTTTTTTGAATAGCTTCAAATTGTATTTAAGTTTCAAAAAGGATGAAAATTTACACTTTAAAATATTTAAATCTAATATAGATGTTGAGTAGTGATGTTTAGAATTCTAATTCTGTAAGAGTGTGGAGTCTTAGTGAAAGTTATGGCTGTGTGGAGTCCTACAGAAAAGTGTAGCTATGTGGAGTCCTACAGAAAAGTGTAGCTATGTGGAGTCCTACAGAAAGTTGGGCACGTACCTTGCCCTTGATTCACCGATTGTTTTCTTTCTTTTTATAGCAGAAGGTAAATTTGAAGGTACTCAAAACCTCCATTACAGACGTTGCTCTGTTATTTTCCATTCATCGGTTCTTCAAAATGAAAAGCGTTGAGGACTGATTCAATGATGCAGTTACCGTTCCTTTGTATTGATTTGATCCGGCAAATCACGTTATAGAGGTGTAATGATTATCAGAATGTGAGTGGGGCCTAATTAAATCGTAATTTTATACGTGTCTGTTCGAATTAGGGAGTACGTTTCGTTATGTCTCTCAATTTACCTCAAAATATTGTACAATTCAATCCTACATGTTGGACATTGTTCAGATCAGCATAAAACATTGATTTGTTCTCCCACAGAATGGCAAAAATGTTCGAGAAGAGTACGGAGAGATTAGGAAAATAACTAATTAGCTTCTCCAAAAGGAGTGCGTGGAAATAGTACAAGAAGCAGTACGGTGTGGAAATAGTACAAGAAGCAGTACGGCGTGGAAATAGTACAAGAAGCAGTACGGCGTGGAAATAGTACAAGAAGCAGTACGGCGTGGAAATAGTACAAGAAGCAGTACGGCGTGGAAATAGTACAAGAAGCAGTACGGCGTGGAAATAGTACAAGAAGCAGTACGGCGTGGAAATAGTACAAGAAGCAGTACGGCGTGGAAATAGTACAAGAAGCAGTACGGCGTGGAAATAGTACAAGAAGCAGTACGGCGTGGAAATAGTACAAGAAGCAGTACGGCGTGGAAATAGTACAAGAAGCAGTACGGCGTGGAAATAGTACAAGAAGCAGTACGGCGTGGAAATAGTACAAGAAGCAGTACGGCGTGGAAATAGTACAAGAAGCAGTACGGCGTGGAAATAGTACAAGAAGCAGTACGGCGTGGAAATAGTACAAGAAGCAGTACGGCGTGGAAACAACACATTTGTTCAACATTCATCTGATCACTTTGTCATATGGTTTCTACTAACAGTTCTACTTTATTAAAAGACATATGATACCCAGGGTCGAACTGACATCCCTCGA
This sequence comes from Aradus depressus, assembly GCA_963662175.1. NCBI lineage: Eukaryota > Metazoa > Arthropoda > Insecta > Hemiptera > Aradidae > Aradus > Aradus depressus. Next base: position 2,514,470 of record OY759217.1, on the reverse strand, counting down.
GGTCCGCCGGGCGAATACAGAGGAGTCCCCAGATTTATAAATAATTACCTGGTGTGTCCCGTTAATATGTTATATGGGTAACAGGGAATATAAGGGTTCGTACTTGGGTCCTTCGAAGAGCCAGCACTCATTTCATGTTTCGGGTCTCCCGTCATCAGAATTTTGAAGTTTTTAAACTCATGTTGATGCAATCGTTACATTAGCAATTATTAGGGTTTTTGAGTTAAAACCCTTCATTTTCTTTTCCTGATTAGGCTGAACACCAGTAGGGTTTGTCCTTTCCCTGATTCGGCTGAACACCAGTAGGGATTGTCCTTTCCCTGATTCGGCTGAACACCAGTAGGGATTGTCCTTTCCCTGATTCGGCTGAACACCAGTAGGGATTGTCCTTTCCCTGATTCGGCTGAACACCAGTAGGGTTTGTCCTTTCCCTGATTCGGCTGAACACCAGTAGGGTTTGTCCTTTCCCTGATTCGGCTGAACACCAGTAGGGTTTGTCCTTTCCCTGATTCGGCTGAACACCAGTAGGGATTGTCCTTATAGGGTTTTGGATCAATTTCATGTTGATACATTCATTATCGGCAGTATAGTTGGAGTTTTTGAGTTGAAACTAGCATTTTCTTTGGCTGGATCGTCACATGAGAAATTAAGTTCAATACACTCATAAGATATCATCTGGTTAGGAGTGTATCGAAAATATACCTTATAATAGTAATAATAATAATAACATTATTTGCATTAGATTTTATGGTTCTTTCTCAGAAAGCACAAAACAAAAATAAAATACAACAAAATGATATTGTTAAAATATGTCCTGTCCCCTCTCACAAATTGGGCTACATATCCTTCTCAACCTCTTTATTTCCCATGCATTGACCAAGATTTCGTTTTCCTCAGTTATGGCTGTCCTGCAGGACCCAGGTATCACTCGCTATTTTGACGACCGGTCTTAGGACTGTCATAGAGTTAATAATAAATAAAAATGTCGATATATGCCTTCCCTCATGAGTTAACGTGTACTCACACACACAGGGAAGGGAAAAGGAAAGAAATCACCAGCCATGTATATCGAGCTAAGTTGTTGGACTCCTGAAAACAATTTATCGATTTGTTTGAAAATCAATAGGTGCCTTATTCGAGTTCTGTGCCCTCATATTACATATCGTGTTGATGTCGATATTTATTAGGATATTTGAGTACTTCCTATTCCACTCGTCCTAACATCCCTTATGAGGTTTTGGATATACATATAAAATTTCGTATCGTTAGATTCATGAGGTTTTGTGTTACGCCCCTCATAATTTCTTTTGGACAAATTGCTTAAAAATCAACAGGTGTCATCAACCTCTCCAAAGCTCTCCTCTGGCTGAAAATTGATTTTTGTCATACTCTGAAACTGTTCATTACTCATTTAAAATATAGTTTTTATTTCATCCACTAGTTCACATTATGGAACATTGTTAATTGCAGTTTTGTTAACAAACGGTTTAGAAAAAGTTAGCGAACGATTTGTATTGAAGAATTGAAAGTTCAGAGTGTTAGTTTATAATATAATTTCTTGTTATTGCCAAGACATACATGAGACAAGATACTTTAGACATTTGGACATCAACTGAATAAAATTCGATAATGAGGACATGAAAATGAACTGTTTGTTAACAGCTTGCAGGAGAGGTAACCAACTCAAAACAACCAACTATTTGCATTTAATTTACTGAAAAAAATATATATATGTAGAAAAAAAAAGAAAGTAAAACGTGTAATATTTTTTTTCATCTAGTTCGTATCATTAAAACCGAGAAGACTCAGCAGAAACGTGACTAACTCCGGCTGGAGAAAAGGTTATAGACGAACAAAAAAAAGATTATTCCTGTAAAAAAATAAAAATAATTGGAAGAAAAATGCTTGACATTTGTATATTGACATTCTGGGCCAACTGCGGTTTTGAGGGCTCTGGCTCAGTTTTGAAAGCTCCAGCTCAGTTTTGGGGGCTCTGGCTCAGTTTTGAGGGCTCTGGCTCAGTTTTGGGGGCTCTGGCTCAGTTTTGAGGGCTCTGGCTCAGTTTTGAGGGCTCTGGCTCAGTTTTGAGGTCTCTCGCTCAGTTTTGAGGGCTCTGGCTCAGTTTTGGGTTTCGCCAATCCCGCAACTATGAGTGATAGCTTGCAGAACTCGCTGCAGGTATGTTTTTTAGAATTTGTGTCAATATTGGTTCACTTTTTTGAAGTTTTATCGAATTACCTAGTTTGTCAACTTTTTTTTTTCTTTAATTTCTTCACCGATTTTATATTTACATTATTTTTTAGAAAAACATTTTTTTTGTTTTTTATAACAAGAACTAAGTATGCTATCTTCATGTATTCATCCTTATGACGTATCCTATTACCATGTATTGGCTTAACGGAAATAAAAATAATATTATTATTATTGTGCCTCGCTCCGGGTATTTGAGCTGCTCGTTTCGCTCCCTTATCAACCTGTTCGTTCCTAAGGGGACTCTTTAGCGTCGAGTAAGGCGAACGCGTCGGCGGGCATTGCCCGCCCTCCCTTCATTCTGTTATTTTTCTGTATTTTCACCATGTCTTCCTGACATATTTTGCTTGCAGAACCTGTCGAATAGAGAGTTGCTTCCTACAGCCTGATACCACAACATCAGGACTGTCGAGAGTTGACCTAGGTCGTGCCCGGGCCACTGCAGCAGATCTGGTGACCATCCTGAAGAAGCACCCAGGTCTCACCTTCCTCCGTCACTACCAGCTTGTTACCGCCTTGTGTCTCCTTCATATGGAACAGTGGAAAACCTCTTCCACGTCTCCATTGCCTAAATACAAACTGACTAATATAGATGCCGACTTTTCCCATGTCGTAAGTATGTCACATTCTCTGTACTCTGTAAGTGGCAGCAATTTTCTTGATGAGAATTGAACATAGTCCTCACGTTCTCTAAAGCTCTGTTGCTCCATTGCGGAATCCAGGATTTCCTTGTAGAACCTTCGCCATTCCTCCCTAATCTCAGTCATATTCCCTACCAGGGAGCACAGTTACTTGAAACTTTCCAACCGGTCAGCCATGTAGTTCCCTGTTCCTTATTCCTTCTCATGTGGAACGACCTTAGCCAATTTATCGGATTGAAGATGAAAACTGGTGAGACCGATATCAATCTCGAGTTAGGTTAGTCTTACGTAGCACCAGCCTTTCTGTTCCATCCAATGTCCTACTACTAAGGATGTAACTGATCCTATTGAAAGGTAAATCAATTAAGCTGACTCATCAATAATATAATATAGTTAATTCCTTGTTAAAGTTGTGCCGAAGACGAATGATGACTGTGCAAGTCCTCAGATAGTTAAGTCCTACCTTGCTAACTTGAAGCATCAATTGGAACTTGGCCAATCTGCAAGTTGTTCAGTAACTTGGAGCCCAGATCTCCAACCATCTACAAATCAACATTTGCCATGTTCTCTGTAGAACATGAAGACTCCATGCTTGTTGGTATATTATAAAATTACACATTTTTCTTACAAATGATGTCTTGGATCCAGAAAATCTCTCAATAAAATACCAGAGAAAGAGAAGAGACAATAGTCAACAATTTACCAAAATTCTAGTTGGAAGACAAGAGTTAGATAATGTAAATAGTATCACATGTTAATATTGTAAATATTCAGGATTTTCTTTTGTTAATGTTTCATACTGGAAAGTTTTCCTCAATTCATTCTCTACTTTGGACATTTTATGTCACGTGAACTAATGTGTCATCAGTAAGAGGCTATCTACAGATGCCTCTGGGTCGTCGGCATAACTACAAGATAATAATAATAGTGAAAGCTAGACTAGGAAGCCTCGACTCTCTCGTTAGTGAGCTCATTATCCATTTCATTTTATATTATATTTTGGAATTTTTATGGAGGTCTACACTAAGCCAAGATTTTTGAATTCTAAATAGCAAGGGGTCATAATTCCATCTTTTCTAATTTCTGCTAAATTTGTTAATTTTTACTTGTACTTTTAATGTGTCTAACGCAATAAAACTGTTTTCATTGTTTCACTAGTTTATTCAACTTTAAATGAAAAAAATATAATTAATGTTAATTCTTTCACCTTCCTTCCATACAAAGTATAGAGAAAGAAAGCATGCATAAAAGAGAAGAAGAGTGTGACATGGGGGGGTATAAAATGTTCGGAAATCCCGTGATGTAATTATTTTTGGATGACCTTGTATTTAATTGTTGATAGTACCACCAGGGATGCTTATCGCTCACTAACTTGAAGATCTTGAGAGAGGAGTGAGGGATCAAGTTGTGCTTCATTTAAGTTCCTTTCTAAAAGGATCAACTTTTGTCTGAATCGGTTGTTGATATCTCTCATTGTTTCGAAATGTCGGCCCATTTAAATGGAAAATGCTCTTCTGAGAATAGCTTGGGAGTGCAGACTTTTTTCAGGCCTATACAATTTTTGAGAGTGGTCATGTAACACATCATTCAAAAAGCTTATTTGAAAAGCTTTTAGAAACAGAGTTGAATTTATTTTCCAATTCAGTTGAGAATTTATAACGATTTTATGAAGAGTTATCCCCTTTTAATGGACAATGAGGAACATAAAAAAAAATGTTTCGGATTATAGTTATATTTTTTTTGAAAGACTTTTATTATGAGGCACAATTTCTGAGGCTGGAGATGGCTTCACTCAAAAACTCGAATAATTGTCGACGTAATGATTGTTTATGTTTATAATTTTCGGAGGATGGAAACAGAACTGAAGAGGAAGATAGACTACTAAAGGCCATTCGTAACTTATGAACCTCCCCTGAGGACCTCTTGACTCGAGATGGGAGCGAGGCTACTGATCTACGGATCAGCTAGTATTATAACAATGACAATAGCAGTATCTGTTTTGTTGTTGAGGTGCGATGCCGGATGTCTCCTAAGGCAGTGCTCCCCCCGGACTCCCTTCAACTTGCTGTAACCCTGTGTCCTCGGGCCAGCTCAGTTCGGCTCAGGTTTGACACCTCCACCCCACACGATGTCGTCCTTCCTCTCACATCACTCGCATCGCTCGCTGAGCTGAGTGCAGTCTGCGTCACGAGCGGCGAGCGTACCCTTCTAGACTTTCAGGACTTCAGACCAATTCTGGACAGATTTGGCTCCACCAGTCTCATTTTTCTTGAACTTAAGGTATTGAAACCTCAAGAAAGGTACATTTCTTGGGCTGTTCCGGGCTTCTTGAGGGTTCAGAGCTGAGGTCGGGACCGAATACCGCATCCTTCAGCTCTGAAGACAAGATTGTAATCCACTAGGGCATCGGGACTTTCCGAGATGATGATTCCATGATAAAAGTTGACGAGATGTTCTCCTAACACTACCTGGGAGCTGGGAGATACCATAGTGTCGTTACGACCTCTTCCACCGAACGGCCCTCTAGACTTCCTAAACACCCATCCTTATATCTTCAGTCAAGGAGCAACCACGAAGGGAGGGAGGGAGAGAGAGGAAGTAACAGAGATAATTGTGGATAGACTGCGTAGGAAAGAATCTCTTACAAAAATATCAATTAGAATTAGAATAAACACAAACTGTTAACTATATTTGATTCCTAAGTGCCCTCAACTAAAAATGGTGTGTCGAAAAAAGTTAAGAAATAACTTCGTACTGTCTTAAGTCATAATACATGTGTCGTAGACAGTCTTCAACCCTATTATCGTTTGGCGTTTATTCGTCTTTTCCTCTCCATAAAGACAACACTTATTAATTTTTAGCAGAATCGACCAAAAAGAAGGGGGGATCAGAGAGAGCTCTACTTAAAAATCCCAATAACTGGCGATGTAATAATGATTTTATCGACACAACATTTAGAAGCCCCTTATGTACTTCTTATAATTATTAGCGCAAACGGTCGACTGGTTTTGGAGGAGGAGCGAAAAGTTAATTGAATAATTCGTTATGAGGAAGTGCATTGGCGATGATTCATGGACGATTTTTGTTTTTCGATTTGTTTTGTTGTCCATCTCGTCTTTTATTGCAGACTCATAAAAGTGATAATGTCTACTTCGATATTTTTCAAAGATTAATTAATGGAACCTTTTCAAATTGTAGAGCACTTCAAAAGAACCCTTTGACATAAAAATATCAAAATTGTATTGTATTTATGTAGATTTGCAGTGAATGCACCTATATGTATTCTTTCGTTCCATCGGGAGTTAGAATAGTTCACAAAGAGACAGACGTGAGTTTTTATTTTCCTATTTTTGGTTTCCACAAACATAACTTCCTCTGCACCACGTTTAGGAAGTTAAATTAAAAAAAAAAAAAAATGCGTTTTTCCATAATAAAGGGTTAGGTAGTGTGGTGCATTTGTGGGCGGAGTGAGTGAGATATCGTTCAAAGCTGGATGTACAATTTGTATTTGTGAGTGACATGACAAGCAGTAAATCAGGAGTCACCAAGGGATGATCCATGGTCCCTCCTCCCCCCCCCCCCCCCCCCCCCTGTTTCATTATTTATAGAGTTCAACTAGACCCATTTTATGCATCAATCTCATTTTCATCTGGTCAAATGGCTTGTTCCCGCGTGGGATTCACTCATTGATTGTTCCAAACATAACATCCCTGTTGTTTTGAAGGGGAGGCTGGTACTTAACTCAAAAATCATAACGAATAAATCGACATGATCATATGTGTGAGGACACCTTTAAAATGGCCGAAGAACACGGTTTAGATAGAGTAGAGGGGTAGTTAGTTACAGTACATTTATTTTGATTAATTGGTTGAAAGCTAAAAATGAGAATAGTCTAAAATAAATAAATAAATGAATGCAAGTAATAATAGTGATGAAGAGAAAAAATAAAGAGTAATATTACAGAGAAAAAAAAAAAAAAAATTATATAAATAATAATATGATACAAATATTGAAGGCGCCGGTAGCTTGAGATGCGTGCTTGCTTACTGAGCTCAAGATCGAGGGTTCGGAACCCGACTAAGGCTCTTATGCTTTTTACTGGGAGATGAAAAAACTTTGATGGTACCAAGCCTGTACGATGTCAGGTAGTCGTCGGGCTCATGTTCACCAGAGTGACAAAAGAGCGCTCTGGTAGTTGGCTATGATATGACCTTGTAGTCGTAAGGACAAACAACTAACTGATAAAAATAAGTAAATATGGAGTGGGCATGCAGGTGACAAATATGAATATGAAATGGAAGAAGAAATACATGATTCATTAACAATGAAAGCTCGTTGTAAGGCGCTGGTCATATAATATAAAATATTGTATATATCATATTTATTATGGTCCAGAAGTAATGGAAGCTGGATCTGTCGTATGTTAACACTCTGAGGCAGGAAGTGGCCTTTATGGGAGAGTAGATATATAGTTCATTTTATCGAGAGTTATCTTGTCCACAGACACTTTTTTTTCATTTTTGAATTCAGGGGGTCGGAAAACATGAAGTTTCTGTGAAAACAACATCAAATTTCATAACTTCCTTTATACTTAACTATGTATAACTTTGAATGTTAAATTTAAAAACATTTTTAATGAAATCCAGTTCCTTACTCTGCCATTAGAGTACAATATGAGTACTCAAATTGTGAAATCATTAACATTTTTAGTTACTTCTTCAACAAATTTATCATTATGTTATGTACCAAGAGCATTTGGCTCCAACTAGGTTTAGAGGGATAGATAAATCTAAGTTATTTATAAATAATTCGGGTTGGGGAAGTACAGTGCTGGTGATCCGTTTAAGACTTTTTTTGCTTAATTTCGCCCCATCAATAATCTAGACTACGCCGTTTAGTCTTTCGTACAAGTGCCATTGAATGTGGTTATATTTCAAACGCGCTCGTTTGCATCACATCCCATTCCCTGCATCTTCAAGTTCTCATTCAAGTTTGATGCTCTTCTGTTTGGGACCTAGGTGGTGGAAGAAGTGGACCCCCACGTGATCCTGAGACAGTGTCCTCGTCTGGAACACCTGACTCTTAGTGGATGCGGCTTTACAGAGAGTTGCCGACCAAGGTGTCGCCTTCCTCCCGCCTTGCCTCTTCTGCGGACCTTGTTTTTCGCCGATGGGGATGACTTCAGCTGGGACCATGCCGCTCCTCAGTGCTTCTGGACATCTCTTCTCCACTCAAGTGAGTCTTTCTCAATCTTGATTGGTTGATTGCAGAGACGGGCGTTGTACTCATGTTATGAACCCAGGAAGCCTCCACACACCGACGCAGTAGCAATCTATTTTTTCCCCTAAACCACATTTTAATTAGGGGAAATGTTTCTTTCAGTAAGAGATTTGGACAGTGGTCCAAACGTCAATGTTTTCCCCATAAATTCGACGTGAACTGTATTTGACGTTAATAATCATACTGCCTACGGAAAGTTGTATTAAAATACTTTGTTTTAAACATCCTTATAAAGTGAGTGTAAGGTGTAATGTTTTACGATTCGCGACGCGGGTTTTAATAAAAAAATGTGATATTTGATTTTACTTTTAAATCTAAAGCTGCGGAGATTTCCTCTAAAATGCTTTGTCTTTACTAATTTAAAATGTCCAAAGGATGCCAGATCGCTTATGTAATAGACGATCATTTAAATTTACTGATTTTAATATACGAATTGAATTTCTATAGGCCAAAGGCGAAAGATTCGTTCAGCGAAAAAGAGTTTTGAAAAACCAAATTCTTAAATCAATATTGACTAGGATAAGTAAGGGAAGCAAACTAAAAAAATCTAGCACGTCATATTGAAATTACTATATTTACAACAAAATAAATAACTTAAAATTAAAAACATAATATAAAATTAAACCTTATTGATAATGGTGTATGGATGCTGGGGTTGGAGGCTAATCGGATGGTGAGGGCTGGACGGCTCTGCGAGGGTTTGAGAGTGAAAGAACAGACTAGCGGCTGAGTTCCTCCTGAACTTCTGGGGTTGGATGATGAGAAATGCGGACTTCACCTGGTGGATCTCGACTGACGACTGGATCTCCAGACTTCCACTGACCCAGAAAAGTGAAGTGTCCACTTCCACCTCTAGACCTCAACTGTAATTGAATGAACTCCAGACTTGAACTGATGTCTTCCTCTCCTCACTTGGAACTCTCATGACTTGAGCTCTGCCCTTCCCCCACTACTCGGCCATCCTGCCTGGCGGACATCCGGGAGTAGACTTCAAGGGGCAAGTTTACCCATTGAAGAGTGGATAGGTTGACACTCGAGGCAAATTTATGTGAGCCCAGGTATGCACCCTGGAGGTTTATATGGCCCTAACAGAAGGCTTGGAGCTCTTATCCGGTACCTGATTGTAGCCAGATTGTAAAATCCGGGTAACTATCTTTATTCTTCTGTCAACTGGATTGCCAAAATATCTGTACAACCACCCCTACAGGTAGTTTATTGAGGTCATATGGTACCCCTTGTACTGCACCCTTGGATACCTGAGCCTCTTGGTCATCTCTCACCAGCCTCCAAAACTTAAGGGTTCATTTCTCCATAATATATATATTATACAGATTTGAAATAAAAATACATTTTACAATATATTTGACCTAGTCGCATCTTGATTACATTGCAAAGGGCTGCAGGAACTAGTAAATGTTAACATGTTTTTTGATTCGAAACTGATTCTAAAATAACATTGAACACTCAGCAATTTTTAATATATGTATAAAAAAAGTTTGTTAAATTATAATTTTTAACAAATTATTGTCAAACAATATCAACTTAAAAATCAAAGCAAATACTAGTAAATGCGTTATATTCTCATGCTCACATTATAAGGATGTTGTACGCACTTAACGAAAAAATTAGACAAAGCGCGGAGTCAGGCATAAACTTGAGTATTTAAATACAACTTTCCGTAGTTAGTATGATTATTAAGGCCAAAAACAACTCAAGCCAAATTTATTGTAAAAAATTTGTACTAATGTGCGTCGTTAACTGCTAGAAATAATCTAGTTTTCAGTATCATTATTAGAGGAAGAGAATTTATTTTCATTTACCCTTAACATAGTATTGGATACATGTTGTCCATCAAAGTGATGCTTGAAATGACAGGTATTGTTGTGAAGATTTCAGCCAAAGCTTGGATTTCCATCCTCCTGTGATCATGACATGATGACATCATGACATTGTGATGTGAGACACATTCATTGTCTAGAAATGATTAATTCACGTAACTTAAATTATAGGCAATATATTATCCAAAAATGTCAAATTGGGGAGGTACCTACCTACATTTTATTTTGGGACATAATTTCAAAGAGTTATATTCAAAAAATGTCTGTATTTTGTTGAGAAAAAAGTTTACTTGTTACTTGTATAATGTTTCTTTCTCTTTATATTTTTAATCTTATAATTATTAAATAAAATAGATTTTTCAATCAATATAACTTCATTATTTATTATTATTTTTATAATGTATCTATTTTTATCAGAAGAACTCATTTCGATGGCCTCATCCTACTAAAAACCCGCTTCTGGTTTGTTTAGTGACATCGCGTGCAGTTGACGTCTGTGGGAAGAAAGTGGGTCCGGTGTGGACGCCAAACAGTATACACAAAGAATCTCCGTCTGTACTAGAATGTGTAACTTTTTTTTTTTTTTTCAATTCACATCTTCAAAATGAAGATGAGGAAGAAGGTCCATTGAACGGAGGTGTTTCTTGCATTGTACTGTAGCTGTTGGGTGCTCAATCGCTCTTCTTATCAGGGCCCTCACCAAGAAGAATTGTTCTGTAATCTGCTCTCTCGCCTGTCGACAACCTGGTTGTTCACCACCAAGAAAAAGTTTCCTTTCAATGCCCCATCCTCAAGGAACGATTTAAGTGCGCCTTTGTGATCCTGATACTCACCGTCTATATTTCTTATTGCCTTTCCTATAGAATAGTTTTCCAATTAACGATTTCCTCCTTCCTTGGATCTTTAGCGGACTTTGTTCTTTGTTGATGTCGGCATGTTCAGCTTGTAAGAGAGATTTGAACGGCCACTTCAGGACTTCGCCTATGTTACTTCACAGCGATTTGTTGTGATTTTTCGATATGTTGATAGTCAAAATATAAGAGCCTCTGAGACGTTGCAGAGCCTTGTATAGAACGATCTTCACTAATCTATCTTAAGATCTTAAAGCATGGAAATCTTAAGATTCACTATTTCTATTGGTTAGTTGAGTTTTGCTGCGCAACGCCGGGTCTGCTATAAACTTTGCTAGAGATAAGTCCACAATCTAGTGTTGGTTTTTCACACATCTCTTATTTAGCTTACTTCCACTGATTATAACAGATAATTCATTTTAATTAATTAAATATTGGTCTATATTTTGTCACTAATATAACAAAATGGAGGTAAGGAAATTATACATAACTAAGGTTTAGGTAAAATAAAATATATGTGTGGCCATGTCAGAGTGTGTATATGAGGTAGTGTGTGTATGGGTCATTGTGCTTAGAATGTGTGTGTGTTATGGGTCACGGTCCCATGACTCGAGTATTAATGTGGGTCCCACAGACCCATCTCCGTCTACCTGATACAACCTGGGTCAACCTCCTCCCCATTATTAAGTCCTTGTTAACTACGAGACATAGTGCCCCCCTCCCCTCCGCCCCCTCCCCCTTCCCTCAACATCATTTCCACATTTTTTTACTTTCTCAGCTGTAGGAAGTATAGGGGAAGTTATGTAATCAGTCAACAATTCGATGCGGAGTTTTCAACGGAATTTCATGTTTTCCGACCTCTGGATTTCAAGTATAAAAAAAAAAAAACTGTGTCTGTGAAAACGAAAACTCCCGATAGAATGAATGTGCCAACACGAAATTTTATGTGTGTGTCCAGAACCCTCTATCCTATTGGTTTTCAGCCGAATCAAACAAGAGGGAGGGGGAATTAGGGAGAGGCTTAACTCAAAGAAACTCTTAACTACCGTTGTAATAAATTATCGACACAAAATTTTGTAAGAAGATTTAATAACTACTATGCAAGTCAACTGTTTAATATTAGCTCAAACTGTTGACTTTTGTTTTTTATTTTCCATGGACAATTAATCCTAGCAGACTTATATAAAGAGAAAAAATTATGTTTATTAAAGTTATAGTGATCATGACATACACATAAACAGTACAAAGGAGTGATATTCAAATGTGATCATTCTTGCAATCTCAAAATTTCTCTTAGTCTAGAAAACTGTGTCTACATTTTATTGAAAAGGAAATTGTGTAAATTTGTGCAAAAATAAAGTATATATATATTTAATGATTTATATTGTTTTTATTTATTCTATTTTATTTGTGTAAATTAGTTCTATCTGCAGATCCTCGCAAGTTTGGTCGTTGTTAGGAAATATTGGATATGTTGGGCAACACGTGTGACACCTGAGTATACCTATATTTGATTAAAAATATATTATTGTTCACTGAAGGAAAATGTTAGCATATGAATTAAAGAAAACATCGTTAAACTTTATTTTTGGACAAATTTACATAATTTCCTTTTCAATAAAATGTAGGCACAGTTTTCTAGACTAACAGAAATTTTGAGGTAGCAAGAATGATCACATTTAAATAAATTAAACCAACTTCTGTTCTGAAATAATGTCTATTTTACAAAAAAATTAAAATAAATAAATAAACATATACTATCGGTTTCGTCATTAAACCACACTTGAAATTTTGATCAGAAATAAATATTGCTAACCAACAGACATTGCTGAAGTAAAATTTTATGAAAATGGAAAAAACAAAAAGGGTTAGGGGTTAGAATGAAAGTTGATTTTTTAAAAATCATAAATGTATTATGGAGGCCAAGTGAATGTATTATGGAGGCCAAGTGAATGTATTATGGAGGCCAAGTGAATGTATTATGGATGTCAAGTGATTGTATTATGGATGGCAAGTGAATGCTGTTAGCTTACTGATTCTAAAAATATATATTTTTGTTATGTCCTCTGAAACTGCTGAGCGAACAAGTTTTGAAAAATCACGTAAAAAGTGTATATATATATATATGGTAACAGGTGAAACGCCTTTGTTGCAGAGGTCAATTTTTTGAGATTTTATTTGAGATTAGTTCTCTTGATCAGATCTCTGGATTCAAATGGGGGAAAAAAAAAAATCGTTTTATTGCCATTTCTTTCAGACTTGATACTCCCCCCCCCCCCCCCCCCCCCCCCCCCCAGGTTTAGAAAAGAGTGATCTCGTTTTTTTACTGGAATAAATAACTGCTGGTAACAGGCCTCTCTTTCAATTACTGGCCATTTCCCATGAAATTGCTTTTGGAGAAATTTACTTTTTCTATCAAGCTTAATAATCTGGTTGTTACTTCTATCTCATAAAGAATGTTTACAGCTATTTGACGAATAACTCCAAGGTGTATAAATGAATAAAATCTATCAAAACTGGGAATAAGAATTCATCATTTTTTAAATTAATTTTAAAATTTACGATTTATATCAAAAAAACAGTTGCATTCCTATGACATTAATAGCTATCTTAGATATGAGGGTTTGAAGATTTCTTGAAAAAGGGTCTAAATATTGAATTTGCTTTCATATCGGGTCTTGGACAATTTTTTTTGTCATATTTTATCTTCTTTTTTTCGAATTAAGACTGGATTAGCCACCGCCGAGAAGGAGGAGTCTACTATTAATTTTTTTTTAAATATAGAAAAATAAAAGGGAAAAAACATATTTAATCTGGTTGTAAGTGATGTGACCTTGTAGTTAAGGCCCGGGAATCAGACACAATAACTAACACAAATCAAAAAAGCTATTTTAATATTCATTGGAAAACCGTTTATCTCAATAATATTTTTTAATGTCTCCCAACACTAGGCCTGATCCCAATTTATCTAATAATGTGACTAATCGCAGTCTTGAAGAAAAAAAAGAAATACCGGTGATAACTCGAATTTTGAACTATTAAATGAATTCTTCTGAACTAAATATTTTGGGGATGTGAAAATGAGTATGAATATGCCCATCTGAGAACCAAATGAACGTAACGTTCTAAAATTTAATGCTAAAACGATAGACTAAATTGTGCGAAATGTGTTTGTTTCAGACGAGAAGAGACCTTCCCGTCTAGAAGGACTGTTCCTGGAGTCGCCGCGGATGTCTGAGGAGACATTGGATATTGTCCTTGGTTCTTCGGCAAGGTTCCCCTATCTCCGGAGCACCTGTCTCCGGCGGTCTCCAGAGATGACACTAGGACGGCTCTCTGCACTGCTCCGGACTGCAGATCGTCTAGAGTACATCCGGGTGGAAGGTCTGGGTCCCGGGCCTGCCTCGAACCTGAAAAGACACCGGCCTCGGCTTAACATACGTATCAATTGATGTTCTTCTTGGTTCTTGACAAGGTCTTCGGAGCGCTTGTCTCCAAATATGCCACTAGGACGACCCTCTGCCCTGCTTCGGAGTGCTGATAGTCTAGAGTACATTCGGGTCGAAGGTCTGTGTCCCGGGCCTACCTCCAGTCTGAAGAGACTGATGTCCTTGATCCTTCGGCAAGGTTCCACTATCCCCAGTTGACACTGGGAAGAGAACATAAGGGTGAAAGGTCCGGGCCCTGCCTACAGTCTGAAGAGATGCCGGCCCTGAGTTTCTGCTGTAGGGTATTATGTTGGAAGGGACGCAGGGCAGCCGGAGTGAGCTTGTACATCCGTACCACCGCCCTTCACGTCTCACTTCACCAATCCTCATAACAGGTCTTTTAAAACCAAAGTAATTGAACTTGGGAGCAGTGAAGCATTCCATGTACAGAGGACTATTAATCCTAAACATTTTATTTAGACATCTTCTTGTTTTCGTGTCCATTCCCACCAACAATATTGTCCGCCTCCAGATGATTTGTACAGTTGTACCGAGCTGGACATACGGACAGGAGCTCTGTAGTTTTGCCAAACAGTCAAACATCGGAGGTACCCAATCCTTTCCGCTCAAAGTCCTCTCTTTCCTCCGTTCAATCCCTGATGCTTCCTACTTTCGTGTACATGAACCTCCCTCAACGAGATAAAAATCCCATTTGTCCAATCCCGACTAAAACATCATTCCAAAAATAAAAAGTTATTTTATTTTAATATCACATGTGTATATATCCATTTTCTTATGACAAGTCTTATACATAAATAAAAGTTCTCATTGCAATGTAAGTAAATAAATGAATAAATATGTATTAAAGTGGCATTGATAGTGCCTGGGCTCATTTCTCTGTTGGTCCTAACCTTCTTCCAGTCTGACATACAATCCCCTCATAAGTCACTGTTGGCAGAATACCTTAAATTGAATATCCTCCGATAAGACAGGGCTGAAGGTGCTCATAGAACCAAAAGCCGAGACGTGAGGTAATTGGCAGGTGAAGCAATCTGTCTCGGAAGCGCAATTCATGAATAAATAACAATATTTCTAGATGGATGATTAAAACAGTGTCCAAAACTACATTTTACTAATTTTTAATTGAACAAAATTATAAATGTGTGGAGAATTGTAGTTTTTGGAATGCAATAATCTTCAAAAAGAGCATGATTAAGCTACGCTTAGGCTATTATTGCAGCTGGTCAAGTATTCCTGAGCTAAATAATATGTACGTAGTATAGGTTAAATTTCGTGATCCGACAAAAATTTGATTTTGACTTTTTTTGCTAGAATTTCATGTTTTTCGATCTGTGTTCCAAAATGCTCCTGTGCCTTTGAACACAATAACTCCGGTTCAAATGAATACATCGACACGAATGTTTATATATATGCAGATTCAGACACCCCCACAGATACTTCATATTCAAAAACATTATCTGATACACAGCCTTCTTTTTAATTTTTTGGCAGAGTTCCTCCATAGATATCCTCTTAAGGTCTATCGAATCTACGTTTTAATCATTATTTTTTATTATTTATATACAAATTTATTTTTTTGTTTTTCTCTTTTATGTATTTTTATTACCATTTTATTTATTTTTTTGAATTTATTATAAACTATGTATGTATATATATATAAATATAACAATTATATATATATATATATTTATAATTGTTATTCTTATTTTGTTTTCTTCTATTTTCTATATTTCGCACCTGATGCAGGGACACTTCCGGAAAAAAATATAAAAAATTATTATTTTAATTAATAAAAAAAAAATTATCTGTATTTATTATACACTTTATTCATCTACAGTATAATATTATTTCTGTATATTGTATATTTTCAAGTATTTATTTATTCATTGAATTTTATTTTTTAATAAACACAGACAGACTAAGAGTTAATATCTGTTTATTGCATCTAATTTATAAGCTATCTTAATGTGTACATTCTTATGACGTACCCTATAGGATACGTCATACAAATGTATACGTCAAGATAGTTTATAAGTTAGGCACTTATGACGGACACAGATGTGATTAGTAATAATAATAGGAAAAAATAAAATAAAGTAAATAAAAATGAATGAATAATAGAAAACAAATGAATGTAGAAATAATCATACTAAGATGAACGACCTGAAAAATATTCATGAAAAAGACACTTTTGGAAGAATTACAAAAAATGTTATGAATTTATATTATTTTTTTTATTTTTTACTAATCACATGTAATAAGATTTATATATGTATACATTTTTATGACTTATCATATTACCATTTTTTGGTTTATCGGAAATAAATATTTCTATTATCATCATGGTTATTTATTCATTTCGACAATGAGATTTATGGTATTTGTAGACCAATATTCTGTGAATGAATGCTGCCAGGATATCCATCAGCGCTCAAGAGTGTTGGCCGCCCTGCTGTGCTGAAAGACGGCGGCTCTCTTCAGAGTGAAGTGCTGTGAAGTGGCCTCCCCTAAGTAGCACCTTCTCATTCTCACTCTTTAACTCGACCAATATTTGCACAACTTCACTGCTTGGCCAATCTTTTTTTTTTTTTCTGTCATGGATTGACATGAAGAGTAGGCCAGAAGGATCAGACAGACGAAATGTTTTCTGTGAATTCGTTGATAGGTTGTCCGTCAATGAGGAGATTTCCATGGAAACTTGGCTTTCGTGACACAAGTACAATGAAGGAAGGAGACAGTGGCAATCTACTTCTTAAATATACTTTACTGATAGAAAATGACTAACCTAACAAAATAATAGACAACATTTGGTATAAAATAGACAAACATTGAATGATGAAGCGATTAATAACGTTAAAACAATCGAACCAATAAAATACTATAATAATAATGTAAATAGAAAGTCACATCAACAATTAATCACTGGATTAAATCTAAATATAAATTTTATAGCTACAAATACAAATTTATATATATTTGTATTTAGAAAGGTATTGAATATTTTTACATAAAGAAGAGCAAATCAGTTGTGGGTTAGTTGGCTTTTTTCTATACTGTTCATTGAAATATTATTTTGCAATGAATTATTGACGAACTTACCATGTTATTTTTATTAAATATATGACTGATGATACTTCCCGAAACGTCTATAGGAAATCACTAGGTACTTCACTTCCATATTAAGTTTCGATTCGATGTATTGATTGTATTGACATTCGACTTTGGTAAACAGTGTAAAAAATAAATTCGTTCGGTAAATCACCGGCAATGTACGTCCCCAACACGAATTAACAAATTTCACACTCTTCCTCTTAAATCAATTAATAACCGATTTTAAAATCAATAGGTGTCTTTTCAGGTTCTTCTGAATTTTCTTAATTTTGTCGGTTCATTCCTTCGGAGGTCCAAGTATTCGGAGTTTTGTTAACAACCCCCTTCTCTAATCCTCTCTGATGGGGTTCTCGATACACGGAAAATTTCATGCCGATATATTCACTCTATCTAGAGTGTTACAGACACACAAACAGAGAATATTTAATTTTTTTTTTTAAATTTCCAACCAGGGTTGGAAAACATTTAATTTCGATGAAAACTGAACATCTAATTTCTGGCCGATAATTATTTCTCCCACTCTTCGTACGCGATAAAGTAAAAATTTGTAAAATTGTAAGTTTGACAAAAAAGGACAAAATGTTAACTTTTGTTATGTTATTGAACTATAATTTTTTTGTGGGTCCTGAGTTGAGAATGGGCCACTTTGATTAATTCCAGTTGGCTACCGAGCCTCTTGGGTTCAATACCGCCTGTCACTCTCAGCTGGCCGCCTCAATCCGTAACAGTTGCCCCGCAAAAAAGTGATTTTACCCCACCCTTGGGGCTAACACCATTTTGACTAAATGAATGGGGGGGGGGGGGGGGGGGGGGGGAAGGAGGCTCTTCAGGCTATTACTTTATTACTTTCCCAGCCGTACAAAGTACAGGAGAAGTTATGTAATCGGTCATAAATAAGGATATATCGATTCGAAATGTTGTTGTTGTTGAAATGATCAACCAGAACCCCGAGAGAGCGACATATATTGTTTTTCAGACTGCCATAATACAGTCGGGCTCAGGTCCATCAGAGTGACGAAAGAGCGCTCTGGTAGTAGGCGATATGACCATGCAATTAAAGCCCGGGTATTAGTCATAATAACAAACAAGCTGAAGTGGGATACTCCATTATATTATATGCTTTTTTTTAACTTCCTAGCAAATAGGGAGCAGTAAATGTCTTAAATATCTGACTCAACCTGCAACCGAAATAAGGACGAAAATGAGAAAAATAATGGGTATACCGTGTCATAATCAAATAGTCTGCCTCAAGCACAACAATGTTCTAATTACGGAACAGGGTGATTAGCAAAATTAGCTAAGACTTTGTCATTCTCCGGGGATGAGTGGCTGGAGTCAGCTGTTAGAAGACTGAAATCGCAAGTAACAGCTTTGGAGATGGCAGGCAGCCCTCCTGCCTAGTTGGATGTGCCTTTCACTCTGAAGTCAGCTGATAGAAGACTGAAATCGCAAGTAACAGCTTTGGAGATGGCAGGCAGTCCTCCTACCTAGTTGGATGTGCCTTTCACTCTGAAGTCAGCTGTTAGAAGACTGAGATCGCAAGTAACAGCTTTGGAGATGGCAGGCAGTCCTCCTGCCTAGTTGGATGTGCCTTTCACTCTGAAGTCAGCTGTTAGAAGACTGAGATCGCAAGTAACAGCTTTGGAGATGGCAGGCAGTCCTCCTGCCTAGTTGGATGTGCCTTTCACTCTGAAGT
Organism: Aradus depressus; assembly: GCA_963662175.1. Classification (NCBI taxonomy): domain Eukaryota; kingdom Metazoa; phylum Arthropoda; class Insecta; order Hemiptera; family Aradidae; genus Aradus; species Aradus depressus. The sequence goes on along the minus strand of OY759217.1, from coordinate 2,495,354 downwards.
CAGCTGTTCGAAGACTGAGATCGCAAGTAACAGCTTTGGAGATGGCAGGCAGTCCTCCTGCCTAGTTGGATGTGCCTTTCACTCTGAAGTCAGCTGTTAGAAGACTGAAATCGCAAGTAACAGCTTTGGAGATGGCAGGCAGTCCTCCTGCCTAGTTGGATGTGCCTTTCACTCTGAAGTCAGCTGTTAGAAGACTGAAATCGCACGATATCTCATGAATAAAAAATGATATCGACTCCGCTTTGGTGCCAATCGAAGCTTATGAACGTAAATATGTTCTGAAAGAAATGTTTTCATATTAGGTCCAGTCGTTTTTTTAGTTTAAGCAAAAGAACTGCTAAAAAAGTGGATTTTCGGAATTTTTGAAAAAGATTTATCCGGTCTAATTTATTCTGGTGGCGATTTAGCATCCTTTAGAGGCAGATTGAAAAATAAGCTATATGGCGTCTGAAAATTTTGAACGGGAGGGGGGTTATGAGAGGGGCTAGGCATAAAAGTTGTTCTAGGTCATTAACGGATGGTCCGATTGTCATGAAATTTCACATGTAGTATTCTTAATAGCCAATTGAAAAATAGGGTGTGTGAGGTCTCAAAATTCTTAAGGGGAGGGGGGTTGTCGGGGCTCCCTATGTACATATATAGTTCTAGCTCATAAACAGATGGTCGGATCGTGATGAAATTTCACATGTAGTATTCTTAATAGCCAATTGAAAAATAGACTATCTGGAGTCACGAAATTCTTAAAGGGAAGAGGGGTTCTGAGGGGGGCTAAGCATAAAAATAGGTCTAGCTCATCAACGGATGATGGGATTTTATTTTTATTTTTGAAAGTTTTTTTTTCTTCTCCAGCTATACAAAGTGTAGGGGAAGTTATATAACACAGACCTACAAAAATATATTTTTTTTTTGTGCCTAGGATTTTAGAACTGATTTTGGGTATATTTGAGGCGCTGAATCTAAATATGAAATAAGTTTTTCTGTATCTGCTCTACTTTTTTAGATCAGTGTTTTTTTTTACGTACAGTTCTACACGAAATGTGCAGTTCTAACTCCATTTTGTGCAGTTCTAAATCACATATACAAGGATTGGTTCCTGTATATTTGCTCTATTGTCAGTCTACCGTCCAGTTAGTTTAGCGGATCCACATGCTAGCGAATCCCCACTCCGGCTAGCAAATCCCCACTCCGGCCGGCGAACGCGGATCCGCGTATTAGAGGACTCCTGGAAGAAATCGGTCTTCCTGAATATCTTCCAGATGATTGGCGCCTATTTATTGACAGCTCAAAGCGAAGTTTGAAATGTGTCCTTCTACGCAATGGGAACAAATATAATTCAATACCAATTGCTCACTAAACGAAAATGAAAGAAGAATATGACGCCATAGCTTTGGCCTTGGAGAAGATAAAGATATCATAAACATCAATGGGTGATTTGTTTCGACTTAAAAATGGTAACCTTTCTCCTTGGACAGCAAAGTGGCCACACCAAATATCCTTGCCTCTTGTGCCTCTGGGAAAGCAGAGACAAAACACACCACTGGGTTAGAAACGAGTGGCCTAAGAGAGAAAACAGACGTTGGGGAAAAGAATGTCATTAACGACCCCTTAGTTGAACGAGAGAAAATCACCTTTTCTCCACTGCATATCAAGCCGGGCCTTATGAAGCAGTTTGTAAAGGCTCTTGATAAGAACGGATTATGCTTTGCATATATAGGGAAAAAATGCCTCAGTTGAGTACGGAAAAAATTAAAGCAAGAATATTTGACGGCCCACAAATAAGACAACTCATTAAGGATGCTGTTTTCGTAAATTCGATGAATGAGGCTGAGCGAAAAGCCTGGACATCATTTGTTGCATTTGTCTGAAATTTTCTGGGCAAACGCAAAGCTGAAAACTATGTTGAACTGGTAAATGAGATGCAGTTTCAAATCCCTTGGGTGTAACATGAATATTAAGATGCACTATTTACACAGCCACTTAGACCGTTTCCCTGAGAATTTAGGTGGTGTCTCCTAAGAGGAGAAACAAGATGAAAGATCTCACCAGGATATTAAAACTATGGAGGACCGCTACCAAGGAAGATGGGATGCGCACATGATGGCAGATTACTGCTGGAATTTAAAAAGGGACTGTTCCAAAATACATTCAAGAATATCACGGAAAAGAAACTTCCGAAGTTGAGTGAAGTTTCATCGAGGACTTGTTCCTCTATGTTTTTATATAATAATATTTGTGTAATATAATAATAAAAATTCTGTGTTTAGTTTTTTTATTTGGTCCATGGATTTATCTTAAAATAGTGTAACGTATATTTCACTAAAATGTTATATCTTCGAAATTTGAGCTCCTAGGCAAAAACTAACGCCATATTTGAATTCAGGGCATCAAATTCTTATGAAATCAGCTCAAAATACCCCGGCACCAAAACTACTGTTGACCTGTGTAATTGGTCAAAAATGTGATTCGAAGTTTTTAACGGAATTAATTGTTTTCCGACCTGTAGGTTGCAAATATCGGAAGAACACGGTAACTCCCGATAGAATAAATGTATCGTTATGAACATTTGTATGTGAATCCGGAACCCTCTAATGACGACACCTATTTTTTTCGCCAAATCGACCAAAGAGAAGGGAGGGATTAGGGGGTGGCTTAACATAAAAACTCCAATAACTTCCGTTAGAATGTACGGTGGGAGGGGGGGTGAAAGGTTTTTATTAAATATTTTTATTTGTTGCCTTTAGGTTTAATAATGTATATTTATTTGATTCCTTTCACAATAAATTAAAAAATGAATAAAATTTTGAATAATAAAAAAATTTAAGTTAATTAAATCTATAATTTCAAAAATAAAATAATCTACCGTATGGTTGAGTGAAGCTCTTAAAAAATGAAAAACATATGTTATAAATAACTCTGTAAAATTTTCAAACTACGTTACTTGCACCAATCCAAAAATCCAAAAGTCTCCCGGTGTGATTCTGAAAATTAAGATTATTAAATATTATGTCCCGATAACGATTGGCGCTTATCTCAAAGGTGTTGATTCGCAAGGCCTATGAGTTTTGAGATTTGAATTTCATTGAGAGAGATATGGGGAGTTAAAAGAAAATTAAAACATATTTACAAACAATATAACTTTAATAAAACTATTATGAATTTTGAAATTAAAAATGGCCATCTTAGAAATTATATGTACAAAAAAATGGATCATACCTTGGTGACGTCACACTTGAAACATATATACAATAAATTTTACTTTTTAACATAAAAATTGGAGTCCACACTCTCTCCACATCCCTTCAATCTTTTACCGGTCACTTTTACTCACTTTCAATTGTTTACTCACTACTTTTCACACATTTCAACAAAAAAACAGAGACCAGTCTCTCACCGGTTTCACCTCTACCAGAATCCAGCATCGACTGACTAAAACTGCCTCCCACGGAATTATGGGTAGCAAATTCGAGTTTCTTTTTTCTGTTGTCTCTTGTTTTACTTCTAAATATTAATATTTTTTGGTGTTTTCTCTCCTTTCTTCCGTTTCTTCTTTCTTCTAAATTGTCATCTTAATTTTCTGTAACTTTTCTTTTTAATTTTGCCTTCTTCATTTCTCGAAAACAGTGTTTAAAGTTTGTGGTATACACTTTCGGATCACTTGTATTATTTCAGATGGGATCCGGCCTAGTTGATTCGATGTATTTTGGAACTGACCATTTCTTCAAAATTTACTACTGGCTTTTCTTTTTGATGTGGGCAGTTTTTCTCTTCTTTTTCTTCTTTAATCTTTTCTTAATAATTAACTGTCTTTTCCTAAAAATTTTCACAACTTTCTACCGACTCGTTTTTTAATTATTGACCTTTTCTTAATTTTGCTTATAATTTCCTGAAATTTCTTCTTTTAGCTGTTTCATTTTGTTTCTGGGTGCTAAATTAATCCCTTCTGAAAATTTAGTTTCCTTTTGAAGTCGGTGGATCTTGTAATTATTATTTAAAATGTTTGTTGATAACTGTAAGGTTAGGCCTAAAGCTACCTTTTCTTTACTTTTACTGTATTTTATTTCTTTTTAAACTTGTTTTGTTCTTCAGATTTCCATTTTCTTTTCTTCTTTCTTAATTTTCTTTCTTCTTTTACTTTGATTTCGTCTTCTAAATGGATTCCAAAAAAATAACGTCGCTTCGACATCGGTTGTCTTGGCAACGGGTTTGTTTACATTACAATTGCCTTCTCCTATTTTTTCTGGAACGAAAATTGTGTTTCTAGAATCACAATTTTTGTTCCAAAGGTTCCCTCTTCATCTGTTTTATCCTGGTCCTTTTTCCGCCTTCGTCCACTCCTGTCGTCCTCCAATTGGTCGTCGTGAACCGGCACTTTTGGGTGTCTCTACGCTCACAAACCACCTCAACAAAAATTCATCTCGCACCTGTCACTTCACTTCATTCCCCACTGTCATTTACAACAAATTTACATTAAACAAAAAAAATTCTTTACACTCTAATTATAAACTGAGCTCAGTCCTTTACAATTTGGACGAGCGGAAGACAAATAAAATTGTCTTTTAAATTTCATATATAAAAAAATATTGAACATATTATTACCTAAATGCAAACTTTACTGTAATTAATATCCTTTGGACATATGTCCCAAAACAAACCAAATTTATATTTAATTATAATATTGCCGCTTCACCACTTAATATCTTTTCTTACTTTCCATCTTTCTTTCTATCTTAATCTCAAAAAAAAATTTATATTCTACTTCAAATCATAAATAAAAAAATAATAATTGGGTTGCTTTTCTAAATTCAGTTCCTCATTCCTCATCATCATTTTCTAAATATTTCTTCACATATCTTTGGTTCAATTAAAATTCAACTTCCTATGTCAACTTCTCAAGTTACAAAATTCCCCCTTACAAAGTATAAATATTCCTTATCCCATTATTTCGACGTTACCTAGGCCTTCGCCCATTCCCTAACTCCTCCTATAGCTCAAAAAAAAAAAACTTCAACTTCTTAATCTCAAAAAAAAATCCCTAATAACTTCTTATATCATTGTAGATTATAATTCTCATATATCGTCGCAGAAAATGTGGATCCTCCCTTCCTTGGGTAGGCTATCTCACAAAAAATAAATATCTAGCTATCTATTCTCTAATAGCTCCAACTTCCAAATAACTTCCTCAATATCTAAGTTTTCAGTAACGTCTTGTAAGTCTCAAAGAAAAAATTATCCCCATGTATTCTAATTATTTTTATTATTAATTATATTATATCCCCTTTTATCTCAAACAAAACATATCTAAATGAAACTATTTATAAAATTTTTTAATTCTTCCTGCGAATAATCCTATCCCTTCACTCTCTTTACCCAAAAAAAAAACTAAAAAAAATACTTGCCAGCAAATCTACTAATCATCCACTTCCTACGGTCTTACATATATGTATAATAAAGATAAATGTACTGATGTATGAAACCAACTTATGGGTCAATGCCAATGCATAAATAATAGTGGTATATGTAAAAAAATAAGCTGCACAAATCCGTTTATGAGAAAATGCATAAATAATAGTTGTATGTGTGTTAGATATTCTGCACAACATAAAAAAATGTATATATATTGTCTCCCCCCCTATTTCGCGATCATTCACTCTCAATTTCTTTCGTACCAGCATTCATTCCTCTAATCCTAAATTAACATTTCTACACTATATACAAATAAAATCATAAAAAAATGCAAAATAATACAAAATCCCCTCCTGTGTATTGTGTAAGTTGAGTAATGTAAAATGATTTCGTTTCTTAATGTTGTGTTGTCCGTACGGTGTAACATAAATGTATCAAATAAATCATAAATCCCCGTAATAATGTATGTTTTATGTGTATTAGCTTTGTCTAAATGTTTCTGAGATGGCTAGGTTCGTTTCCCATAGGATCAGCTAAAAATCCTTCTCTGACCCCCAGTTGGACCGTTCCTTCCAGATACTGATCCCCAATGCCAAAGAGAGGAGGCAATCTGCACTCTCTCTCTCCGACACCAAGCGACAGCTCCGTCGGGAACCAGTCCTGTGACTCGACATACAGGAAGCGCGTCAAGCTTCGGAGAGACCGGGCTAGTTCTCTGTCTACTGTTTCAGGCTGGGCAAAGTGCAGACGCCAAATACTGCAAGAGAACAAATTGTCTCCGCCTGCTTATTGCAGGGGATCAATTAGTCTCCGCCTGCTTATTTACTACTAAAAAAAAAACGACTACTCTTCTTCATTTATTCTTCATACATTCTCGATTTAATTACGAAATAAACTAAACTCACCAAAAAAACATTTTCTGATACAAAAAAAAATTTTCTAAACTAACTATGAATCCTTTGGATGGATCCTTTTTAAATTCATGATCTGAGTCATCTATTCCATACTTCAGTTCGATCTAACTATCGACCCGGCTTGATCGATTCAACGAATGAATGAACTCCCGTTCATCACAACAACACTTACTGATAAACTACGTCAACAATTACTATTCTTAGATAAACAAACAAACATAATACTTCACAGACCCACATCAATCTCTAATACAAACATCTTATGACAACAGTCACAACAAAAGTATGTACATTTCAAAATTCATCCATTCCTTTATCAATTTTAAATTTCATTCATCCAAAGTTTTCTGTCTAAAGTTTTGCTCAGTTCGTCTGTCTGTTATTGTCTATAACTCATTCGAGTTTCAAAAATAGTTACTTACTGTAAGTTCGGCTGATGCAATTAAATAATTACAGAGCCTTAGAGGAGCCCCTGCTTTCTTCTTAATGCCGCGCCTTATTATGTCTTCAAATATCTTCCCCCCCACACTAAATAAAATTTTGCGTAGTCTGTCTGTCAGTACTACGTCATTTTTTTCATTTCCCCTTATTTTAAAAGTTATCTGTTCGGTTTGTCTGTATTTTGCCCTAAAAATTTTTTCGAACCTGTCAGCTGTCCTATATAATATTTCTGTCAAGTCCACTCTCCATCCATACAGCAAAACATCCACACTCTCATTTTTTCTTACTTCTACATTAATTTGCTCTAAATGATACTTCATTGTGATTTCTCCCTTGGAAAGAAATTTTCTGACCAATATTTTCCTACTTTGAAACTTACTTTTCACTACTAAATCTGTACCTTTATTTTCTAAACTATTTCTATAACTAATTTCCGAAGCTATCTCAATTTCATTTATCTCAATTAAGTTGCTTATAACCTTGTCTCCCTCTACTGAAATTTTTAAGTTTGTTTCTTTTTCTACTTCTACAGTTTGAACGTTTCCCTCTTTGCTCTTATTTTCAATATTTTCTACTTTATTTCCCAAATCCCTTACAATTGCCTTTATATCTTCCATGATATCTTTTTGTTCGACCATTTCCCTCTTTAAATTTGCTACTTGCTGGGTCATTAATTCCATGAATCTATCCATCTTGTCTGATTGCTCTTTAGTGAGCTTCATCTTAAATAATAACTTTAATATCTCGAATTCAAACAAAAAAAAAAAATTTATCAATATGACTGTAAAAAAAAATGTTGGTTCAATATTTTTATATGTATATAAACAAAAATTCATGTAGTATATTCCCCTCTCTCCAAACGGAACTCAAATCTCCTCATGGCCTTGTTTTTCTGATTTTACTTATAATGCAACTTTAGGCTTATTTAATCGTTATTAAAGAAAATGTTTCGTTGACTCTATGCGAGTTATTTATTGATCAAAGAATGCAAAATAAAAAAAAAACAAGAAATTATCCTCACAAGGAGATGCCATAATGCTAGGTTTTTATTAAATATCTTTATTTGTTGCCTTTAGGTTTAATAATGTATATTTATTTGATTCCTTTCACAATAAATTAAAAAATGAATAAAATTTTGAATAATAAAAAAATTTAAGTTAATTAAATCTATAATTTCAAAAATAAAATAATCTACCGTATGGTTGAGTGAAGCTCTTAAAAAATGAAAAACATATGTTATAAATAACTCTGTAAAATTTTCAAACTACGTTACTTGCACCAATCCAAAAATCCAAAAGTCTCCCGGTGTGATTCTGAAAATTAAGATTATTAAATATTATGTCCCGATAACGATTGGCGCTTATCTCAAAGGTGTTGATTCGCAAGGCCTATGAGTTTTGAGATTTGAATTTCATTGAGAGAGATATGGGGAGTTAAAAGAAAATTAAAACATATTTACAAACAATATAACTTTAATAAAACTATTATGAATTTTGAAATTAAAAATGGCCATCTTAGAAATTATATGTACAAAAAAATGGATCATACCTTGGTGACGTCACACTTGAAACATATATACAATAAATTTTACTTTTTAACATAAAAATTGGAGTCCACACTCTCTCCACATCCCTTCAATCTTTTACCGGTCACTTTTACTCACTTTCAATTGTTTACTCACTACTTTTCACACATTTCAACAAAAAAACAGAGACCAGTCTCTCACCGGTTTCACCTCTACCAGAATCCAGCATCGACTGACTAAAACTGCCTCCCACGGAATTATGGGTAGCAAATTCGAGTTTCTTTTTTCTGTTGTCTCTTGTTTTACTTCTAAATATTAATATTTTTTGGTGTTTTCTCTCCTTTCTTCCGTTTCTTCTTTCTTCTAAATTGTCATCTTAATTTTCTGTAACTTTTCTTTTTAATTTTGCCTTCTTCATTTCTCGAAAACAGTGTTTAAAGTTTGTGGTATACACTTTCGGATCACTTGTATTATTTCAGATGGGATCCGGCCTAGTTGATTCGATGTATTTTGGAACTGACCGTTTCTTCAAAATTTACTACTGGCTTTTCTTTTTGATGTGGGCAGTTTTTCTCTTCTTTTTCTTCTTTAATCTTTTCTTAATAATTAACTGTCTTTTCCTAAAAATTTTCACAACTTTCTACCGACTCGTTTTTTAATTATTGACCTTTTCTTAATTTTGCTTATAATTTCCTGAAATTTCTTCTTTTAGCTGTTTCATTTTGTTTCTGGGTGCTAAATTAATCCCTTCTGAAAATTTAGTTTCCTTTTGAAGTCGGTGGATCTTGTAATTATTATTTAAAATGTTTGTTGATAACTGTAAGGTTAGGCCTAAAGCTACCTTTTCTTTACTTTTACTGTATTTTATTTCTTTTTAAACTTGTTTTGTTCTTCAGATTTCCATTTTCTTTTCTTCTTTCTTAATTTTCTTTCTTCTTTTACTTTGATTTCGTCTTCTAAATGGATTCCAAAAAAATAACGTCGCTTCGACATCGGTTGTCTTGGCAACGGGTTTGTTTACATTACAGGGGTAAGGGGAGAGGCTACGGTCAAAGGGGGGGAGGGGGATTAGGAGAGAGGCTATGGTCAAAGGGGTGGAGGGGGATTAGGGGAGAGGCTACGGTCAAAGGGGGGGAGGGGGATTAGGGGAGAGGCTACGGTCAAAGGGGGGGGGGGGGGAGATTAGGGGAGAGGCTACGGTCAAAGGGGGGAGGGGGATTAGGGGGGAGGCTACAGTCAAAGGGGGGGGGGAGGGGGATTAGGGGAGAGGCTACGGTCAAAGGGGTGGAGGGGGATTAGGGGAGAGGCTACGGTCAAAGGGGGGGAGGGGGATTAGGGGAGAGGCAACGCTCAAAAACTCTAATAGTTGCTGTTGTAATGAATATATTGACGCAAAATTTCATATGGGAGTTCAAAATCTTATAATCACGACCCTTTTTAATTTTCAGCGGAATCAGCATAAGGAATGGGGGGGGGGGGGGGGGGGGGGGGGGGCTCAGCTTAAAAACCCAATAATTGGTTATGTAATGAATGTGTCGACATGAAATGTCAAAGTCAAAACCAAATGAGGACATAACATATTAAATTTCAGCAATACCGGTCGATGTGAAGGGGGTTTTAAGAGAAGGGGCTCAATTCGAAAACCCTAATGACTGCCGATATAATGAGTTCATCGACATACAATTTAGTATGAGAATATAGTAGCCTATATGTAAGTCAACTGTTGAATATTAGTGCAAACGATCGACTGTTTTTGGAGGGGAGCGAAAAGTTAATTGATTAATTCGTTCTGCGGAAGTACATTGCAGGTGATTCACGGATGACATTTTTTTATTTTCACAACAGTTTTTAAGCCGAATTCTTTGGTATATATTATAGTATATTGTGGTAAGAGGTGCCCATGGGGTCACATTTCCCGACATATCCTTTGGTTTTTAAACTTTTTTTAACATTTGGTGGTTTTGTGTTATCAAACAACCGTCAACAACTTCAAATATGAAATTTCATGTCGATACATTCATTACATCGGCTTCTCTTTGGCCGATTTGGTTGAAAGTCAATAGATTTCGTTCTGGATACACATATGATATTTCGTGACAATACATTCATTCAGTCGTGAGTTATCGTGTTGACAGACACACAAACAGAAATTTTGAAGGAGACTGGTTGTTTAAAGGGAGAGCGGACACTAATTTGATAACAAATGGTCCAAACTGGGAAAGTATACTGGCTGTCATTCAACAATGGCTTTTTTATAAATCTTTCTGAACACCATTTCGGATCTGTGGAAGACATGGTTGAGAACACTTGGTCCATGTGATATAAAATGGAAAGATTTAATAAAACGGAAGAGGAGAAGAATCGATAAGAATGAAATGAAGAGGATAGGAGGTCACGTCCTGGAGGGGGGTTAGCAGATGTGAGAGGTAACTGCAGAGTTGGTGTAACAAACGGGAGCTCCGTGCTCAGCCAGTGTCATCTGTCGTGAACCAATTAGCAGGGGGAGGGGGACAATATGTGGTCTGATGATGGAAAGGTGGCCCCTAACCTCATCAGCGTGAACACCATGCTAGATCAGATCCGTGCTCAGCCAGTGTCATCTGTCGTGAACCAATTAGCAGGGGGAGGGGGGGCAATATGTGGTCTGATGATGCAAAGGTGGCCCCTAACCTCATCAGCGTGAACACCATGCTAGATCAGATCCATGCTCAGCCAGTGTCATCTGTCGTGAACGAATTAGCAGGGGGAGGGGGGGCAATATGTGGTCTGATGATGGAAAGGTGGCCCCTAACCTCATCAGCGTGAACACCATGCTAGATCAGATCCGTGTTCAGCCAGTGTCATCTGTCGTGAACCAATTAGCAGGGGGAGGGGGGGCAATTTGTGGTCTGATGATGGAAAGGTGGCCCCTAACCTCATCAGCGTGAACACCATGCTAGATCAGATCCGTTCTTTGGAGAAGTTGAGACAAGAACCTTTTGACGACATAATATGTCGTCATAATATGATACATATTATGTATCATGTGTTCAGAACTTCAACCTAAACTGTATTATATATAGTTCAGGTATATATAATACTAGCAGTAATACCCGGCGTTGCCCGGGGAACTTTGACTTTTCTCCCAATATCTCCTATAAGTCTATTCAATTTTTCGACAGTACATTCGTGATGTTATAATTTTCAATTATTCATACGGAATAAGGCTTATAGTCCTTCAGCTATAGTAACGCTAGTAAGTTTTTAGGACCCCTGATAACCACAGCTAGTATGCGCCTTTCAACGGCGGAAACCACAGCTAGTGAATACTTAGCATCGCTGGACGTCCTAGCCAGTGCATACTTAAGAACGTTTGTGACCACAGCTTGTATGTCCCTTGCAACGCTGGGCACCACAGGTAGTATATGCCTTGCAACGGCGGACCCCACACCCAGTACGTAGTTGGGAATGCTGGGCATCACAGCTAGTATGTGCCTTGCGACGGCGGACCCCACAGCTAGTACGTAGTTAGGAACGCTGGTCCCCCCAGCTAGTACGTAGTTAGGAACGCTAAGCAGTATGTGCCTTGCGACGGCGGACCCCACAGCTAGTAAAAGCTTAGGAACGCTGGACACCACATCTAGTATGTGCCTTGCAACAGCGGACCCCACAGCTAGTACGAAGTTAGGAACGCTGGGCACTACATATAATGAGTGCCTTGCAACAGCGGACACCATAGCTAGTACGTAGATAGGAACCCTGGGCACCACTTCTAGTATGTGCCTTGCGACAGCGGACTCCACAGATAGTACGAAGTTAGGAACGCTGGCCATCACAGCTAGTAAGTGCCCTTCAACTGCGAACCCCACAGGTAGTACGTAGTTAGGAACGCTGGGCACCACAGCTAGTAAGTGCCCTTCAACTGCGGACCCCACAGCTAGTACAAAGGTAGGAACGCCGGGCATCACAGCTAGTAAGTGTCCTTCAACTGCGGACCCCACAGGTAGTACGTAGTTAGAAACCCTGGGCGCCACTTCTAGTATGTGCCTTGCAACAGCGGACCCCACAGATAGCACGTAGTTAGGAACGCTGGGCATCACATCTAGTAAGTGCCTTGCAACAGCGGACCCCACAGCGAATACATAGTTGCTACTACTACATGTGAAATTCATGACAATACGATTACCCTTTAATCATTCAGTATTATTTTTAGGCTTAGCCCCCCCCCCCTCCCAAATTTTTAAGATGTCACATAGTGTATTTTTCTATTTGGCCATAAAGAATACTACATGTGAAATTCCATGACAATCCGATCATCCGTTAATGACCTATCACTATCTTCAAATTTAGGCCTACCCCCATGACCCCCGTCCCGTTCACAATTTTTTGACGTCACACACCCTATTTTTCTATTTGGCCTTTATGAATACTACATGTGAAATTTCGTGACAATCCGATCATCCGTTAATGAGCTAGCTCTATATTTATACTTAGGCCCCCCCTCAACCCCACTCCCGTTCAAATTTTTGGGATGCCACACACCTTATAATTCTATTTGGCCTTTAAGCATACTATATACGAAATTTTATTACAATCCAACCATTACTTAATGAGTTATGAACTATTTATGAACTTAGGTCCCCCTACTACCCCTCTCCCGTTTAAAACATTGGGACGCCACACACCTTATTTTTCTATTTGACCTTCAGGAATACTACATATGAAATTTCGTGACAATACGACCAACCGTTAATGAGCTAGCTCTATATTTATACTTAGGCCCCCCCCACAACCCCCCCTCCCGTTCAAAACTTTGGGAAGCCACACACCTTATTTTTCTATTTGGCCTTCAGGAATACTACATGTGAAATTTCGTGACAATACGACCAACCGGTAATGAGCAAGCTCTATATTTATACTTAGGCCCCCCCCCCCCCCCGTTCAAATTTTTGGGACCTCACACACCTTATTTTTCTATTTGGCCTCCAGGAATACTACATGTGAAATTTCGTAACAATACGACCAACCGTTAATGAGCTAGCTCTATATTTATACTTAGGCCCCCCCACAACCTCCCCTCCCGTTCAAAACTTTGGAACGCCACACACCTTATATTTCTAATTGGCTTTTAAAAATACTACATGTGAAATTTCGTGACAATCCGACCAACCGTTAAAGAGTTAGCTCTATATTTATACTTAGGCCCCCCACAACCCCCCCTCCCCCCCTTCAAAACTTTGGGACGCCACACACCTTTTTTTCCTATTTGGCTTTTAAAAATACTACATGTGAAATATCATGACAATTCGCCCAATAGTTAATGTGTTAGCACTATTTATATACTTAGGCCCCCCTTACAACCCCCCCTCCCGATCAAAACTTTGGGACGCCACACACCTTTTTTTCCTGTTTGGATTTTAAAAAGACTACCTGTGAAATTTCATGACAATTCGACCATTAGTTAATGAGTTAGCACTATTTATATACTTAGACCCCCCTTACAACCCCCCCCCCCCCTCCCGTTCAAAATTTTGGGATGCCACATAGCCTATTATTCAATCGGGCTCAAAAGAATGCTACATGTGAAGTTTCATGAAGATCCGTCCAGCGGTTTGGGCGTGATGCTGGAACAAACATACATACATACATACATACAAACAAACAAACAAACAAACCCCGTTTCAGCTTTATTAATATAGATATAGTTTAGGTGTATACAATATATATAGTTTAGGTATATATAATATATAGTTTATAGTTCTTCCGCTCTTCAAAAACCGTCCTTATATGTGATTTTGAAACATATTTTTAGACGTTTCCTTGATTTACACGAAAATGGTTAGTCCTATCGAATAAAATGGTTCTCCAAATTGTAATAAATTTATAATCGCTTATACGTCCTCATATTAAAGATAGAAATAAAAAAAAATATATATATATATATATATATATATATATTTTTTTTAATATTAAAATAATAATATTAATATTATAATATTAATAATAAAAATAATAATATTAAATAAAAACTGAGCTGGACCGCCGGCATAGTTTTTAACGCTCTAACTTTCTACGCAGACGGTAAGGGTTCCATTCCCGGCCGGGGCAAATAGTTTCATGTTCATTTCAAAATTAATCGTTCATCCTCATAACGGCCCAAATCGACAATAAACAATTTGTGAAAAGGTGATGATTTAGAAATTAAAAGAAAATATATATATATAAATATAATATATAATATATATAATATATATATATATATATATATATATATATATATATATTATACCACCTCTCCTTCCTGCGTGAGTGCATTTTTACGTAATTAGTAAATATAAAATTATATCGGAAAAATTATTAAAATTGAGTATTTTTACATCGCGACTTTAATAAAAACAATACCTGGATAGCCAAATGCACTCCCACGAGAAGGACGAGTACAAGTTCCTAACTGTAAGTTGACCTCAGTAATTAACAATAATTAATTATTGTTGTCAACCAGAAGAAGAATGGGAGGGGGGAAATGGAATGGACAACTCAAACCCTAGAACAGTAACATATTTATTTTAGAAGAACGTATAATATTTATAAAAAGAAAAAACAATTGAATATAAATTGGCCATATGTCTGAAGGACTTTCTACCTTAATTACGAGGTACCTCGATACTGATCCCTGGAGGTGGCGATGTGATCATCCTTTATGTACATCCCTCAGACCCCATCTACTCACCTAGTCCTTGTAGGTCTGCCTGAAGGCCACAATAGAATTTAGATTGTTCACTGAGTTTATGTGCGTCCGAAATCAAAATGTATCTCACTCGCCTGAATGGCCCCAGACATGAACGAATACTGCTCAATTCACATATTCAAACTCACTGTCAAATATAAACTGTACGTGTTGATCATCCGAGACGTGAACCAAGAGTCTAAAATCACATACTGAAACTCACTGTCAAAATATAAAAGAAACTTGGTGAACGGTTGACACAAGAGCGAAGAGTGCTTCCAAACTGCTCTCCACCCTCGGCCCCCTTTTTTGGTGGGGATGATTCCTGATGTCTCATTGGCCGTCAGTCTCCGCCTACCCCATCTCCAGCCAATCACCGGTGACCACTTGAGAGTTCTGTGATAGCCTGCGGATATTAAGCTGTGAATCCCAGCGGATATTCATTAGAGTTATGTAAAAAAAAAACCTGTTTAACAAAATACTGATGCCGACAATATAATTACTATACACAGGATGCCGACAATTATCCTGGCTTCCTTTTTATTCCCTATCTCTATTGTTCTTTGTTTCTGCTCCCAGCGATTGCGATTCCCTCGCAGCCATCGCTGGTTTCGAGCATGTTTTTCCGAATGCAATTCTCTTTCGTTCAACACCTCACAAGCCATATTTTACTCCTAGCGATCGCGATTCTCTGCAGCATCGCTAGTTCTGAGCATTATATATTGTCTATAAGGTAGGCATGCTACAATATATATATATATATATATATATATATATATATATATATATATATATATATATATAATATATATTTATATATATATATATATTTTCTTTTAATTTCTAAATCATCACCTTTTCACAAATTGTTTATTGTCGATTTGGGCCGTTATGAGGACGAACGAATAATTTTGAAATGAACATGAAACTATTTGCCCCGGCCGGGAATGGAACCCTTACCGTCTGCGTAGAAAGTTAGAGCGTTAAAAACTATGCCGGCGGTCCGGCTCAGTTTTTATTTAATATTTTTTTTTTTTCAAAATTTTCCACCCCCTAGCAAAGTTCCGCCCGGGGCTGGCGACCCCTCTGTTTCACCCCCTAGCAAAGTGCCACCCGGGGCTGGCGGCCCCTCTGTTCCACCCCCTAGCAAAGTGCCACCCGGGACTGGCGGCCCCTCTGTTCCACACCCTAGCAAAGTGCCACCCGGGGCTGGCGGCCCCTCTGTTCCACCCCCTAGCAAAGTGCCACCCGGGGCTGGCGGCTCCTCTGTTCCACCGTGGTAGGGGGCAAAGGTTACTATCAAACGTGGTGCCATCTCATATCTCAGAAACAAACTAAACTGCCTTCCCACTTCGACTTATAAGTCTGAAAATATTAGCTGTGGGGCAACAAATCTTGAGCATATCGTCTATCGTATGGGACGTTAAGCGGTCTTGAATCTCTGGCATGCCAGATACTCGTTAAAGACCCGTTTTACCTTAGGTAATTAGACCTGGATAGGTGACATTTAGGACTCTGTCTCTGGTTCTCACACAATTATAATAGGTATTCAGGTTAGCTGTTGTCTTCCTTGGGCCTTGTACGAGTATGAAATGAAGTTTGTACTTTAGTAACAAATATAATAATAATGTATCTTATGTATTAATTTGAATCTATAAATTTATTAAAGTAGGTAACCTCAAAGAACCATCACAAAATAATATTAACATAATCTCAAAGTGTTTTATGCATAAAATAACAGAAAGTTACCCACTTCAGTTGGCCAGTTTCAAAGTGAAAACATTGATAAAATTGAAGTTTAGAAAGAACAACCTTGTTAAGACTTACATAAAAGTTGCTAAGCATCTTTACTTTAGTTCATAATTTTAAAATCTATTAATATTAGCTTTGTAAAGTTTAAAGTATCAGAGATCAGTTGCTGATTTGGCTAGGTGGGATTCGAACCCCTGCAGAAAAATAAAAGACTTATTTCATGAAAAATGTATTAAGTAATTCCAATCTCGAGATTTGAATCATGATTTAGGACCTCAGTAAACTCGGGATTAGATATTGGCTAACTGGACTGCAGTCCTACCAAGCTGACATTGGCTAACTGGACTGCAGTCCTACCAAGCTGACATTGGCTAACTGGACTGCAGTCCTACCAAGCTGACATTGGCTAACTGGATTGCAGTCCTACCAAGCTGACATTGACTAACTGGACTGCAGTCCTACCAAGCTGACATTGGCTAACTGGACTACAGTCCTACCAAGCGGACATTGGCTAACTGGACTGCAGTTCTACCAAGCTGACATTGGCTAACTGGATTGCAGTCCTACCAAGCTGACATTGGCTAACTGGACTGCAGTCCTACCAAGCTGACATTTGCTAACTGGACTGCAGTCCTACCAAGCTGACATTGGCTAACTGGACTGCAGTCCTACCAAGCTGACATTGGCTAACTGGACTGCAGTCCTACCAAGCTGACATTAGGCGATGAGCCCAGACACATCCAGCATTCATGAAACAGTCCTCGCTGGAATTGCTGTCGTCATCAAAACTCGGGTTTAATAATAATAATATAAATAGAGGGCGTCGGTAACTCAGTGATATGCGTACTTGCTTACTAAGCTCAAGATCGCGGGTTCGAAACCCGGCTAAGGCCCTTAGTTTATTTTATCTGGGAGGTGAAAGCAAACGTAAGCATGCCAGCCTTCGAAAGGAGTGATGGGGATCAGACGAGGGGGCTCATGGTGCTCGTGTGGGCTAGAGCTTAGAGCTTTGGTCGCATGGTCTCACTATGGTTGCGGGTTCGAATCCCGTCCGGGAGTGAGTTTTATTTCGTACATAAAACTCCCTCCCGGGGCCATGGATGTTGTAAATAAGTAGATAAAAAACAATTATTTATAGAGACATGACTAATATGCATCGTAAATAAGGTCAAAAGAGAGGGAGAGAGAGAGAAAAAACTGTGATACGTGTCCCAATTTCAAAATTGTTCTTTGAACGTATTGAGCAGGAATGGGATTGGGTAGCCGAGGCTCGTGTTCAATGACGTCACACCAGTAGCAGTATAGCCACGCACTCAACACTCCTAGAGAGCGCCGGTAGCTCAGTGGTATGCATGCTTGCCTTCTGAGCTCAAGGTCGTGGGTTCGAAACCCAGCCGAGGCCCT
This sequence comes from Aradus depressus, assembly GCA_963662175.1. NCBI lineage: Eukaryota > Metazoa > Arthropoda > Insecta > Hemiptera > Aradidae > Aradus > Aradus depressus. Next base: position 2,477,209 of record OY759217.1, on the reverse strand, counting down.
TACTTTATTTTATCTGGGAGTTAAAATAAACTTAAGCACGCCGTCCTTCGGACGGGACGTTAGGCGATGGTCCCGAGCCTGAACGATGTCAGTTGCTCGTTAAAGACCCCTGCCCTAGGTGAATAAAAATTTAGGGTAGGCAAAATTTAGGACTCCCACAGTAAAGTCGGGGTCATGTCCAGCACAGTAACGAAAGAGCGCTCTGGTAGTAGGCGATATGACCTCATAGTTAAAGCCCGGGCATGAGTCATAATAACTAACTCAACAGTCCTCACACTAATGCCAAATTATGTCGTTATAAATAAGTAAATACAGTTTTATAACTTAAACTGTAAGGGAAAAACTTTTCCAACATTTAGCCGCCATATTTTTTTAACGTTTTAAGGTAATTTTCAATTTTTTTTTATACTCACTTTGTTCTTTGACATGTTTTATTCACAAAACATATAAAATGAAACGTTGGAAAAACCTAATTAGGCATTATAGTATGACAAGTTTTAAAAGATTTGTGACATTGGTATCCTAAGGAATAAAATGTTGATCCTTCCGTCGATCCTTTTGGTGAAGAAGTACAGGTTCTACGGTTTTGTGAAATACATCTCATCTACAAATCACACACACGTACATATACGACAGTATAGTAAGTAAGCTTACTTGTGTAAGCTCTTCACCAATTTAAATTGTATCTCATAGCCAAGAATTAAAATATATATTCGTTTATTAAAATGTATAAAAATATTGAAAATAATAAAATATATCTGATGTGGCCTCATACCAACCACATTTTTACAGATTTCTCTCTCTCTCTCTCCGCTCCCCCCTCCCAAAATCATTTCGTACTGGCCTTACTGAGAATAAGAAAATCACTTTCTGAATTACGCTGTACAATGAAACAATGAAACCTGCTGACGCTAAAGCTAAAGCATTACTTTCATAAACCCAGGAACAGCAGTATGAAACAGGGTGAAGGAGAAGGGAGAGGAAGAGAAACAGGTGTGTAAAATCATAGTTGGTACAAGAATGTCGTTTTATGTTAAACATATCTACTTCAATATTTTGAAATTTTTATATAAACGGAAATGTATTTTTTATTGTTTGGGGAGCTATAACTGTTGTCTTATTCGTCCTGTCTCAAATCTTAGAACTTATTAGCGATTGGGAGTGTTAATTGAACATTTTTGGTTCGGACAAATCTTTCGATAGAACTAACCGTTTTAGGGTAAATCAAGGAAACGTCCTAAAAAATGTTCCAAAAAATACATTTTAGGACTGTTTTCGGCATGCATCTCGCCAAGCGGTGATATCAAATTGATATCAAAGAAATTAAAGCGGCACTAAATTATAATAGTGAGCTCGTTGCCGAGACCGCTAATAAACTGGGTAACATCGAGTCCAGCCTCAATAGGCAAAACGAGAGGATTTCTGCCCTAGAGACTGAAAATATATCATTAAAGGGACGTATCTCCGACATGGAGGTTTCGATAAATAGGATAGATCAGAACAGTAAGAGAAACTCGCTCGAAATCCGAGGGATACCGGCGAGGGCGGGGGAGAATGTGTTGGCCCTAATGAAGGATGTGGGTGTGGGTCTGGGGCTGAGACTGGATGTTGTGGATATAGATTACATCCATAGAACCAGACCTCGGCCGGGAACCCAAGATTCGTCTATAATAGTTCGTTTTGTTCGACAGGAAACCAGAGACGAAATTATTCGTCTCAGAAAAGTTAAAAGGGACTTTACAACGAGACATATGGGCTGGCAAGATAATGATTCACACCGTGTATATATCAGTGAAGACCTTACACAATTCAACAAAAAAAATTATTATATGGCTAGGCAAAAAAAAAAAGAAGAAAAAATCAAATTTGTCTGGATTTCTGGGGGGAGGGTATTATGCAGGAGGGATAATGGGACTCCCGTTATCCCAATATCTAGACCAGAGGATTTGGACGTTCACTTCCCATAACAACAACAATCAGGTCTCCCCCGGTCCCCCCACTCCTCCGCCAACTCTTTCTCCATCTTTACTCCAGTTGTCTTCGGTCATCTGTACCCCAACATCCTGATACGGTTTCTCTCCGGCTCTTCACCTCTCTTCTCGTCCGTTTCGTGTTTTTCGAGTTTCTTTTTATTGTGTATTTTTGTTTTCGATTGTATTCTTCAGTTTATTTTTGTTCACATGTTTCTCTTTATTATCAAACCAGGCCTTTCTTTTTTATTATTGTTCCTCACTAAGCCAGTATTTATTTATTTTTGTTTATGTTATTTATGTAAATGTTCATTTTTCATTTTTTATCACCATGCTTGCAGAATTGTAAACACTATTCTTGTATATAATTTAACTTTGCATACATTCCATTTTTTCATTTTACTTGCTTGTTCTCTTTTCCTATCAATTATTAATCAATTTGGTATTATCACTCATGGGACCTCCTTTTCGATACATAGGACCGAGCCGTCTTCTCTAACCCCTCACCTGCCCTATATATTACCTCCCTCCTCTCTTCACCATGTCCTATAATATATTAACCAGTTGTCATGTTAACGCCCAGTCCCTCTTCCCTCATTTTGACGAGTTCTCAGACTTTTTCCAATCCCATACCTATCACCTGATTGGAATCTCCGAGACCTGGCTCACCCCTCTCATCCCTAACTCCGCTCTTCCTCTTCCTGGCTACACCTTGTTTCGTAATGACCGCTCCGGTCGGACTGGTGGGGGTGTGGGGGTCTATGTACATGACTCTCTCAACGCCCGTGTTCTCGATTGTTCATCTGACTCCCCCCTCCCACACGTCGAGTATATGTTACTGGAAGTAACAATTCGCCATGAAAAGTTGCTTTATGGTGTAGTCTACAGACCTCCCTCTATTCCCTTTGGCACCGACCTTGAATCCCTACTCCTAGCGTACCTCCCCATTTACTCCAATCTCATCCTTGCCGGTGATTTCAACTCTAACCTCCTTTCTGACTCCTATGACAAAAAATACCTGCTCAACTTATTTTACTCCCTCAATCTCTATTTAGTACCCTACTCTCCCACCCATCATACTCAGCATAGTCACACCTGGCTTGACATCCATGTCATTGACTCCTCTGTTAAATTACTTTCCTCCTCCCAATTTCCTGTTCCTTTTCTCTCCGGCCATGATCTTATCTCTATTTCCTATGATCTCCAATCTCCTCCTTTTGTTAAAAAAACCATATCCTCGAGACATCTTTCCTCTATATCTCCTGAATCTCTACAGCAAGACCTTGATGCTATTGACTGGAGCCCAATATTCAATAGCCACTCCGTCGACGATATGGTTCAAGATCTGACGACAAATCTCATATTCGTGCTGGATAAACACGCGCCATTGCAGGAATCTCGAATCCGGCGGCCCCCTGCACCATGGCTAACTCCTGAAATCAGAAGTTTTATGAAGAATAGAGACTCTGCAAGGCGCAAATTTGTCCGCAGTCACTCTTCCACGGATTATGAGATTTACAAAGGTCTACGTAACCGAACCCAGTCTTTACAGAGAAGAGCTAAGGTTGAATACTTCCACAGGGTCTTGTCTGAAGCTCCTAATCCTAAATCCAAATGGTCCCTTCTCCGCAACCTATCCTTAGTCAAATCAAAACAGTGCTCCTCCAATATTCCTTGCTCTCCTGATACTCTAAACCACTTTTTCACTTCATCACCTAATACAAATTCTCCCCCTACCCCCTCGCCTCCTAATCTAACTTTCAATCCAAATTCCTTCTTTTTTTCCTATATACATCCTGAAGATCTTCTCAATAGCATCCTTAAATCCCGTACAAACGCCTACGGTCCAGACAATGTCCCCGTAAAATTGATCAAATGCGCCCTCCCCTCCATCCTTCCTGTCCTCCTTCACATCTACAACTTCTCCCTGCAGAACTCAGTTTTCCCGACTGCTTGGAAATCAGCTATTGTCCTCCCCCTAAATAAAATTCCTAATCCCTCTTCTCCAAAAGATCTCCGGCCAATATCTATCCTTTCCAACCTCTCCAAACCCTTAGAACGAATAGCCCAATCCCAACTATCCTCCTATCTTGAAACCAACCAAATCTTAAATCCCCTACAGTCCGGCTTCCGTCCTTGCTTAAGCACTCAATCCGCTCTCCTAAAAGTTACCAATGACCTCCAACTAGCCATAGACAACAGACAGGTTACTCTGCTCGTACTTTTCGACTTCACTAAAGCCTTTGACACCGTTGACCACAGCATCCTCCTCTCCAAGCTCCACAATACCCACCTTTCCAGCAGTGCTGTTCGCTGGTTTCAGTCCTTCCTCTCCGGTCGTTCTCAGTCAGTTCTCGTCCCAAATCTCCCTCCCTCTTCCTTTCTGCCAGTTAATTCTGGGGTCCCTCAAGGCTCATCCCTTTCTCCTACCCTTTTCTCTATCTTCATAAATGACCTCCCCAATTCCATCAAACACTCCAATTATCACCTTTATGCCGATGACTTCCAAATTTATCTCTCCTTCCACCCCTCCACCGCTCTTGCTGCTTACGACAAGATGATGGAGGACATCCTTGGTATCACAGACTGGGCTTCCAAGAATGGACTGACACTGAACGCTGAGAAGACTAAAGCCATTGTGATAGGTAACCATAAACTACTAAACTCCCTTACTGACTTACCTCCATTAAGACTACATGACTCCGATATTGAATACTGCACCAGTGTAAAAAATCTTGGATTGATCCTTGATCAAACCCTCTCCTGGAAAGACCATGTTTCTCACATCTCCAACCGCTCCTTCAAAACCCTCTACTTCCTCAAACGCCTTCGTCACTTTCTTCCCACGAAAACCCGTCAGCTGTTGGTATCCTCTCTTGTTTTCCCCTACTTTGATTATGCTTGCCTCGCATATGGAGGACTGTCTGGTGAGCTCGACATGAAACTAAAGCGAGTCATGAACTCCTTTCTAAGATTCATCTTCGGGCTCCCCAGACACTCCTCTATTACTAGTTCCTATACCGACCTAAAATGGCTCTTCCCATCCTCTCGTCGACAATATTTCCTAGGCTCCTTCCTCTATCAAACCATATCTTCCCAAAAGCCCTCCTACATCTTCCAAATGCTCCAATTTAAATCCCATATCCACCAGAAAGTCACTAGATCCCGCCCCTCGGATCTTTACCTCCCTTCCCACAGGACAACAACCTACCACAACTCTTTCCTTATCCAAGCTAACTCCCTCTGGAACTCTCTCCCTCTCCAGATCCGCCATGCTCCTTCTCTTCTTTCATTTAAGTCCTTACTTTTCCATTATCTCCTAACTCAACAAACCTCTGATTCCTAAGGCGGGCTCCTATGAGATAGTTCTAGTCTTCCTATAAGTCTCTCACTCCACTGGACAGATTGTCACGCTCCAGTTTCATCTGCCCAGTTTTTTTTTTTTTTTTTTTTTTTTTTTTTTGCGATTAAATTCATATATAACTCACTATTGTTATTAGGTTTTACATTATTATTCATACTTTGTTTTATTCTTATTTTTATCACTAATTTTCACCAGTTTTTTATTGTTTTAATCATTGCCTCTCTCTAACATTTTATATTTATTACTAGAGACCTCTTTTCCTTTATTTTTATTCTGTCTCAATGGGTCGATACTTGTACTCTTTTATCTACTTCTTATGTTATTATTCTTAGGGGACGAAAGTCCCAGAATAAAGATTATTTTTCATTTCATTTCATTTCATTTCAAGCGGGCACCCTTCGACAATCGTACTTCTGATAAAATGTGCCCTCTAGTTTTCACTACGACCTGAGATATTTGATTGTCATAAGTATGAGCGGTATATTGTACAATGTACTTAGCCTCCGTAGTAATGTCAAGTCTGATCCCAGCCAAAATACCAATCAGATTCAAGTAGGCATATGTGGCATTCTGTCTGATCCCAGCTAAAATCCAATCAGATTTAAGTTGGCATACACATGTGGATTTTTGGTCTGATATCAGCTAAAATCCAATCAGGTTTAAGTAGGCATATGTGTAATTTGGTCTGATTTCAGCTAAAATCTACTCGGACTTAAGTTGGCATACATATGTGGCATTTGGTCTTATATCAGCTAAAATCTAATCAGATTTAAGTTGGCATGTGTCATTTTGGACTGATATCAGCTAAATCCAATCAGATTCAAGTTGGCATGTGTTATTTTGGCTGATATCAGCTAAATCAAATCAGATTTAAGTTGGCATATGTGGCATTTTGGTCTGATATCAGCTAAAATCCAAATAGATTTAAATGGGCATACGTGGCATTTTGGACTAATATCAGCTAAATAAAATCAGATTTATGTTGGCATATGTGTTATTTTGGACTGATATCAGCTAAATCCAATCAGATTCAAGTTGGCATGTGTTATTTTGGCTGATATCAGCTAAATCCAATCAGATTTAAGTTGGCATACACATGTGGATTTTGGTCTGATATCAGCTAAAATCCAATCAGGTTTAAGTAGGCGTATGTGTAATTTGGTCTGATTTCAGCTAAAATCTACTCGGACTTAAGTTTGCATACATATGTTGCATTTGGACTGATATCAGCTAAATCCAATCAGATTCAAGTTGGCATGTGTTATTTTGGCTGATATCAGCTAAATCAAATCAGATTTAAGTTGGCATATGTGGCATTTTGGTCTGATATCAGCTAAAATCCAAATAGATTTAAATGGGCATACGTGGCATTTTGGACTAATATCAGCTAAATAAAATCATATTTATGTTGGCATATGTGTCATTTTGGACTGATATCAGCTAAATCCAATCAGATTCAAGTTGGCATGTGTTATTTTGGCTGATATCAGCTAAATCAAATCAGATTTAAGTTGGCATATGTGGCATTTTGGTCTGATATCAGCTAAAATCCAAATAGATTTAAATGGGCATACGTGGCATTTTGGACTGATATCAGCTAAATAAAATCAGATTTATATTGGCATATGTGTCATTTTGGACTGATATAAGCTAAAATCCAATCAGGTTGAAGTTGGCATACGTGTTATTTTGGTCTGATATCAGCTAAAATCCAATCAGTTTGAAGTTGGCATATGTGGCATTTTAGTCTTAACTTTTATATTTATAAAATTTTATAATATTTTCATTTTATTAACAT